>OU026110.1:8576760-9016760 GCA_907269075.1 Idaea aversata | reverse complement strand
ACTGTCAAAATTCGACGCCAGCTATCCTGAGGGAAACTTCGGACGGAACCAGCTACTAGATGGTTCGATTAGTCTTTCGCCCCTATACCCAGTTCCGACGATCGATTTGCACGTCAGAATCGCTACGGTCCTCCATCAGGGTTTCCCCTGACTTCGACCTGACCAGGCATAGTTCACCATCTTTCGGGTCCCAGCATCTGTGCTCTGAGCGCGCCTGCATTCGCAGATTGGAAACGAGACGCCTCGGGAGTGCGAGAGAACGACCGAGATCGACACTCCATCCTCCCCGAGAGAACGGCGAGCGCTCTCCTTCACTTTCGTTACGCCTTTCAGTTTCGTTCGAAAGAATCTCAATGACTCGCACACATGCTAGACTCCTTGGTCCGTGTTTCAAGACGGGTCCTGCGAGTGCCCGAAACTGAATCATCGCAGACGGACACGTGCACGGTCCGAGACAGCACGGCGGCGACGATCAGACGCGCCGCCCTCTCGCTCGCACTCGGGCAGAGAGAAAGAGACGACGCTAATCTTGCGTCGGGCCGGACGCGCAAAGCGCGTGCACGTTTCGTTGTTATACCGTCAGACGGCCGGTCGGCTCAGGCGAACGGTCGACCCGGCGACGCCCGAGAGCGCACCGAGAGACTCCCGTACCGAGCTTAGACCGACATCTAACGGGTCGCGATGTATTACTGAGAGAGAAGTGCACGCCGTCCCGGGACGTAGAGACGAACGCCGATCGTGACGCACGCCCGAAGGCGACGTCATCGACGCGACGCTCGCACGCCCGGAAAAGACGATGAATCTCCCCGTTCGTTCATTCGAGTTTCGCAGGTTTACCCCTGAGCGGTTTCACGTACTGTTTAACTCTCTCTTCAAAGTTCTTTTCAACTTTCCCTCACGGTACTTGTTCGCTATCGGTCTCGCGGTAATATTTAGCCTTAGATGGAGTTTACCACCCACTTAGGGCTGCACTCTCAAGCAACCCGACTCTGAGGAGAGTCCCTCTCGCCACCGTTCACCGTCGCTACGGGCCTGGCACCCTCTACGGGAAAACGGCCCCGTTCAAGACGAACTTGGACAGGTGAAGACGACGACGAGAAAGCGGAACCTCCCGAACACCACATCTCCCGCCGCCGTTACAACGGCGGGATTCAGTGCTGGGCTATTTCCTGTTCGCTCGCCGCTACTAAGGAAATCCTAGTTAGTTTCTTTTCCTCCGCTTACTAATATGCTTAAATTCGGCGGGTGATCCTCCCTGATCTGAGGCCAACGTTATAAATTGGAGGCAGACACGATATCCGTCGGCGCTACGACGTCGAACACGCCGAGAGAGTTTTATCTCTCTCGTCGTACCGGCGTCGAGGCGCCCTTCGGACGTCGAGTCCGCCTACTCGTCTTCGATTCAATGTTAACACGTCACATTATACGTTGATAACGTACACAAACTACAATCGTAAGTTGCGTACGTCCGTATGATATATAACATAATATAACAAGTGAGACGACGACGACGACGACATTTAACGATATTTAAACGGACAGTTCAATCGGAAGAATCTAATTTCGCTGAACCGTCAAATGCGCTAGTTAAAAAAAACACAGCGCAGTGTGGCTTTTGTATTATGCAGCCGGCCCTCAGACAGGAGTGGTCCTGGATGTGTCTCCACGGACCGCAATGTGCGTTCGAAATGTCGATGTTCAAATGTGTCCTGCAGTTCACACTATGACGCGCAGTTAACTGCGTTCTTCATCGACCCGCGAGCCAAGTGATCCACCGTCCAGGGTAATGGTTTGGATTTTTGTAAAATTAAAAAAAAAAAAAATAATAAGTTGTATTAGAATGACGTCTATCATCTGACGATGGAGACGTCTAAACTAAACCTGACAACACTGTGTCGAGAGTTTGCCGTGTATCGAGTTGACGAACACTTTCCAAGTCACACGGACGGGACATTCTCGTATACGAAGAATGACTCGAGGCGAGGATTTTACGCCTGTCAAAGTCAACGTACGTACAGATCCCTGTGAATAAGACTATTAGAAAGCGACGGTCTCTCGTAGTAAATACGATACGACAAGAGACAAAGAGGTAGGTCTATGGATATTTATTGTAATGTTATTATAAATAACATATACACGTTAATGATCCTTCCGCAGGTTCCCCTACGGAAACCTTGTTACGACTTTTACTTCCTCTAAATGATCAAGTTTGGTCAACTTCCCAGCAACGCCGAGGGCCGTGAAGCCACCGCGTGTCGGTCCGAAGACCTCACTAAATCATTCAATCGGTAGTAGCGACGGGCGGTGTGTACAAAGGGCAGGGACTTAATCAACGCGAGCTTATGACTCGCGCTTACTAGGAATTCCTCGTTTATGGGGGATAATTGCAAACCCCAATCCCCAGCACGAAGGAGTTTCAACGGGTTGCCCGGGCCTCTAGGCCAGGGAGAACATGCTGATTCCTTCAGTGTAGCGCGCGTGCGGCCCAGGACATCTAAGGGCATCACAGACCTGTTATTGCTCAATCTCGTGCGGCTCGAAGCCGCCGGTCCCTCTAAGAAGAATTTTAATACGTTGCCAGTGAGTTGCGAGGCCGAAGCCAAGCACACCGAAATGACAACGCCTATTTAGCAGGCTAGAGTCTCGTTCGTTACCGGAATTAACCAGACAAATCGCTCCACCAACTAAGAACGGCCATGCACCACCACCCACCGAATCAAGAAAGAGCTGTTAATCTGTCAATCCTTCCGGTGTCCGGGCCTGGTGAGATTTCCCGTGTTGAGTCAAATTAAGCCGCAGGCTCCACTCCTGGTGGTGCCCTTCCGTCAATTCCTTTAAGTTTCAGCTTTGCAACCATACTCCCCCCGGAGTCCAAAATCTTTGGTTTCCCGGAAGCTGCCCGCCGAGCCATTGTAGTAACGTCGGCGGATCGCTAGATGACATATTTACGGTTAGAACTAGGGCGGTATCTAATCGCCTTCGAACCTCTAACTTTCGTTCTTGATTGATGAAAACACCTTTGGCAAATGCTTTCGCTGATGTTCGTCTTGCGACGATCCAAGAATTTCACCTCTAACGTCGCAATACGAATGCCCCCAGTTATCCCTATTAATCATTACCTCGGAGTTCTGAAAACCAACAAAATAGAACCGAGATCATATTCTATTATTCCATGCACGAAATATTCAAGCAGCATTTTGAGCCCGCTTTGAGCACTCTAATTTGTTCAAAGTAAAATTGTCGGCCCACCTCGACACTCACTGAAGAGCACCGCGATAGGATTTTGATATTGAACCGGCGTGTTACCGCCGGCTCACCGACGATATGCTCCGCAAACGTGTCAGTATCACCGCGGATGCGGTGCACCGACAGCGCGGCGCACAAATGCAACTACGAGCTTTTTAACCGCAACAATTTTAGTATACGCTATTGGAGCTGGAATTATCGCGGCTGCTGGCACCAGACTTGCCCTCCAATTGTTCCTCGTTAAAATATTTAAAGTGTACTCATTCCGATTACGAGGCCTCGTAAGAGTCCCGTATCGTTATTTTTCGTCACTACCTCCCCGTGCCGGGAGTGGGTAATTTGCGCGCCTGCTGCCTTCCTTGGATGTGGTAGCCGTTTCTCAGGCTCCCTCTCCGGAATCGAACCCTGATTCCCCGTTACCCGTGACAACCATGGTAGTCGCAGAAACTACCATCGAAAGTTGATAAGGCAGACATTTGAAAGATGCGTCGCCGGTACTGGACCATGCGATCGGCAAAAGTTATCCAGATTCATCAAAGTTAACGACATCGGACGCGAGGCCCTCCGTCGATTGGTTTTGATCTAATAAAAGCACTCGTCCCATCACTGGTCAGAGTTCTGATTGCATGTATTAGCTCTAGAATTACCACAGTTATCCAAGTAACTGAGTAAGATCTAAGGAACCAAAACTGATATATTGAGCCATTCGCGGTATCGCCTTAATACGGCTTGCACTGAGACATGCATGGCTTAATCTTTGAGACAAGCATATAACTACTGGCAGGATCAACCAGGGAGCTAAACAAACAAAATACTTATTGTTGTTGTTTTGCTCTCGCATAAATTGCAAGCGCAAGAGTTTTACTTGAAAACGACGCAAACCTTCGTATGTCGTCGTTTTAGGACAGACATTGTACGAAGGCGGTCTCTTCTTTTTAAAGTAAATTTTTGCAGCCTTTGCAGACTGTTCTTCGTACGGCCACTGGAGCCCATCGTTGAACGTTCGTACAAAACTGCTTCACGGGTTGTAAGTAAATTCGACTTCGAATTTGTTGTAATCTTGAACGATTACGCCCGGTACTGAGAGAGCCTGGAATTTAAAAATACCAATCTCATCATCATCATCATGATGATGATCAGTTGAATCGTACGCAGTTTAAACGGACCAATGAGAGTTCCGTCGGAACGACTGTGGCGGTTTTGAATCGCGACAACGTGTTCCCAAGTAACAAACTTTCGATAAATAATTCACGTTTCTCTGCCCACACCAGCGCTCACACATGTAACACCAGAAACGCACTTTATCAAAAGTTTGGCACAGCAAATAAATATAAAAACTTTAAGTATATAATATTATATATACGTTTTTGTTGTTTAGAGTCGAAATAGTCGACTTTGCGCGGCCGGCGAGCGGTGCGCGCGCGCACCGCTCAAATATCCGTCCCCGTCCGTCTATCGTTTTGCCTTATAATTTTTGATGATGGAGTTGCCGGTCGCCTAAACGTCATATAGTTTAGCTTTCGCCGTATTTAACGTGAAAATTTGAAGTTTCCTCAAATTTCAATTTTTTAGGTTTTATGCACTTACCCCCTTTTGCATCCGTAGGGACGATTAAAAAAAAAAGGGAATAAATTTAAAAAAATATAAAAAAAAATTAAAAAAAAAAAAAAAATTGAAATTTGATGGGTCCCCAAAATTCAACTATTCAACCATTATGCAATTAGCCCCCTTTATATAAAAATAGGGATAATTGCAAAAAAAATAAAAATAACTGCAAAGCTACCCACTTTCATTTACATAATATTATGACATGATGGTCAATGGACGATTAATTAAAAATTTAATAAAAAGTGAAAGGGGTCAACTTTGATTGACCAATTTCTCATTTTCACACTTACTACGTCATATTCGCGACGGGACAAAAAACTGTTTTTCCTTATTTTCGGCTCAACTAGCGCACCCCCAGAGAGTGTTGCGTTTATAATTTATAGAAATTATGTGTATGTAGTAAATAAGAAATGAGAAATGGTATTATAATCAAGAAATAAATTAAATATTCGAAAAATACAACCCAATAATAAATTGCAAATGTGAAAAAAAAAACAAAAAAATCAAACTACAAATATTATTTTAGTTGTCATATGTAATGTTATTTTGTTTTAATTTACTATATTTAATGCAATTAAAATTTTAAAAAAATTTAAAAAAAAAAATTTGACCGCTGTGCGGGGTTTGAGGTTATAATGTTGCGCGGTTTATTTAAAATAATATTTAAAAATTTGGAATTTTCATAAAACTTGAAAATGTTTCTACTCTACCAGAGATGGCGCTAGCGGTGTGTTGCTTTAAAAAAAAAATTTCGTCACATCTCTTCGGTATTTACACATGGGGTTCACTCTGAACCTATCGTATAAACATTACATTCAGACTAAATAAATTTTCTTTAATTAAAAAAAAATTAAATTAAAAAGTTGCACACAATTAAAAAGAATGATTTTTCCTTCACATTCGATTTGTTATTGTCCTCTAATAATAAATATACAATATTTATATCACTTATTTACTGCAGGCAGTCAAAACAGCATTCAAGCTTACAACCACTGAAAACACAATTATAAATGAAATGTGAAAAGTCATCATCGACCGATCAGACATCTGCTAAAAAAGGCTTATACGAGATGAAAGATAGAAAGTACGGGGTTTTTACTTCAGCCAAACGGTAAGTCCTATCATTAAATAATATAATTTTAAAATAATGGCATGA
Organism: Idaea aversata; assembly: GCA_907269075.1. NCBI lineage: Eukaryota > Metazoa > Arthropoda > Insecta > Lepidoptera > Geometridae > Idaea > Idaea aversata. The sequence continues at coordinate 9,010,750 of OU026110.1, read as the reverse complement.
AATGAAATTAAAAAAAAATTGAAGGTCATTCAAAGTTTAAAAAAATTGGATTTTGCTTTGCAAAATGTAAAGGAAACTAAAAACATTTGCATTTTAATTCACATGCCTGCAATTCCTTACATTTTCTTGTAACCTAATTATTATTAGGTATCTATATACATATAATAAATCTGTAGACATAAAAAAATCTGTAATTGTAAAATATCCAGAAAAAAAATACACACAGGTCGTCTTAGAATCGTTAGCTGAACACGATAGGGTAGTTTTTAGAATTTTTGTTTGTCTGTTTGTCTGTTTGTTTGGTAACCAGGTAATCTCATAAACTAGAGAACAGATTTCAACGAGGTCCACACCAATATGTTCAGAAAATACCATCGATCTATAGTACTACGTATAGATGGGCTAGTTAGAACATTAACCGCGTCCCATTTTATAATGGCGGGAGCATGCGCGGACGGAACGCGCCTTGAACTGACCAAACCATCAGTTACTTCGCAGAACCTTTTGTACCTACAAAATTTCATTGTTTGGCACTGGAGCTAGTTTAAGGAATAAAAGTAATTAAAATGTTAAATACTGAATGAACTATTATTACCTATTATTTAAGGTTTTTTAGGGTTCCGTACTTCAAGAGGAAAAATGGAACCCTTATGGGATCACTCATTTGTCCGTCTGTCTGTGTTTCTTACACTTGACCGGTTTTTTAATAGGTACCTACTTACATCTATACCTACTAATATTATTAAGAGGTAACGTTGATAACATTTATGTTTGTATGTTGGGAGTAATCTCCCAAAGGGAAATATTTGATTTTGTTTTTGAACAAATTTTATTTATTTTTCCCTACCTACCTTTGATGTGGAAACCTTAAACAGAATAAGTAATACCTACAATACCTACTACAAAAAAAAGAGGAACATAATTTTTTAGCAAATTAATTATAATTATAAGTGTACGGAACCCTCACTCGGTGCGTGAATCCGCCTCGCACTTGACCGGTTTTTTTGCTTGCCACACGTCTATCAGTTATCTAAGGCAAATTCAGTCATATTAAATACCTATCTTTTAAAACTTAAAAACACAACGTTATGTAAGTACTACCTAAATTATATTTAACATTACACACAAATATTACGACAACCGTATTAAAAAATGTGAAATCGAAATATTTTTCCGTGTAAAACAAACGTAATCAAACGTCAAAAAGGAACAGTACGCTTAGCACTACTTTTTTACGTATTCGATCAAACATACTATATTGCGTATTTACTATGAAACTTCCTAAAAATCAACTTACTAGATCCATCCGTCTCTGAGAATAGGAATCGGTAGTGACACACCGACAGACAGACGGACAAGAGAGTGACCTTATAAGGGTTCCTTATTTTCGAGTGCTTCAACAAGTCATACTAGGCGTACAGGTACATGTTGTCATAAAACCAAATAGTTTGCATATATCTACTACCTACGTGAAACTAAAAATGAGGTTAGTACAAAGAGGTACTACTACCTACATAAAATTACGGATCTCCTCCTCGATGTTGCACTTATATCGCGCTCAACTAATTTATTCAAAATAGTTTGAATTATGAGTTCAAGTCGCGGACACCTTAGAAAATAAAAACAAAATAAAAAAAACCGGCCAAGTGCGAGTCGTACTCGCGCGCCGAGGGTTCCGTACATTAGTTTATATACACCTTGATTTTTATACACCTAATAGGGACCATAGACTTCAGTAATTTCAATTCAACTTGCTAAGTCCAACCGTTCCTGAGATAATCGGTGGTGACACACGGACAGACAGACAGACAGACAGACAGACAGACTAAAAAGAATTTTCCAAATCGGTTCAAGCGTTTTCGAGTAAGTAATCGGCGAAAATACATAAAAAAAATTTTTTGAAGTGAATAATTATAGATAAGGTATGTTTGTAAAAATCAATTTTTAGGGTTCCGTAGCCAAATGGCAAAAAACGGAACCCTTATAGATTCGTCATGTCTGTCTGTCTGTCTGTCTGTCTGCCGTATGTCACAGCTACTTTTTTATTTTGTTTTCCCCAAAATTACTTAGCCCTAGCTACCTAATAAAGAAAATCTGGGCAATTTGGTCTAGAATTCAGAAAATTGCAAAAAGGGTCCGGACATTCAGTATGGGAGCGTGGCAGTGTTATGTTTTTTGCGCTGTGATTTTAGACCCGATGGATAAATAATGCCCTTACGCTTTATAGGTATTGTATGAGGGCATTTTTTGTTCATTTAGGTGGGTATTTTTCTTTAAATATTCAATTTCCCAGACGCTTTAGTAGTTGGAGTAGGTTGGCTTAGAGGTTTTAGATGGGAACCACACTTTTGGCATAAACAAAATGTCCTTTTGTAGTTTGGCATAAACGTTCTAGCATAATAAAATAACCGTAATTTTACACAATTATTATTGGCATAAAATCACCGCGCACTTTTGGAAAATCATGGAACATCACGTTTCTTCAAAAACCCTGTATCCAATACGCTTTAGAAGTTTGGTGTGAAGGCATTATTTGTTTTCTTCGATGTCCTCTATCCATAGGTATTTAATCATTAATAATATTTGAAAATAAAAAACAAAATTTTATTTGCACCAAAATAGATTATTATTTGCATGATGTTGGTGTTTATAAATACTATAACCCCTTATATTATAAATACAAAAATATGGATAGAGGGACAACGGTAGTTAATAATTCTTTTTTACTTTAATTTACAAAAAACCAAAGATGAGATGATGAGGAAGACTAAGATGTTGAAAGTTTTGTGCGAATATGAATTGGACTTAATTTTAGCTTATTATATTGTTGTGTATTATGTTCTATTTGAGTGAAATAAATAAATATAAATATTACTTACCTACATAAGTGCCTTTGCCAAATCAATCAAAAAATATAGCTTAAAAACATTGTATCTATTTTGTTATTATAACTTACACCGAACGTTAAATAGTATCTATGCGGGAAAATGCTAGGCATTCTATATAAACCAAAACCGCATCGCGAACGAAGTCCCGGGCAACAGCTAGTTAGTTAAATAATTTGGCTAGAAATTAGAATATGAAAATTATATAAAAAGATCATTATAAAAATTGAATGTTATATAAAGTGTGTAACATTAGATCACATGAAATTAGGTTATTTTTTTGTACATGATAATATGTAATTACATGATATTATAGGTACTTATGATTGTGTCTAATATTAATATTTTAATGAAAAAACTTACCGTTTGGATGAAAAACGCAAAAACAATGCAGCTTGAATGCTATTTTGATTGGAGTATTGGATAAAAAGTATTAATTAAATTTTTTATAAATATCAAATTAAATGTGTCAATAAATATTTTGCTAATAATGTTGCCTAATAAATTTCAGTCAAGTATGATGAATTTATTAAAAATAAAAAAAAACAACTTTATTAATAGACAAATTCCATAGGTACCAATGAAATACATTATTTTTATTTGAACTTAACTTTAATTCATTAACCAGGCCAGTGCAAATGATTAATATCGATTTACCTGCGTACCCAAGAGTTGTGATGGAAATAATAGTCAACCAAACGTTTGCATATTCTATCTATAGGCTTCATACTTTCGATTTGTATGGAATTTGTCTCCTAATAAACCACTGACAGGTTTAATGAACAAAAAAATAAATAAATTGGTAATTAATTAATTAATCATATTCTGAACTGAAATTTGTTAGACAACCCATTTGAATATATTTATTGACCTTTTTAATTTGATATTAAATACTTTTCTTAAGGTGAAATGGTACCTGCGCGCTCTCCATACAAACGTAGTCGACTGTTTCCTCCCTGGATAATTACACTATTACAAATATTTAATATTACATTAAAATATTTCTAATTATTATAGAAATTAAGATTAAATTAAATTTAAAAAAAAAAACCAAAAAAATAGAGGCATGGTCATGGCAGTTATAAGTTTTATGCACCAAAAATATTTGCTCTAGTGTCATTATCCAGAAAGAAAATAGTCGACTACGTTTGTAATAGTTTGTATGGAAAGAGCCCCCGGTACCATTTCCTCTTAAAGGGCCTTCTTATACTATAAAAAGTATTTATTATATACATACATAATATAATATGTAGGCAGGCAGGCACGTAGGCACGTAGGTAGGTAGGTAGGTAGGTAGTACTCGAGTAACGCGGAGGCAGGCAGGATCTCTTTTCATACGCAGTTACCGCAGCAACCCGTTGCTGTTATCCTCCATCGTCACCTGAAATTTTCAATTCAAAGTCTAACTGTTGTATGTATGTTTTTACAAGAGTTCGTATCATATTTGTGTGACAATAGTAGGTACATTGTTGGGTAACATTAGTTTATAATTTTGTAACAAAGTACACACAAGTAAAGCAATAATATTATTAGTTACAAATAAGTGTGATAATGTAGTGTACCTACTCAACTCATAAATAAAGGGGAAAAACGTTCATTACAATTTGTAATATGAAGTCTGAGTATGTACCTTTACCTATGTGTACAGTTATAAAATTAAAAACTTACATTCCATAATTTAAAGGGTGGGGGGTTATTTACTAAATAATTTGAAACATGTTTTTATTATTATTCATAACAAGGAGTCCCTATATCAATTTTCAGACCCCTAGCATCATAATTCACGGAAGTCTCATCATATAAACTTCCATTCCCCGAGTCTTTTTAGATTTCAATAAAATCAAAAAAGTATATAAGAGCTATGTAGGCAATTGAAACTATCTTGATAATTTTGTTTATCTGGTGTTAACCAAACTACTGTTTCATAGCTATTTGCCATTTTTAGGGTAATTTAAACTTGAATATAATAAAAGTATATATGAGTAACTCACGTGCTAGCCGCTACAATGTCGTAGGTGGGTAGTACTTTAGCGCAGCCGTTGGTTGGTTGGTTGGTGCTGAGGCAGGCTGTTGAGCCGCAGAGCTGCTCACTCGAAGGACGAGACCGACGCTCACCTCACTTCTTTGGCCCCCTGGAAACGGTCGGTATATCGCTTTGTACTATCTAAGTTCTAGAATATGTGGGTAGGTAGGTAGGTAGGTATAGGTAGGTTGATGCCCCGTTGCTTGTGTAAATTCAAATTTTTGGGTTAGATATTCCTAAATTTCGCTTGTGTTAGATTTTTAGATGTCAAGGAGTTGGCCAAATATGAAACATTAACAACAACTTTGTTATCCACACTAATATTATAAAGAGGACAGATTTTGTTTGTTTGTTTGTACATAACTGATTTTTAGATGAAACTTGGTATGTTTTTTTTTATCTACTAATATACATATTTATATCACTTACCTAAGTATTTATTATATTATATACATATAATATGTAGGTAGGCACGTAGGAAGACACTCGAGTAGCACGGAGGCAGGAATATGAAGCAACCCGTTGCTTGCACCTGAAATTGTCAATTGTCAAATTAATGATGCAGATCTAATTATATTATATAGGTAGGTAGGTAGGTAGGTATCTATTTGTATACTTTTATATAATAATTTAACAGACTTGAAACAAAATAAGGATATTACCTATATATTATACATTTAAATGCATGTTCATCGATTACTCGAAGACGGCTTGTCCGATAAAGATGATTCTTCTTTTGTTCAAAAGGGGGGGATACCTCAGGGGTGGTTACAAATAAAAAGATATGAACAGAATTGCACTTTGATATTATTGATAAATCGGTCACTTTTCAGTGAAATAGGCCCGATTTAAACGATTATGTAAGTAAAAAATTCATGGAGAATCTCAAAGTAGGTACCCACCCACCCTCTCAAGTTGCTAAAAGTTTATTTAGACACCCCTATCTAAGTATGTCTTGTCGGATAATATTACCAACCGAGGCAGTGTCAACAAATAATAAAAAAAACTTACCAGAAATCATCCTATGAAATTAAGTATGTAATGACTGACTGTACACCATATTATGTTGTTGTTAGCCTTTTTTAGTCTAAAAATAAACATAAAACGTTTTACTAAACTTCTTATTTATACTTACTTTTTGTTAGATTCTGTCTGTCTATCTGTCTAACTAGCCTATTCTGGTCTTGTTTGTTTACAGCTGTTGCAGCTGCCTGATTCTATTGTCCGTCCATCTCTTGCGACCCTTTATAACAAAACAAATAAAGGTAATTACTATCTCTTGTCTGTCAGTCTGACCCACGGTATCATCATCACTTCATCACTACCACTACATAGTATAAAACAAAGTCGTTTTCCGCTCTGTCTGTCTGTCTGTCCCTATGTATGCTTATATCTTTAAAACTATGCAACAGATTTTGATGCATTTTGTTTCTAATGGATAGAGTGATTCAAGAGGAAGGTTTATATTTATAATACATGCATGATATAGCCGTGCGAAGCCGGGGCTGGTCGCTAGTTAGAGAACAATAGAACTAACTATGTACCTAAGTAAATGAAATTTGTAAGATGAAAAAAATGGGGCCAGTTCAGCATAAATATTGTTATGGTAGTTTGTGTATGTATTTAGCTATCTAATATTAATGCTAGTCTAGGTTTTTATATCAAAATGCATCCGTGCAATGCAATAAACCAACTTAAACATTTCACAAGAATGTTTTCAAAGAAACAAACGATTTTTCACATTACATCTGTTCATAGGTAAATAAGGTTGCTTTCAAAAGCAAAGAAAACACAAAAACCAATGGAATTATTCGATATTTAGTTAGATTTTAACTTTTTCAATAATATAACTCACGTTTTTTCAACAAAAAATCATGATGGCGGTCTCACACTTCGGTTTCAGGCGTTTTTCAACTTAATCACTTGTATTTAGATACAAAATAACACTTGTATACATCACGCTGCACTTTTTTCGCATATAAATTAGATATCAATTGGATTTTATGCAGTTTGAAAGTTTTAAATAACAAGTAGAAAAGTTTTTTCATATCGAATCGAGACGAGACAATATCAAGCGTCAAAACTGACAGAAAGTGAATATGTTCGATTGACCAATCACACGGCGCCTTCCGAGTGGCGGTAGTTTAAAAACTTGAGAGTTTTTATCATTTATTATTGTATTATTGATGGCTTGTGTTCAATACGGAAGCTATAACAGTAAAATTAACTGTACAGCTTTTATATTTACGTTTTATTGCAAATTGATGCTAAAATTCGTCCCGAAAACAATACACTATAGACAAGCCAAGCCTTTGCTTCTTTGTGATTGGGTATTTTTTCCATGGATAATAGATGCGTGAATGAATGACAACAGAGTAAATAAAAAAAATAAAATGTTTGAGGCTCCGCAGACGAGTTAATTGAAGATGATGTATTTTCTTTATAATTTTATAATGTAGTGTTTTATGGTTTTGTGTGCTAAATAAAAATGATTGAGGTGTCTTTATAAATAATATATAATAAAGTTTAAGTGAAAATGAGATTTTACAGTGCTTTCGCATTTATTTCAAAACTCAAAGGACAATTAGTTTTAGTTTAGTGGCCCACCGCTTTATCGAAATAAGACTAGATAATATTATATTTTTATCCGACTTTTGACTATAAATCGGCCCATTCGTTTATTAATTTTATATTAATTTCTGTAGGTAGATAAATAGACTAACTTCGTTCGACACTTGCTCTAATAATATGCGTGGCCTTTCACAAAAAGCCAGTGTCAAACAAAGTTTGAGAGACCGATATTTACGATTGACAAGTAAGGAAATACTTTTTTACTACCCCAAAAAAGGGAGCAGGCACAAAATTTTTATATAGCCCACAAATAAAACTCAGTCTCAAATGTTTGCATGCTTTATTTAATATTTGTATTGGTATAATTGGTATCCTTTAGAGGTAAAGTTAATTATGTATGTTGCTAGAGTGTTTCAGATTGTTTTATTCTTCTTAATTAGGTACTACATTTTTGTTAATTATTTTTGTATTATTGTCGATTTTGGCTTTATGCGCATGCCGCGCAAAGCCGAAGAAATTAAAAGATTGAATGTGACAGTGATAGGGGAAATTGAACTCTTTTTTTTTAATTTCCTTAAAAAAAAGGGCGAAGGCAAAAAGGTTTTAGCCCATACATTATCGTCGTCTGAGTTGAATACTTTAATAATTATTATGATATTTACATACTATAGGTGAAATATTATAAAGAAGTACTTACTGTATGGTTGTTTGAATACTTACAATCAAATAAAAACTACTAAATCGTTTTTGATGACGTTTTCGGTATATGGGTAGGTAGGTATATTATGATAGATTATTTATCTAGATTCTTGGGATTATACATTTAAATTGGTTCGTATAATTCAACTGTGTTCAAACTTACGCGGGTAAAAATGGCAACAAAGACAGATAAAAGTAAAGTATTTAGTATGTATTTCGAAACGTTATTCCTTATTTGTGAAGTTTTGGCGGTAAACGAGACAATGGTTTACCTACTTAATTACGTATTTATGTACGTGCTTCGTGTTTTGATTTCGTCTGTTATGTGTAATCTAGACTAATATTAAGTACCTAGGTATCAAATAAATTGAATTTCTTTTACAGACAGACCATTGTAAAATCTGTGATGAATGAAAAAGTGCGAGAAACATCGCTGGCCTAGGTAGGTACCTAACCTATTCTATGAATGTTTTCTGATACCTATTATAAGATACTAGCGACCCGCCCCAGCTTCGCACGGCTATATTATGCATGTATTATACATGTAAACCTTCCTCTTGAATCACTCTATCTATTAAAAAAACCGCATCAAAATTCGTTGCGTAGTTTTAAAGATTTAAGCATACATAGGGACATAGGGACAAAGAAAGCGACTTTGTTTTATACTACGTAGTATGTAGTAGTGATTATAAGTAGATACTTAAGTACTTATCTATTATCTAGAACCTATTCTATAAATGACGACCTCTGTGGCGCGTCGGGCGAACACCCGACTGCGACGCAGAAGGTTGCGGGTTCGATTCCCGCCGGGAACAAGTATTTATGCTGACCATAAATTCTTGTTTCTGGTTCTGGGTGTTTCCTATATTATGTATAATATGTATATATTTACTAATATTATAAATGTGAAAGTTTGTGTGTGTGTGTGTGTGTGTGTGTGTGTGTGCGTGTATGTATGTTTGTTACTCCTTCACGCAAAAACTACTGGACCGATTGCAATGAAACTCGGTATCTATATAGATGGAGACCTGGATTAACACATAGGCTACTTTTTATCCCGATATTCCCACGGGATTAGGACTTTCGCGGGTGAAACCGCGGGGCGCCACAGAGGTCGTCAAATCTATTATATATAAGTCTATATTATTATTAGGTAGGTATTTATTTATTATGTGTGGCGCGTCGGGCGAACACCCGACTGCGACGCAGAAGGTTGCGGGTTCGATTCCCGCCGGGAACAAGTATTTATGCTGACCATAAATAAATTCTTGTTTCTGGTTCTGGGTGTTTCCTATATGTATAATATGTATATATTTACAAAAAAAAAAAAAGTATATAAGTAGTTTATCCGTTATCTGGCCACCCATAACACAAGCATTAAGTTGCTTAGCTTGGGGCTGGATGGCGATGTGTAATATGTCCTGAAATATTTATTTATTTTATTTTTATATTATAAAGAGGAAAGATTTTTTGTTTGTTTGTAGCGAATAGGCTCCGAAAGTACTGGATCGATTTTAATGAAACTGAGTATGTGTATAGGTACATTGATTTATTGGAAATGACATAGGCTACTTTTTATCCCGATATTCCCACGGGATAAACGGGTGAAACTTTGGAGCGCTGATAGTTTATGATATTCTTTGTTCAATTTGATTAGGTATCCTACCTATACCTAGCAAGGTACCGACGACTAACAAAGGCCGGGCGGCCGGCGAGTAACAAGGCCCACTATCTGAAAAACAAAACACTTCATTTCATTACAAAAGCTAACATAATTAAAAATAAATAAATATCCGCCATAACTAGTCAGTAACAGAGAATTATAAAACTATTTTTATTGTGCCTAAGATGGGATACTTTTTGAACTTCTTGCAATAATAATTGTTTAAATGTGGAAATAAGTGTTGCCATACTGAGGTAAATTTAGTAATTTTATTAAATACTGTCAATTTGAAATGGAAATCCGTAAAATTAACGTGGGAGAGTAATGAGGGCCACATACGATTTCATAAGTCTAACAAGATAAACTCTCTTATTGTTCAATAATTATGTTGTTTCTATTTTGGATAATAACAAGTTACGCATGCTTTTTAAATAAATAAATATAATTGTTTAGTTAAAATGAAGTCAAAAAACTTTGTTTTCATACATTTAATTAGGGCCAACCCCTGTTTCTATCTTTAAATGCTTACAGTAAAAACGTGATTTTTGCCTAAAACTATTTTCAAGCTAACTAAGTAGGTGAAATGTATATTTTATGTTAATTATAATCCCATCAAAAAGATACTTGTAAAAAAACCCAAGTCTCGCAACTCAATTCTTCTACCGTAAAAAGTTGCGATATCCATAGTTAGGTAGGTACCTATCCTAACAACATCTTATAGTGACCATATTATCAATATTAAAAATCTTTTATGTTTTAAATATAAATAGATAGACTTGGCAATCGCATGAAAACACAATGTATCTTAAAGTAACACATATTAGATTAAATTAGATTGTTTAGTGCAACACACATTATTATACTATACATTTATATGGGATTACAAAGTTATTTATGTTGCCTATGTTGGATCGAAATTTCAAAATATTTCAGTTTTTCCTTGATTTATACACTAAACACTAATTAAATTTGAGTGATTGAGTGACCAAATTAAGAACTTTGACTAGTTATAATTCATAAAACTAATGGTTCAAATTGAATGAAATTTGAAATATACCGTGCCTATACAATACCTGCTTGTTTACTGGAAATTCAGGCTTTTAGTTTTATCCACAACGAAGTTATAGGGGGTCGAAAATGGCCTGAACTGTTTCGAGAAAAGGATCTTACTTTGATTTTTTTAAGGTGGCTCTTATTAAATCATCTTGATTTAAAAAGATTTCTTAAGGACCTTGATATAAGTGACAAAATAACATAAAACCAAACAAATGTATGGTTTTTCAAAGTGTCAATAAAGCAAATATTGATATAACGAATTAATTTTCCCTATTTTTACGAAATATTTAGTTTTCATTTAAAGTGGCCCTTGTTTGTCGCCGGTACCTTACTAATCTAACCAAACCTAACTTTTAACATAACCTTAGCGAACCTAACTTCATTAAACCTAACTTTTCCAAACAAAATCAAACATAACACTTTGTAACCTAACCAAATGAAACCTAACCCCAATGAAACCGAAATTTTTCAAAACCTAACCCTAATGAAACCTAACTTTTTCAAAACCTAACCCTAATGAAGCCTAACTTTTTAAAACCTAACTTTTTCAAACCTAACCTAATGAAACCTAACTTTTTCAAAACCTACCCTAATGAAACCTAACTGTTTCAAACCTAACTTTTTCAAACCTAACCTAATGAAACCTAACTTTTTCAAAACCTACCCTAATGAAACCTAACTTTTTAAAACCTAACTTTTTCAAACCTAACCTAATGAAACCTAACTTTTTCAAAACCTACCCTAATGAAACCTAACTTTTTAAAACCTAACTTTTTCAAACCTAACCTAATGAAACCTAACTTTTTCAAAACCTACCCTAATGAAACCTAACTTTTTCAAACCTAACTTTTTCAAACCTAACCTAATGAAACCTAACTTTTTCAAAACCTAACTCTAATGAAACCTAACTTTTTCAAACCTAACCTAATGAAACCTAACTTTTTCAAAACCTACCCTAATGAAACCTAACTTTTTCAAACCTAACTTTCTCAAACCTCACCAAATGAAACCTAACTTTTTCAAAACCTACCCTAATGAAACCTAACTTTTTCAAACCTAACTTTTTCAAACCTAACCTAATGAAACCTAACTTTTTCAAAACCTACCCTAATGAAACCTAACTTTTTAAAACCTAACTTTTTCAAACCTAACCTAATGAAACCTAACTTTTTCAAAACCTACCCTAATGAAACCTAACTTTTTAAAACCTAACTTTTTCAAACCTAACCTAATGAAACCTAACTTTTTCAAAACCTACCCTAATGAAACCTAACTTTTTCAAACCTAACCTAATGAAACCTAACTTTTTCAAAACCTACCCTAATGAAACCTAACTTTTTCAAACCTAACTTTCTCAAACCTCACCAAATGAAACCTAACTTTATAAACCTAAAAAAAAAACAAACCTAACTTCTTTAGGTTTCATCAGGTTAGGTTTGAGAAAGTTAGGTTTCATTAAGTCAGGTTTGAAAAAGTTAGGTATGAAAAGGTTAGGTTTGAAAAAGTTAGGTTCGAAAAGGTTAGGTTTGAAAAAGTTAGGTTCGAAAAGGTTAGGTTTGAAAAGGTTAGGTTTGAAAAGGTTAGGTTTGAAAAAGTTAGGTTTGAAAAGGTTAGGTTTGAAAAAGTTAGGTTTGAAAAGGTTAGGTTTGAAAAGGTTAGGTTTGAAAAAGTTAGGTTTCAAAAGGTTAGGTTTGAAAAAGTTAGGTTTCAAAAGGTTAGGTTTGAAAAGGTTAGGTTTGAAAAGGTTAGGTTTGAAAAAGTTAGGTTTCAAAAGGTTAGGTTCGAAAAGGTTAGGTTTGAAAAAGTTAGGTTTGAAAAGGTTAGGTTTGAAAAGGTTAGGTTTGAAAAGGTTAGGTTTGAAAAAGTTAGGTTTGAAAAGGTTAGGTTTGAAAAGGTTAGGTTTGAAAAGGTTAGGTTTGAAAAAGTTAGGTTTGAAAAGGTTAGGTTTGAAAAAGTTAGGTTTCAAAAGGTTAGGTTTGAAAAAGTTAGGTTTCAAAAGGTTAGGTTTGAAAAGGTTAGGTTTGAAAAGGTTAGGTTTGAAAAAGTTAGGTTTCAAAAGGTTAGGTTCGAAAAGGTTAGGTTTGAAAAGGTTAGGTTTGAAAAGGTTAGGTTTGAAAAAGTTAGGTTTGAAAAGGTTAGGTTTGAAAAAGTTAGGTTTCAAAAGGTTAGGTTTGAAAAGGTTAGGTTTGAAAAGGTTAGGTTTGAAAAAGTTAGGTTTCAAAAGGTTAGGTTCGAAAAGGTTAGGTTTGAAAAGGTTAGGTTTGAAAAAGTTAGGTTTGAAAAGGTTAGGTTTGAAAAGGTTAGGTTTGAAAAAGTTAGGTTTGAAAAAGTTAGGTTTGAAAAAGTTAGGTTTGAAAAGGTTAGGTTTGAAAAAGTTAGGTTTGAAAAGGTTAGGTTTGAAAAAGTGAGGTTCAAAAAAATTTAACAACAATTATTGTAAATTTTTCAGGCCGATGAGATTGATAAGGAATTAAAGAAAAGATAGGAGAAAAACGAACAAAAATCAGAAGAAATTATAAAAATAAGAAATTTAATGAAGAAAATAACAAAAACCAGAAGAAATTAAAAAAAAATAGAAATTTACTGAAGAAAAAACAAAAAAAACCAGAAGAAATTATAAAAATAAGAAATTTAATGAAGAAAATAACAAAAACCAGAAGAAATTAAAAAAAAATAGAAATTTACTGAAGAAAAAACAAAAAAAACCAGAAGAAATTAAAAAAATAAGAAATTTAATGAAGAAAATAACAAAAACCAGAAGAAATTAAAAAAAAATAGAAATTTACTGAAGAAAAAACAAAAAAAAACCAGAAGAAATTATAAAAATAAGAAATTTAATGAAGAAAATAACAAAAACCAGAAGAAATTAAAAAAAAATAGAAATTTACTGAAGAAAAAACAAAAAAAACCAGAAGAAATTATAAAAATAAGAAATTTAATGAAGAAAATAACAAAAACCAGAAGAAATTAAAAAAAAAGTAATTTAATGAAGAAAAAACTAAAAACTAGAAGAAATTTAAAAAAATTAGAAATTCAATGAAGAAAAAACAGGATATTTTTAGCCAGAAATTAAAAAAATGAGATATTTATTGGAAAAAAAAAAAAAAAATTAGAAAATGCAAAAAAAGCCAGAAATCTGAAGAAATAAAAAAAAAAGGAAGTAACCAGATGAAATTAAAAAAAAACACAAGAAACAAGAAATTTAAAAAAAAATGAGATATTTATTGGGAAAAACCTAACAAAAAACGAGAAAAAAAAGCAAGAAATGTGAGAAATTAAAAAAAGGAAACAAATGTTGAAAAAAAATGACAAAAATAAGAAAAAAAGGAGGAAATTAAAAAAAAATAGCCAAATACTAAAGAAAAAAATTGAAACATATAAAAAAAACCGAAATGTAAGTAATTTGAAACTATTTATTCACATATAGGCAAAAACTACTGATAAATACTAAGTAAAAAGATACATTCGTGTATTAAAAAAAACTACAACATACTAAGATAAGTATAATCTTCATAAACAATATAGATATACATTCGTGTATATATAAATATAAAACGTGTTACAGTAAACACGAATCACCTGGCTGTCGGGCTGAGTCTCAACAGATCGCAGCACGACGCTGCTCTACCGAGCACAACACCCCGCCAGGAACGTAAGTCGTCTACAGACTATTCCGAGCCCCGACATCGAACTGTACGTACATGGGGACAGGAGGGAGTGGACGTGGTGCACAGTGTTAAACGCCAGACCGCACCTCCGGATAGCTTCGCAACAAGCTGCGTGAGACAAACGGTTATAACTCGGAAACTATTCACATATATAAATATTTTATTTTCCCATTTAATTATACAACTTCTCACCATCTCAGGTATATATTTTTTTTTACATTCGGATGCATCTCCAAGGCAAAACCCTATAACTTCATAATTTATTAATATTTTTTTAAAATTATTTTACCTATAAATTAAGCATATTTTTCTGACCTCAGGGATATAAAAAAAAATTAAACACCCCTTCATGACATAAACCCTTAGAACTCTTAAACTATTAACATATTTAAATCAATTATTTTTTAATTTAATTATACATTTTTTTCCCAACTCAGAAATATAAAAAAAATTAAATTAGCAAACACCTCCAAGGGAAACCATTACAACTCCTAAAATTTAACAATATATAAATAAATTATTTTTTCGTTTCATCAAACTATATCTTCTCATCTCTAGCATATAAAAAAAATAAAAATCGAATCATAAATAACAATGCAAATATCACAAATACTACATTTATAAACAAAACAAATATTTAATTTTTGATTCTAATAAAACACATTTTTCTGAACTCAAACATATAATTTATATTTTAATCGGACCATTACAACTCTTTCAACTTTACATCTCCTATATTCCATCCACAAATAAAAGATATTTTTTCCTTCCAGATCGACCGAGTCCACCTGACCTCAGAGAAGTAAAAAAAACAACAATCGGACCACTAGAACCTTCCCAAATAAGAAAAACGTTCCAGATCAAAGAAAAAAACCAAACATCTACTCCAACAGATCAACCAGCTTCACTTCATTCAAGTATATACAAAACATATTTATTAATTCAAATAATTCATAAAATACTAAGAAAAACGTCTACACAACAAATAATCAACCAACAAACAATCTCCAACAATAGTCTCCCTCAATCTGAACTTAGTCGACGTCATCCAAAAAAAATCGCACGAGAATTCTCAAACAAATCAAATAAAATCAACAAACGCAAAGAAAATAATCTTCAACACAACAGAACCTGTAAATCTTCCAAGTTTTATAAACAACTAGCTTAATCCCGCGGTTTCATCTGTACAACACTCAATCCCGTGGGAATATCTAAATAAAAACTCACCCATGTAACTCCTTATAAATCAATGTATATAAAAACCAAATTTCATCAAAATCAATCCAGTAGTTTCTTAAACTATTCATTAGAAACAAAAAGTAAGTATTTCTTTAAAAAATCAATTATTTAATCAAATACATAATACTTAACAAAAACACAAAAATCACAATACCTTATATATATTCATAAAATGTCTACTATAATTCTAGTCCCCAATGAGGCAAAACCAGATGGCTACACTAGTCTAACAAGTCACGCAGAAGGTAGCAAGTTCGATTCCCGCTTCAAACAAATAGGTACATACATACATTTGTACCACATCAGGATATTTCTATAAACTTATATACAAAAGAAAAACTATAAATATTAAACCCGTTGTCTACAGTCACCATAACACAAGCCTATATGCAATATAACATTCACAAGACAAAAAAACCTACCTATATAGATAAACATCAACTAAAAAGATACAACTTGTAAAATGCATCTCATAAAAACATCACAAACAAAGAAATCACCAAAATACTTCATAATACCTAGATGATAGCTCATGAACCAGGAATAAGCAATAAATGATTAAACTTTTCTATCCAGATAGCTCGAAGAACAAGAAGTAAGCAATAAGTAAATAATCATTTTTCAAGATAGTTCAAGGAACGGAATCCTGCACCAAAATTCAACTGAACAAGCTTTGATTAAACTTTTCCTATCAGATAGTTCATAAAGTAGAAACAGGGAATATTTCTTACATCTGTTTCCTCAAATATACGATTTATTTACCTATTTGTGCATTACTATTGATCAGAGGTAGCTTTACTTATGGCGTATGGCGTGTGTTGCATACGGACGCAGCGGGGCCGTGGGCCGCCGAGCGCCGCACGCCACGCATCCCACACTCAACGACCCACGTAAAAAGAATCTATGTACCTAAACGTTAAAAACTAGTTTTATTTTTCACAATTTCCCATTTTTGACATTAATATAACATCTATAAAGAAACTAGCTGTCCTGGCAAATGTTGTTTTGCTATATAAAAATGAAGGAACAATTAATATATGTTGTTTGATTCTCAGACTTAACGAATATTCAAAAATATTCATACAAATCGGTTCAGCCGTTAAGTGGAGTTTGGTAATGAACACAACGACACGAGAATTTTATATACAGGGTGATTTTTTTATGTAGGCCTTCAGGGCTATATCCTAAACTATGAGAGATAGCGAAAAATGCTGAAAGAAGTTGCGTGCCCGATTTTGACAAAAACAAAAACTGCATCATTAAATTTTTGAAAAACTCATTACCCTAGCCAGGAATCAAACCTGTTGATTTTGCAAAAAAATAATCATCCCATATTTTTATACCAATCGATGGTGTTGCTGATAGAGATTAATTTGGTATTTTTCTATAATTTTGGTATTTTTCTACAATTTTCATGTTTCCGTCTTTGGCAAAATAATAGCGCATGAGACATTGAGAGGAAGTAATAATTTTCTAAATGTTATTAATATGTTCTAGATTATCTACATTACATAAAATTTGTAAAAACAGATTATATTTTTGTGCAGCAGTTTGTTACATCATAAGCTATACTTTCTCAGTACATTTTTTCAGGGATAGTAGTATGAAAATTACAGAAGACTGCAAAATTTGCTGTTTCCTTTGGTTTGCCATACTATGCAAGACTATCGATTGGTATAAAAATATAGGATGATTATTTTTTTGCAAAATCATCAGGTTCCATTCCTGGCTATGGTAATGAGTTTTTAAAAAATGTAATGATGCAGTTTTTGTTTCTGTCAAAATCGGGCACGCAACTCCTTTCAGCATTTTTCGCTATCTCTTATAGTTTAGGATATAGCCCTGAAGGCCCACATAAAAAATTCACCCTGTATATAGGGATGTAAACGTTTGGGCTTGATAAACACCCTGTCAAGTTCTAAATACAGTCAGCAGGACATGCCATCCAAAACTGTATTTAATCGATTTTCAATTTAATCTTTAAGAGGAAAGGGTACCGGGGGCTCTCTCCATACAAATGCAGTTAACTGTTTTCTCCCTGAATAATGACACTAGAGCAATTATTTTTGTTGCATAAAAATATATATTTAACAACAAAAATATATTTGTGCTAGTGTCATTATCCTGAGAAGAAACAGTGGAGAGAGATTGTATGGAGAGAGCGCCGGTACCCTTTCACCTTAAACAATAAAATTATCCATTTAACAGTTTGTAATAACGTAAGGTAATATGCTTCTATAACCATTTCGACCGCGCGCTTATTATAGGTCACTGCTAAGGCAATGATTGGACACGGGCGCTACATGGATTAAAGACGCCATTGATTCTTATCGATAGATACATAATATGTGTGTTACGTATATAAGGAGTCCGGCAAGGGTCCGAGGGGGCGGAGCTTCCATCGAAGGAGGGCCGGCTGTGATTGGTCGAGAGCACGAGGCGGTCTCGGCGCGCGACAGTCTGGCGCCAGCCGGGACCGCCCCCCGCGTCACGCTGGCGCCACACGCTTTTACTAGCTGTGCCCTGCGGTTTTACTGATGAACATTATTTTGATTTTATATTAACACAGAATGCATAGTAGTTACTATAAACTACTAACTTTATTAACCCTTTTAGAGGTCTAATGTCCAAAAACATTTCTTAGTAGGTATCCATTACGTTCTAAAAGGAAGGAAGGAAGGGATGCAAACTCGTAGCTCTTGTAGTTTCAGGAATTTCTTGATAAGTCTTTTTCTCTTTTATGGAATTTTATTTATTACTAGCTGCGCCCCGCGGTTTCACCCGCGTAACTCCCGATCCCGTGGGAATATCGGGATAAAAAGTAGCCTATAGCCTTCCTCGATAAATGGACTATCCAACACAATTTTTCAATTCGAACCAGTAGTTCCTGAGATTAGCGCGTTCAAACAAACAAACTCTTAAGCTTTATAATATTATAAGTATAGATTCTTCGAAAATTGAGCTATCCAATATTATAGTGTAAACCACAATACAATTGGTTTAACAGTTTTTAATTGTGTAAATAACAGAAACAAACAGACATGAATTTAAAAAAACTATACCTACACTTTGTTCTACGTTCTACTCATTGTTTTTAATTACTTTCCAAGTACAGACTTTATGTCCTCTCTAGCTTTATTATATGTACATATAATTAGTTAGTTATCTTCTTCTATCTACACTAATATTATAAAGAGGAAAACTTTGTTTGTTTGTTTGTTTGGTTGTAATGAATAGGCTCAAAAACTACTGGACCGATTTTAAAAATTCTTTCACCATTCGAAAGCTACATTATCCACGAGTAACATAGGCTATATTATATCCCAATACTCCCACGGGAACGGGAACTACGCGGGTGAAACCGCGGGGCGCAGCTAGTACCATATAAAATGCTTTGTCCTGAACGACTGACTGACTGACTGACGGATCAACGCACAGCCTAGACCGCTGATCGTAGAGACCTGAAACTTGGAGGGTGTGTTCTTTGTATGACGTACGCATCCGATAAGAAAGGATTTTCCGAAATTCTACCCCTTGGGGGGTGAAAAACGGGGCAAATGTTTGTATGGGATAAGGTGATTTCTTGGTCCAATCCACTTCAAACTTTGCATAAACATTCTTTAACAGAATTGATGGAAGACGTGTTTCGTATTTTATTAATATTCATCCCCTAACGGTGTTCAAACGGGGTAGGAAGTTATTTTGGGGGTGATTTGCTTCGATGTTGGTATACATCGAAGCAAATCACAACACTCCTTGATTTTGATTTAAATTAGGTACAATTTATTTTGACACATTGTCATGTTTGAAAACTCAATCAGATTTTAAGTCAACAAAAAAAACCTATATGAATTATTTTCTACTTCTACACGTACGAAGTGGCGGGCAAAAGCTAGTTTATTTATTCCACAATTCTGACTATGTAGTGATAAGCACATGATTAAAAAAACAAGTGATAAGTATATAAGAAGTATATAGGCAAGAGGGGCGGAGCTTCAATCGAAGGAGGATCGAATGCGGGCGCGCTGATTGGTCGAGCGAGCAGCACGGCTCGAGCCGAGCGCGCTGATTGGCCGAGCGAGTAGCACCTACATCGGGCCCCCGAGCCCGGGCGCGACAGTGTGGTGCCACTCACCCGCCACGCTGGCGCCGCACCGTGGAACATTTGTAGATACTTTCGACATAAGAAAAATTAAGAAATTAAATTATGAAGTATAGGGTGTTTGCACAGCCATAACTTAAAGAAAAAAGGTGGAAGATTTTCATTTATATTTTTTTTTAGGTTTCTGTACCCAAAGGGTAGGTAGGTATTACTATAAGACTCCACTGTCCGTCCGTCTGTCACCAGGCTGTACTTATCTCATGTACCGTGATAGCTAGACAGTTGAAATTTTCACAGATTATGTATTTCTGTTGCCGCTATAACAACAAATGCCTACGTTAAACAGAAAAAACTAAACACCTATTTTTGAGTGTTTTTAAGAATTTTAGGTTCATGTTTACTATTTTTTGTTAATTACACTTCCGAAAGGCTAGGCAAAAGACTTTTAACCTATACAGCGTCTGACATACAATATTTTTTTAGGGTTTTTTTCATTTGTTTTGCGTCGGCGGTTAAAAACAGAATACCTATAATGGTAAGGAAAAAATACATTTATGTACCTAAAGAAAAAACAAAATAAAAACAAAACTCAATATTTAAATTATTTTCAAAGACGTCATCACGTAATATTATCGTTCGTTAACAGACTTTAGAGACAACCTTTTGAAAAGAAGAAAAAAGGTACCAACAAAGAGTTTTAAGCCAGCAAGGCTTAAAAACTCTTTGGATGGTACCTTTTTCTATACATCAAAACAGTATAACCCAGATAAAGGAGATCATTCATGTTTCTAACAAAAAATACCCACAAAAAAAAATGCCGGCCAGTAATAAAAATTGTTTCTATCTTGTAGAGAATACTATTTTAAACAATGTTTACTAAGGCAACAAAGAGCTACGATCGAAAATCGTTGAGTTATTTTACATTGAAAACCCAAAAAATGCATTTTATAGAGATCCGTTTGACCACTTTTAAGATCCCACTAAAACTTCTGAAAGGGTTATTGGATATACCAATTTATATAAATATAATAAAAACAGACAAAGCTTATCCATTTACTACTTATTTTTATATTTTTTCTGTAGTAATATCTTAAAAGTGGTCAAACGGATCTCTACAAAATGAATTTTTTTGGGTTTTCAATGTAAAATAACTCAACGATGGTTGATCGTAGCTCTTTGTTGCCTTAGTAAACATTGTCTAAAATGTTATTCTCTACAAGATAGAAACATTTTTTTTTCTGGCCGGCACCTTAAGTTTTGGGTACGATTTGAACGATGTCCTTAAGAATGTTTCATCTACTATATGTCATTAGCAGTAAGGTACGTATTTGACATATCGGGATGACGTATTATTTTAGCACTAGTTGGATTTTTTTTTATCGCACGCGTGTATAATACGTTGCATTATGAGCCCAAAAGCGGTTTAATAAGATCCACTTTATGAGCAACTGTGATAAAAAGTATTTTATATCAAATAACTATCACTACATAGTATAAAATAAAGTCACTTTTCGCCGTCCCTATATCACTATGTAGTGATAGTGATGAAGTGATAGTGATGTGTATGGGAGAATATAGAAAAGTGTTGTTTTTAGACTTTTTCAGGCAATTTTTTAAAAAATTTCTCTCCGTATTCTTACGGAGAGAAAAGTTTAAAAAACTCGTACTTTTACCTTATGGAATATTCTAAAAAAAGAATTAGCGAAATCGGTTCAGACGTTCTCGAGTTATGCGCTTAGAAACACTTCAGCGGTATATTTTTAATTATAAATCAAATGATCCCGGTACGTGTCAATAACGATCCACAGTGCGGCGCCGTCTAGTCTAGCAGAGTCTAGCCGACTCTAGCCAAGATGGCGCCGACAACGAACATTGTATTGATGTATGGTCACGTGGGCGCGATCCTTAACATCGCCATCTAGTTCTACATCGTTTTGCTCCTAAATATATTTTCACCTAACTGAATCTTTCATCTAATTCCAATGCAAAAAAGTATTGATAATTTTATGTAATTTATCAAAAAATAAATGTAGTAGTTTTGATAATTGATATTATTATGATTGTTCCTTAGAAAATAGCAACACTACCATGCTTGTTAACATTTTTTTATAATGACAATGGTCTATTATCTATAGTTTTTTAGTTACCTTTTAATTAAAAACCTGATTATGCAATTCTATTTTAAATCAATAAAATATTTTGAAATTTATGATACTGATAAACTTTACTCTGAACTTCCAGTAATGCCTTGTTTACAAATAATTATAATATTCAGTATAATTTAACTGATAACAACTTAATAAAATAATTAAGAAAATGTTTACACGATAATAGATTGCTTCCGTTCAAAAAAATAAAACAAATACTTACTAGATTTTTCATGATCTATATTGTAGTCAATTATTATCTAGGTCACCTAAAATGTTTTCTTAAAATGATATAGTTTTTAAAGTTCCATATGATAGCTTTAACTAATAGTTTCTAATTAGTTGAAAAATATTTCCATGTTTTGCTTGGGTTGATTCGTGTGGACGTTTAGTAAAAGGAGGGTCACTTTTGGTTGAAAAGCGAAAATCAAAGTAAGCACTTTCATGCAATGGCCAATTTTAAATTACGTAGGACTTTTAGCAGTAACGCCATTTAGTATTTGAGCTTTATTGTGTGACGGTTTTTAACATATTTTCGCATTTGTAATAGGTAAATTGATAATAAATCGTACTTAGTAAGAAAAAGATAAACACCGCCATACAAAATATCGTACGTGCATAAACGCCATATCGATGGTTTCCGCAACAAAGGGCGTATCTCCATTTTGCATACTTTTGGCAATGAGCAAAAAACGAAATAAAAAAATATATTTCTTAAATATCTTTTTTGTTCTTATACTTATAAAAAAATGTGCTAGGAAGAAATTTCTTAGTTTTTTGCGGGCTTTGGCCTCGCTTAATTAGGGAACTGTACGAGTCTTAGTTTAGAAGTTAGCTAGGGCGTAAATCCCTGAAAATGAAAAAAATAGGTAGTTACACCCCACAAATATACAGTCTGGCAAAAAGTACCTACAGTAAAAGCCATGTAAGCCTAAACCATTTGTAGTATAAACCTTTTTTGTTTCAGAATATGTAAATACGCCGTATTATTTATACTAATAAATGACTAAACTAGCGAAATATTAACCTGATAGGAGTATATTTTACTTAGATGCGAACACAAAAATTAACTCCGCTTCGCAACGTGGAACATCGGCACGCTAACCGGACGCGCGAGGGAGCTGGCTGACGTACTTTCCAGGCGAAAAGTGGCCGTTACGTTTCTGTAGGAGACTCGATGGAAAGGCAGCAGATCCCGGCACATTAGGAGCGGCTAAAAGCTGATCTACATGGATGCACCTGGTGGAGAGAACAGGGTGGCTATGGTGCTCGCTGAGGGGTTGCATGACTGTATCTTGGAGATAAAACGCTCTAGCAACCGACATATGGCCGTGAAGGTGCTTATTGAGGGGGTTGTAACCTACTTGGTAAGCGACGCTGATAAAGTATTGTTTTGGAACAAACTCGGCGAGGTCCTTGGGGCCATCCTGTTGTCACTGGGGATCGTTTTGGGTGGTGATCTGAACGGTCATGTGGGCGAGATGACGGTAAAATTTAAGCGTGTTCATGAAAGCTACAGCAGTTGAAATGCGGAAGGGGAAGAAATCCTATGTACGTGTGCCCCTGCCGACCTGGCCCTCGTGAACGCTTACTTCAAAAAGAAGCCCGACTACTTGATCACCTATAGGAGTGAGAGGCACGCTACCCAAATCGATTTCTATCACTAGGAAACATCATATCGGCAACGTGGCTAACTGCAAAGTCATTCCTGGTGAGAGTCTCACTGATCAACACCGTCTTCTTGTCATGGATCTCTGTGTGAAACCCAAAAACAAACAACCTGTGCGGTGTTGTCGCCAAATCAGATGGTGGACAAGTTCGCTGGTGTCGACGAATAATCGATGTCGTCGGACGATCGATATCGACGAACCGGTCCTGGACCACTACGATAAGATTAATTTAGGCATCGATCACCGGTGCGGCGAAGGCAGTGTTTGGGATGTCTTAAGATGGATGCAAATATGACAAGGAAACTTGATTTTCCTGTCATATTGATTGCCTTGGACATAGTCCAGAGGGAGACTAAATTGAAGAAAGCCCTCTTCAAAAAGTTGCAAGCGTAGTAGTAAAGTAGCCAAAGCCAGACAGGACTACTTACAGTCATTGTACGATAAGTTGGAAACGTCTGAGGGACAGAAGCTTATTTATAAGTTGGCACATTCGAGGCTAAAAGCGGCACAGGATATATCTAAGTGCCGCTGTGCAAAACGTCCCGATGGTAATCTGCTTTGCGAGGACATCGCGGTGAAGAAGAGATGGCTCTCTTATTTCCACGAGCTGCTGAATAAGGAGCACAAAGAGTTGAAGCCCTATCGAAGTATGAAATGCGATGGGTTCTCGTAGTGTGGGTATCTTAACCAACCTTTGTAACCGCATACTCTAAACTGGTAAGTTCCCTATGTTTTACCCCAGTTTTCAAGGGCAAGGGATCGGTGCAGGAGTGTGGGAGTTATCGAGGTATATGGGTCATGTCCCACACCATGAAGCTCTACTATAGATAGTCGGATTGTCGATTCTTGGATTCGACAAAAGTGCACTGTGTCTAGGTGTCCATATAGTTAACACCCCGGTCACGGACCCCGTTCCGCCGTTTTCTATTCTTATAAAGATTTGCAGAAAGCCTTTGTCTGTGTTCCTTCGTCATCGATCGTCCGACGACATCGATTACGACGCCAAGTCACGCATTTCAGAGGCTTGGGCCAAGTGTTGTGAGGACTGGTGTCATTTGCGACCCCAAAATTTCGCTTAAACTAAAGAGACAGGTTTATGCCGGTTAAACTAAAGGAACAAGTTTATAAAGCCATCATTAACGCTGTCCTTTTGTACGGTAGTAAGACGTGACCAGTGTTTAAGCGGCATAAGCAGAAGCTGCGTGTCACGTAGATGAAGATGTTGCGCTGGATTTGTGGAGTGACGCGACATGATCACATCAGGAACTCTCGCATCCAAGGCAGCTTACATGTCCGAGACATTGCAGATATATTGCAAGAATGTTGCCTACGCTCGCTGGTACGGTCACGTCTTGCGAAAACCAGCTAGTTCCGTGGAGAACAAATGTCTTGCCATGGCGCCTCCGCCAGGTCGTGGAAGATTGGGAAGAGCCAAGAAGTGCTGGCTTGGCATCGCATCGTAGTGGTGATATGTGTGCAGATTTGGTGTAGATTAATATGACAAAGTTATTTTATCTTGACCGGCACGGCGTTGACCGCGTACTGATTTCGTTTACACTGTAAACAAACAAGCGAGGACATGTGCTATACTTGCGGTAAGATCACAAGCATTATCCAATCACATAAATGTATAGTTAAGTCTCTGTTCTTTTAACATACTTTAGTTATGCAAGAACAAGACAGCTAGGATCACTTGTAAGTTTAGAAATTTAGCACCACCTGCGGGAATAAATACTATTTTTTTTTCGAAGTAGACTAATACATTACGGCGCAAAACAAATTATTAAATTGTATTTTGAATTTTATCTAATTATACATCCTAATATTAGCATATTTATTATTTATGCCAAAGTCGTAAATAAATAAAATAAATATTGCAGGACATTCCACTAACTAGACTTGTGTTATGGGTGCTAGACAACGGATATACTAAATGGTACTTAATATAACATAGGTGAGATACAACCTATATTCTTTTAGGATTTTTTTTTGTTGCAGGGCGTAAAACACATATTGATTTCATTACGTGTATTTACCCCGTTTGTCGTTTAAAAAGTAAAAACACAGTGTAGTTACATCAAATTGATTTCCCAATATAAAAATAATATTGTTTTATGACCCCTTTTCAATGTTTAGCCAATAGAAAAATGTAGGTCGTAACATCTTTTTTTTTCATCGTAGCGCCATTTTAAAAATAGGGATCGATAGAGCGTTACAAACTGAGTAAAACTGCATAAAAAACTCAATATGGCCAAAATGGCTTTTACGCCCTTTGTTGCGGAAACCATCGATATGCTAAAAATCTTATGAAACCTTATTAATCCTACAAAGTTTTAAAAATGAAAAACAGATGGCGTTGTAATAAAGAACCAAGATTTTAATGAATAGTTAATTAGGCATCGATCTAATAGTACTACGTACTTACGTACGTACTACGTATGTATCTCAATGTAATTAGGAGCGAT
This sequence comes from Idaea aversata, assembly GCA_907269075.1. Taxonomy (NCBI): domain Eukaryota; kingdom Metazoa; phylum Arthropoda; class Insecta; order Lepidoptera; family Geometridae; genus Idaea; species Idaea aversata. Next base: position 8,984,562 of record OU026110.1, on the reverse strand, counting down.
TTTTAAAAGATTTTAATTAACTTGCAATGTTCTCAATTAAATAACATATAGCCTTAAATATTTTTTTGACATAAGCTAAACATTATTTAAGCCTAAAAATGAAATAAAACGTAAATTACGTAGGCCATAGAGCAGTGGATCCATCTAGTTCTAGTGGAGGTATTTTAAGCTTTTTTTGAGTGATGGTTCTTTGTTCAATCTAATCTAATTGTCTCTAATACTATTTCGAGGAGGCACACAGCTAAGCGACGCTCGCTGGTCGTTTACGGTCGTGCGGGTTAAGCGACGCCTGGCGCGGTCATTACTTCGATGGGTGGCCAATTAGTAGTGTGCCAAAAATGTGTTTCCGGCTTCGGAAGGCACGTTAAGCCGTTGGTCCCGGTTGCTACCTCTAGTAGCAGTCGTTAGGTCAAGTTAGCCATAGATAGTAGTAGATAGAGTATCGGTTCTAAGTATGGGTGTAACGTAGGTTACATAAACTCCCTAGTTAAATATTTACTAAATAAATAAAACACTAGAAACATAAAATGTATCGTTTATTTTGTGTAAATCGCAATTTCAAAGACTGCTAACGCCACCTTACGGATATTTTAACAACCACTTGCATTACGTAGATTTAGATCAGACAGCTGAGAGCCTCGTATAGCGAGACGTAACGACGTTTTCAGCTTACTTGATAATAGATGGCGTTAATATTAATTTAAATTTAATAAACATATTTTTAAATAAACATAAATAGCTCTCATTTAGACAAATTAACATTAAAATCATTACAATCAAAGCTTAATTAACACTAATTAAATTAATACACATTATTATACAAGGATTCACCGAATTATCGAATATTTTATCGTCTGTGGTTGTGACGTCACTTCTCGAATTTGTTTTTTCCGGTTTAAAATTGAACCTTGCACCGGGCACGGCCCATGATGAGCTTTCTCTTTTTGCGGCGACCGTTGAGAACGTTACGAGCTTAAAGTTTCATCTAACTAAAACTTAATATTCGAAAATTCGTAAATATTCTAATTTCTAACAAATAATTGTGTTGAACCCTCTATTAGGTAAGTGAGCTGTAGTTAATTAACTATCCGCGGATTTTTGCGTCTGAAATATTACAAAATCGGTACCGAGTGTTTCCAACTCTGTTCCTTTTGTAGGTTCAATTGCTACAATCTACAGTGGTAACCTTTACTTCTGCTAAAAATGTATTTTAAAATGTATTGTATTTAACCTGTTCTAAATTATGTAAGCTACCGACCTGGACGTACTTAGTTAGATAAAGGACTGATATCTTGAACGGCCGGTAACTTACATAATAGGCAGGGGTACACCTGCTAACATCGTGAAACTGAAACATTTCAGGGAGCTACGGCACGGTTTAAAGCCACCTACGGTTCACCAGGGACGGAGCGCCGCTTTACCATCTACGGCCCCGCTCTCTATAGAGACATGTGGACGGGAGGCACCCAGCGAACGAGAGCCTATCGGGACCGCCCAGGATCTTGAGGACGATGCTACCCCGACCTAATGCCAGGCCGACGTACACCATGCCGCCTAACTGAGCTGAGTCCAAAACACCTTGACATTGTTCGCTGAAACCTATATAGAGAGACAGAAAATTAGAGAGAGAGATATTCACCAACTCTAAAACCGTACTAGTAGCTAGGCTTTCAAACCCGAACTAAAAGAACGACCCTCTTAGGGAACTTGTTTCATGTACTGCTTACAATACTACCTTAATATCTATTCAAACTTAAAAATAACTTAAAATAACTTAACCTAATTAACGTAAAACTCATTTAACTTTCTATCGTTTAAATCCTACTTTAAAATATACTTAACTTTAAATACCTAGGATAATCTTAACTAAATTTCTCATTTTTTTTAACTTAGTATTATATATAATCATCCTTACTTATTAAATATTTATGTTCCGAAGTTCACTGGTTTCTTTTCGTTCCCAACAAACCAGCGACTACGCGACATGGGGAACTCTAAAATGTATTGTTTATTTTTCTATTTTTGTGTGAAAATCTTAATGCGGTTCACAGAATACATCTACTTACCAAGTTTCAACAGTATAGTTCTTAATAGTTTTGGAAAAAAGTGGCTGTGACATACGGCAGACAGACAGACATGACGCATCTATAAGGGTTCCGTTTTTTGCCATTTGGCTACGGAAGCCTAAAAACAACAGACGGACAAGAGAGTGATCTTAAAATGGTTTTTTACGTTTTGAGGTACGGAACCCTAAACCGCTGTAGCTACGGGAAAACGTTTAGTAATTTAAATTAGGTATTTGCATAGTAGTAGGTCTACTCGAGTCTCGAAACTAAGTATGAGTTTGTATGAAAATTCTGAGTGAGGAAACTGAATTCTGTTGAAAGCTAAGATTAGTCCGGTTTCTTAGTTCTGGAGGCAAGCATGAAACTTGGCATGCAGGTAGCTTTTAGATAATCTTCACTGTCACTACATAGTATAAAACAAAGTCACTTTTCGCCCTATTCCCTATTTCCCTTTGTATGCTTAGATCTTTAAAACTACGCAACGGATTTTGATGCGGTTTTTTTGAATAGATAGAGTGATTAAAGAGGAAGGTTTTTAGATATAATACATGCATAATACAGCCGTGCGAAGCCGGGACGGGTCGCTAGTACTTTATAAAATTCTCGTGTCACAATGTTAGTAACCATACTCCTCCGAAACGGCTTGACCGATTTTTATGATATAAGTATGTATATTCAGTAGGTCTGAGAATCGGCTACTATCTATTTTTTATTTTGTTTCCTTTAGTTTTTTTTGTAAATGGCAAAACAACGTTTGCCGGGACAACTGGTAAGATATAGAAGTAGTATTTATTACATGAATGATGCAGAAAATAAAAGCCCAATTTCTTTGACAAACTTTAATCCCAATAATTGCGTGACGCAGGTTCGTGGGTAAGTCACAAAGATAATAAAAAAATGTGAGCCGTCACGGGACGCCTGGCAGATGTGAAACATCGACATTATTTTGTAAAAGTAATATGCAGAAAGGAACAGATTGTGATAGAATCGCACAGTCGATTGCGCATGTACACCGTACACACTACTGCATATAGACTGTATATATATACCATCATATAGCGTGCGCGGCATGCGTCGCCACGCCAGAAATCGGTTTTACGTGCGGCTATAGATGTTTCACATCAAAAACAATATAAATAACGCCTGACCAAAACTTGATAGCAAATACTTTACTTAACCCAAGTTTACAACAACAGAGAATAGGTGCCAGAATCTAATGAACGTTATACTAAGCTAGTTCCAAACAATAATCTATACATATAAAATTCTTTGTCCCGACTGACTGACGGATCAACGCACAGCCTAAACCGCTGATCGTAGAGACCTGAAACTTGGCGAGAGTGTTTTTTGTATGACGTAGGCATCCGATAAGAAAGGATTTTCTGAAATTCTACCCCTTAGGAGGTAAAAAGGCCCTTTTTACCTCCTAAGGGGTCCCATACAAACTTTGCCCCCCTTTTTAAAAGGGGGGCAAAGTTTGTATGGGACATGATTCCTTGGTCCATTTTCGACTTCGCGAAGTCGCGGGCAAAAGCTAGTAAAATATATAAAGACCCGCAACAAGTAGAAACAAGTCGTATAACGAATGTTTCGCCCCTTAGTAATTTGTTACTAAATAAACACTAATTTGGCATAACCTTTTGTGTACCAAATTACTGTTTATTGCATTTTGTATGAAAACGGTTTAAGCTACAACCAAACTGTTAATGAGTATAATATGATCTTCATTAAATTCTAATAACTTTATAAAGTAATTCATCCCCTAAAGGGGTTAAAATGGGGTCTACCCCATTAGGGGATGAATTAAAATAAAATACGAAACACGTGTTCCATCAATTCTGTGAAATGTTAATGCAAAATTTGAAGTAGATTGAACCAAGAAATCATAAATTGTCTCTTACAAGCTTTGCCCCCCTTTTTTTCAAAGGAGTAGAATTATTTTGGAAAATCCTTTCATATCGGATGCCTACGTCATACAAAGAACACACCCTCCAAGTTTGAGGTCTCTACGATCAGCGGTTTAGGCTGTGCGTTGGTCCGTCAGTCAGTCAGTCAGGACAAAGGATTTTATATGTATAGATAGATGATATTATCATGTTGTAAAATGTGTAATATTGTTGCATTAGATAGCTGTAAGTGTCTACGTCCTCTCTAGGTACTGCTTGTCTATGAGAGCCTCGATGCACTTCTTGATGGTCTGTGTGTTGGGAGCGAACGCGTGGCGCGCCATCGCCGCCACCTCCGCGACCAGCTCCGATCTGTGACAGATACAATGATACAGGAATATTATATATACATACATACAGGAAGATGTACTCACATATAGAAGACATACTAAAATACAGGAAGGTGTACGTACAGTACATACAAACAGGGAGATTTACTAATGTACAGTCCGTCTGTCTGTCTGTCACCAGGCTGTATCTCATGAACAATGATAGCTAGACAGTTGAAATTTTCACAGATGACGTATTTCTGTTGCCGCTATATTTTACTATTCGAATATCCAAAAGTTTTAAAGATAAAACACTTGAAAAAATGTTCATCTGTTTTATTCCTCAAACAGATAGACATAAGAGGTAAAAGACTAACCTTCTTCTGTTTGCAGACGCGAACAATGGCCTTCTGCATGTACAGTCGGCTGCATAATTGCAGCCCCCGGTAGAGTTCTAAAATGACTATTATTGGAATGTTTTCATTCTAATAATTTTTGTTTGATAAATTGATGAGTTAGAAGACTTTAAACTTCAAGTAAAGCAGGTGCCTAGAATCTTGCTTGTGTTGAAAACATTCTTATAACAGCCGTTTTGGAGCTCTACGGTGGGTCTGCAATTATGCAGCCGACCGTACATCTTCCTGTCCTCGTCACAGGGCGCTCCCGAGCCTCCCCTGAGCTGCCGGGGCCCCACCCATCCCAGCCAGCGCCACCATCCGCGTCCAACCGCACGTGGAGTTCAACTCTAGAACTATCTCATCTGGAATGTACACAATACAGGGTTCAATCTATCTATCTATACATATAAAATTCTTTGTCCTGACTGACTGACTGACGGATCAACACACAGCCTAAACCGCTGATCGTAGAGACCTGAAACTTGGAGGGGTGTGTTCTTTGTATGACGTAGGCATCCGATAAGAAAAGATTTAGGGAGACAACGTGATTCCTTCGTCCAATCTACTTTAAATTATGCATAGGTAGGTTAACATTCTTTAACAGAATTGATGGAATTTTATTAAAATTCATCCCATAACAGGGTTGAAAAGGGGTAGAAAGTTGGTTTGGGGTGATTTGCTTCAAAGTTACTCATTAGTGCTTTTGATTTAATTTAGCAATGATTTTAAAAATGTTCAAATTTCCAAAAGTTTTTTGTTTAGGTGTACAGAAGTAACCCTCATACTAATATAGGACTACTTACCAATAACTCGGTACAGTGTATTTATATCTATCTTAATATTATAAAGAGTAATGATTTGATTGTATGTTTGCTTGAATTGAATAGGCTCCAAAACTACTGGACCGATGTAGATGAAACTTGGTAAGTATGAGGATACATTGATTCATTGGGAATAACGTACGTTTTATCCCGATATTCCCACGGGATCGGGAATAACACGGGTGAAACCGCGAGGTGATGCTAGTTTTCTATATTATTAAAAGGTGTGTGTGAGTTAAATTATGAAGAAAGTGTGTGCCAGTTTTAGAAAAATATTAGCAAAAAAAAGAGGATTTCAATTGCTGAAATGGCGTGTGCAAGGACGACCAAAGAATACTTACTGGTTCATTTCAAGAACATCGCACGACGCAAAATATAGCCAAAAAATCGAATCACTGGCTGTTTCCTATCTAGTAAATGCACACACACATTATAATTATCAATTCGAACGGACCAATAATAGGCACGACTCCTATTTTTATCAAGATATCTCATTGTTACACATTCAACTTCAACTTCAACTTTTTTGTATGGCTGATTGCTGACATAAAGGCGCAATGCGTTACATTAAATTAAATATACAAAACAATAATTATTATTGTGGATGTTAAAACATGGAACAAATAAAATCCTACTGAATCCTACCATCCCAAATATATTAAGGTCGTCACAGACGTAGCTATATTTTATATTAATATAAAAAATACCGTAAAACGGGGTGAATTGACACAGTTTTGGGACTTTGACCACAGATTATATATCGACCGCTTCCGAGCAACAACTCCTAACTGCCAGTTTTACTCAAAGGTGATTTTAATGCCATCTGTTATTAAAATGTAGGCAACTTTCCTGTGACGAAAATTCGTAACTATCTGATGTTTAAAAGTATTAAAAATACGCTTACCTATAGAAATTTGACCTATCTTATTTAGAAAATAAATTTAATAGAAATATCTCCTATCTCAAATTTTGACGCGCAGTTTGAACTGAGAACGTGCTGGAACCTGTTCGTCTTGGCTAAAAGTAAGTTTTCTGCATTAAATGTGTTAAGTTGAACTTAACACATTTAATGCAGAAAACTTACTTTTAAGTAAATGTAGTAAATTAATCATTATTTTCTTATTATTATTAGTACTTATTGGTTGTAAAATTTAAATGTAAGTGTTAAAATCTTCGTTACAAGTTTCGACTATTATTAGTTACGAGGTATTTCCGGAACAAAACTTTTTCTTGTTTTATCACTATTATTTTATAAGAGGAGAGAGATAGGAGTTATTGTCATTAAAATAAAAAATTAACTGAATTTACTATTTTTTATAACATTCAGATTACACATAGATCCATTATTACACAATTAAATACAAATAAAACCAAAAGTAAAAAAAAAACTAAAACTACTATTTTTTATTAATTAATCAGGGTCACAAGGAAGGTATTTAACAAGTAGTTATGGCACAAAACACTTCCTTTCACAATGATAACAGTAAATTTTAAATACATTTAAAACATTTAATACATTTTTAGTTTTTGGATCAGGTTTAACCATTTTTACTGCCACTGTCGTTCAGGTTTAACCATTTTTAGTGCCACCGAAAATTCTACTCCATGAGGCGAAAGCGACTTACACTTTGCGGCACTTTGCGACTTTGCGGTTTTTAAACTAAAATTCTCAGTCCATATGTCAAGTCCGTGATTAGTATAAGTCAAATCCGTGTAAAAATTACATTTATAACTAGATGAACTTATTTCATTTAGGTACATCATTTTAAAGTTTAAAACATAACAATGTAATTTTGATTTAAAACAAAATTTTACCTACATTAGTACCAAACATTATCTCAGTAGTCGCATGAGACTGCTAACACTGCAAATAGTTTTCATAAAGGTACTTCGTGTGGTGTCAAGTTCGATGAGTCAAGGTGCTATAACCTAATTACTAAATGTACAAAAAAAACTATAATTATAAATCTGGCACACTGTCACACTTCCACTGTCTCTGGCTGCCTGCCTGCTCCATCCTCCTGGTCCTGGTGTCGTCGGTCATCGAGCCGGGTCTATCCCTGACTCCTCCGTCAAATACAATTCTTCTTTCTTCAAATATAGGTTCTTCTAAAGTTTTTAATTTTATTTTCTTCTTATGTTTTATTTTCTTCTATGTGTCTTCTTCTTTCTTTACTTTAATTTCGTAAGATCTTCTTTTTTGTAATCTTCTGTAATAAAAACTTCATAATCTTCTTTAAGTTTTCTTCAGTTTCTTGACTTGTCAATTTTCGTTCTTCATTTTAATGTGTGCCAAATCTTCTTAAAATTATTTTAACTATCTTCTAAAAGCTTCGTCTTCATTTTTCCTTTCTTCTTACATTATTGTTTCGGTGCAGCCAGCACCACCCAGCATGCTGCTGGACAGCACTGGCAGGGTCGCCATGTAATATCGTAAATATATTAAATGAAAAGGTTACGACGTGTGTTCGGTTCGATGTCTGTTTAATGTCTCTTTTAGTTACAATACTGAGGAATGTGTAAGATGATACTACACTACAATTTCTTCAAATTGCAACGTGTACCTACATAATCGTAACCCATTAAGGAGTTAGGTGATGAGAAGGTGCTTTCAGATGCTTCATTCATCGATACCTATTAGTGTATGGGCCAATTCTACTAGTGGAAATGGAAAACCAAGCAATTTGCTTAATCTCGCTGTACAGATCTGTTCATCACTCCGAAGATCCTCATCAGATCTTCATTTAGGATAGGGTTTCCTATCAACATTCATTCAAACCCAGTCCGACGAGACGAAAGCGACTATTTTATTTAAATTGTAACCTGTAATCGTAACCGCTGGAAGAGTTTTCTAATGAGAAGGTGGTTTCAGATATTCCATTTAATCGTAACTATTAGTTTATGGCCCAATTCTACTGGTGGAAAGCAAAAACTGAGCAATTTCCTGCACTCTCGAGGTGTAATTCTGTTCTGAGAACCTCCTCCTTTTTTTAAGTCTGTTAAAAATGCAAAATGGTCTGTATAAAAACATTTTTAGTTTTGTATCCAATAAATAAAAAAATATTGCGAACATTCCACACATCGTCATCTAGCCCCAAGCTAAGCAGCAAAAGAAGCAACTTGTATTATGGGTGCTAAACAACGGAGAATACTACTAATATACTTTTCTTTTTGTAAATATATACGTATAATACATAGAAACAACCAGACCATAGACAAATATCTAAGCATTTGACGACCCAGTTGGCACAATGGTCACCATGCCGGACTGCCAAACACAGGGTCGCGGGTTCGATTCCCGCCTCAGTTGTCTGTGGTCTGGGTGTCTGTATGTATATTAAGTATATATTTACAAAAGAAAAGTATATAAGTAGTATATCCGTTGTCTAGCACCCATAACACAAGTCTAGTTACTTAGCTTGGGGCTAGATGGCGATGTGTGGAATGTCCTGCAATATTTATTTATTTATTTATAAATACTTGTCTGAGGCGGGAATCGAACCCTGTGTTTGGCAGTCCGGCATGGTAGCCATTGTTCTAACTGTAATCACCCCATTTTACGGTATCAAAAGATATATTTTGATATATTTTGATATATTTTAGGTATTTTGTGACGTCACTAAAATATGTCGACCGGTATAGCTCGACATATTTTATATCGACGGTGGAACTTTAAAATGTCGTAAGGGACATTTTCTCGAAAGTACACTTCATATTGCGTAGTATAGCATTTTTCATGCTCTATCGATCTGTGTTATTAAAATTTTGATATCTCTTCAAATATATGGATACTGGCGACCCGCCCCGGCTTCGCACGGCTATATTATGGATGTTTTGTACATATAAACCTTCCTCTAGGATCATTCTATTTAATAAAAAACAGCAATAAAATCCGTTGCGTAGTTTTAAAAATCTGATTATGACATAAAAAACTTTATCATTATCACTACATAGTATAAAACAAAGTCGCTTTTTCTGTCCCTATTTCCCTTTGACTGCTTAAAACGCAACGGATTTTGATGGGTTTTTTTTTAATAGATAGAGTGATTTAAGAGGAAGGTTTATATGTATAATACATGCATAATATAGCCGTGCGAAGCCGGGGCGGGTCGCTAGTATAGTATAAAACAAAGTCACTTTTCGCTGTCTGTCCTTATGTATGCTTAGATCTTTAAAAAAACTGGTTGCCTGTAAAGTCGGTATACGGGCGAAAGTTTTACGTGACAACAACTGTGCTAGAGTGGAAGGGACGCGTGCCTTTCACTTTTTATGTCTGTCTCTCTCGCTCTTAGGCGGGCTAACCATGCCCGCGTGCCTCTCACTCGCTCTCATTGTGAGCGCATAACGTGAGCGGAGCGTAACGCAGTTTCTTGAAGTGTCACCCGGCAAACCAATTTATAAGACGTTGTCACGTCAAAACTACGCAACGGATTTTGATGCAGTTTTTTATTAGATAGAATCATTCATGAAGAAGGTTTATATGTATAATAAGTACATGTATAATATAGCGTCGCTAGTGATATAATATATCCCATATTATGGGTTATTATTTTGACTGGTTTTTTTTTCATTTTTAATTCTGAGACGTCGTAAGTCTTTCTATCTGGTATATTTATGTGTTGTAAGGCCCTTACAAAAATAAAAAAGTTCAATTTGACATAAAATATATATATATTTTCATATTGAATAAGAATTGGCGTAAGTAGTATTGGGTTCCGTACCACTGTATTCTGTTTTTATTTTTTAACCTCGACGCAAAAACAAATGCAAAAAATAGATGGCGCTAGTGGTAAAAATACATGAATGAAGGGTAAATGGTAGTTTACGGCTTATGACGTATTAAAAAACTACTTACCAAGTCTCGTTCAAACCAATTTTGGGTGGAAGTTTGCATGATAATAATGTATATCATATATTTTAGTTTCATCATTCTCTTATTTTAGAAGTTACAGGTGGGGACACACACTTTTTACCACTTTGGAAGTGTCTTTCGCGTAAACTATTCAATTTAGAAAAAAAAGATTTTGAAATGAGAAACCTTAATATGATTTTTGAAGACCTATCCATAGATAACCCACACGTATTGGTTTGATAAAAAAAAATTGAGTTTCAGTTCTAAGTATGGAACCCTAAAATGTATTGTTTTTTTTTATTTTTGTGTAAAAATCTTAATGCGGTTTACAGAATACATCTACTTACCAAGTTTCAACAGTATAGTTCTTATAGTTTCGGAAACAAGTGACTGTGACATACGGCAGATAGACAGACATGACGAATCTATAAGGGTTCCATTTTTTGCCATTTGGCTACGGAACCCTAAAAAACGTTGCGTAGTTTTAAAGATCTAAGCATACATAGGGACAGACAGACAGCAGGAAACGACTTTGTTTTATACTATGTAGTTACTATGTAGTTAGTTAACAAAATGAATATGTTTTAATTGTTTTATTGAAATATAATTTCATGGAAATGACGTCACTGTGGTTCACACTTTTTAATTCTTTGTAATATTTACTATATTAATCGATGTCGCTATGCTAATCGTTGGGGCGGAAAAATGATAAGCGAGACGATTAGAATAGTACATAATATTTATTAAGAAACTAAGCTACAAGACTTATTTTAAGATTATTAAGAACTAAGCTACAAGTTAAGTTAATATTTAAGTTAGGTTAAGTTAGAATTAAGTTTTTTAGACGTGGAATACAAGTATTTAAGTTTAGTGTTTAACGTTGAGGCTAGAATAAGGACATGGGACTTTTTCCTTTAGAGGGTCGGTTTCAGCGGGGTTAGAACCGAGCTAATGTAGGACACAAAGCTCTCTATCTCCCTATCTCTCTCTCTCTCTCTCTCTCTGCGAGTTACCGGTTGTTGGGTTTCATTAAGAAGACTTAGCTCAAGGGAACAGGTCGTGTAGCGTCCGGGACAAGGTGTGGCATCTCTTCCTCAAAGTGCGTCAAGACGCCGGTCTACGCCAAGCGGTCCCAGACCGGAATCGGCTCCTCGGTGTCATGACGGACCGGTGTCTTCTTGTATAGCCCCGGAAGCTTCTCCAAAGAGTAGGGGTGCTGTAAGCCCGACGATAATTCCCTGGAAGTTCCAGAATTAGGGGTCAACAGGTGTCCAAAATGCCCGTTATGAAAGTCATCGACCGTTCAAGATTAAGTCTTCTCTGACAATACTAAATGCGTTCCTTGGTCGGTGGCTTTCACAACAAATTCAGGCAACATGTTAAAACAGAGTTACTTAGAACTTAAAATCTAATAATTTATGAGTTAAATTAAGAGAAATAATATTACATTAGGTAGATAACCTTAAAGGGAAAGCGTTCCTTTAGTACACCGGTACAAACAGGGTGTGTGTACTTGGTTATTTTTAAGTTAAGATGCGAACGTGTCACATAATATCAATAAGTACAATTATTTATTGTAAACTGCGCATGCACATTTAAGACTAGGTTTCATTTAGTTATAAGAAAAGGGTTTACCATTTTGAGAAACAAGGCAGACCTAAAAAGGGCAGAGCGTGACCACGAGGTACGTCTCACGAATTTCTGTAACTGCGATATTTTGTAAATATTTTAGTTTTTTGTTGATGAATCCACTTACCTGATAATAGGGAATAAATTAAAGCACTATTTAGATGAGATCGGCTCACGATTAGGTTAGAATTAATAATTTCCAAGCTTTTTTTTTTTTTTTTTTTTTTTTTTTTCTTATGGCGGATGCGACTGTGCATATTCTATGCTGCGCATCTTGCCAGCGTCGAGTATTTTGCTTCTCCCTTCAAATTATTCTTTTCTTGTTTCTTGTGCTCTTTTCTTGTGGTTTTGTTGGTTTTAGGATGGATTTTAGGTAATATTTCAGGAAGAGGGAGGAATGACTGAGAGTTTTAACAAAAACGGGGAACATTTCTGCGCGGAAAAGGATACCTAACTCGGAAAGGATGGAGAAAAATGGTCAAGGAATAGAAAAAGGAAAAAATCTGCAAGAATTATACACAAAAATTAGAACGATAATCAAAGAGTACCTACGAGAGAGCTAAAGAAAATACAATACAATAATTAAATAAGTATTTACATTTTATATACATATTGGAGTGGAGAATCTATAATTTAATATTATTTACATTGAGAAATGTAGCTATAACGCCAAACACATCGGGATCTTTATTTAACAATAAACACGCTGCATTAGTAGGAAACGAAATCTTCAAGGAGATGAGGGAATCAATAAAATTAGATCTATCGTGCTGAGGGCAACTAAAAAGTATATGATTAATATCACCAACATCACATCCACACTCACATCCCGCATCGTCTCTAATTCCCAACCTAGCCAGATGGGCAGGGGAACAATGATGTCCCAGTCTCATTCTAATTATCATTGAAGTCGCTGATTTACTCAGGTGAATTTTGCTAAACCATGGCTTTGCTGTTACATTTGGTTGAAGACCATAATAATACCGTCCCTTCGCACGACCCGTATTCGCCCACAGCCTATCCCAAGATTCCTTGAGACTGACTGAAGACAAAGACATCAGATCATGCGGATAATTCACAAACGGAACAAGATCACCACTATCAACGGCATCGTTAGCTACGACGCCACTAACGATTATTAGATCAATAAAATCGGACATAAGTAAAAATGTGCAACTTAGTCAAAAGTGTCATGTAAGCTATTGTTCCTATAGCCAGGTAACCGACCTTTTAGACGGCGGCCATTAAAAATCCCCCCGCTCTAGACCTGTTTTAACAAATCAGTCGAAACTCAGCCGTTCGTGGAGTCGCATGTCTTTGTTTTCGGCACTTTTGTTCGCACTATAACTTCGCTTCACAGTTGTGTGTTTGTGTGGTTCAATTTAGAAAAAACTTTTATTGGATATGGCAGAAGAAGGTATGTACTACATTTTAAAATATTACATGATTACTTTGTCGTATAAAATTTATATTTTTATGTGATATGAAAACAGTTACAATTTAGGTACATTTTTTTGCTTTACTTTTTCAAACAATCGTGTTTTTATGTATATGTCGTGTCTTGTCGGGCTACAACTTTTATAACAATATAATAATTGATTTGTTGGCTATTGTAAATCATAATAAAACCATCCGCCTACGTCCGCCATTTTGTTTTATATGACTTTTAAATCGTACGTAAAAATTACACAATTATTTTAAGTTAATATATTTATTTATTTGTCGTACAGATAATTCGAGAACTATCAAGATATTTACTAGAAGAGCATTGTGGGAGATCTTGAATGAATTCAAGGGCCACAAAATAGAAGAAAAGTTTTCATTGTTTGAAGATAGACTTGTCCAATTGACAAATTGTCCGGAACATGAGAAACATAAAATGGTAAATGGTTTGAAGCACTTTAAAAGTGAATTCAAAAAGAAGTGGAGAGGAGCTTCATACAAAGAAGAACGGTTTTTAAAAAGTAATGAAGTGTGGCTTACTTCTTCGATGGAATTACCTAACTGGCCTGAAATGACCTTACCAAAACCTGGACGTCCAAAAAAATCATTTGAAGATGTGTGTGACCGTAGCAAACGGATAAAAACAAAAGATCTGCGTGAACAAGTATCTGTCGAGGAGTTGACTTATGCTGCTGGCGTGAGTCAGGGCACTTCAGGAAATAAAGATGCATCAAAAATAATTAAAGAATTAATGGCTTCACCCACCAGAGCTACTAAACTTAGAAAAGTTATTTCTAGTACCAAGAAGCAAACAACTGTAAAAAAATATACGCCAGCAGAAGCACTGGCTATCTTTGTTGAAGGTGATTTCACTAGAAGACAATGGGAAATAATCCACAGATCTGGTAAAGCTATTTACCCATGCTATTCTGTCATACAAATGGCTAAGATTGAATGTTATCCCGAGGAAGAATCAATACATGTCACTGAGACAAGCGCAGAAGTTAAACTTCAAGCATTACTAAATCACACTGCATTGCGCTTGTACAAATATATAGCGGAGGTTGTCAATACGTCATGCACTGAAGAAGAAAAACAAAATATGGTGTTAATTTCGAAATGGGGATGTGACGGATCTCAGCAGACACAATACAAGCAAAAATTCGAAAATCACGGAGATAGTGATGCAAATATTTTTCAAAGCTCACTAGTGCCTCTAAGACTATCTGTTATCATTGAAGAAGAGGAGAAAAAAATCATTTGGCAAAATCCGGTTCCGTCTTCAGTCAGATTCTGCAGACCCATACGTATAAGATTTATAAATGAAACAAAAGATATCACAAAACAAGAAATACAATACATTGAAAACCAAGCCGAACAGCTTCAGGAGACAGAAATTGATGGCAGCAAAATAAAACATAAACTGTTACTTACCATGATTGATGGCAAGGTATGTAATGCTGCTACAGACACCTCATCTACAATGAGATGCTACATTTGCGGACAGACTTCGAAGGATTTTAATAAATTAATTAAAAAAGAAAGTAAAGTAGAAACGTTGAAGTTTGGATTATCAATTCTTCACGCAAGAATTCGATTTTTCGAATCTATTTTACATTTAGCCTATAAATTGCCTTTACAAAAATGGCAAGCACGGTCTACAGAAGAAAAAATAATTGTAAAAGAGACTAAAGAAAAACTACAAAAAGCCTTTAAAGAGGAAATGGGATTACTCGTAGATGTTCCCAAAGCAGGGTTTGGGAACACTAATGACGGGAACACGTCAAGGAGATTTTTTGCAGATCCGGAATGCTCCTCAAGAATAACTGGCATCAATGTCGATTTAATAAAAAGGTTTAAAATTATATTAGAAGTAATATCAAGTGGCAATAACATTGATGTAGAAAAATTTGAAGCATACGCAAATGAAACTGCAAAAATATATGTCGATCTGTATGGTTGGCATCCCATGTCACCAACCATACACAAAATTTTGATACATGGAGGTGAAGTAAAAGCTCATGCACTCCTACCTATTGGTCAGTTATCGGAAGAGGCAGCTGAAGCCCGAAACAAACATTTTAGGCAATACAGATTACATTTTTCCCGCAAATTTTCGCGCAGAGACTGCAACATAGATATAATAAACAGACTTCTTTTAAGTTCAGATCCATTTATCAGCTGCAGCAGAAAGACGCAAAATAAAAAAAGACAGCCTTTCTCAAAGGAGGCAATAGAAATGATGTCTGCCAGCACGGTATTTAAAAATAGACAAAGCGAAGACGAAAGTTCCGACGAAGAAGAAGTTGAAGAATCCTAAAAATGTAAAAAGATGTAAAATTTTAAATATATAATTATTATATTGGTCAAACTTTGTGTTTTATTTAATTTAATTGCACATAAAATTATATAAATAAATTAAATATTTTTGTCCGATTTTTTCACTCAAATACTCGTTAGTGCGACGTCAGCCTTAGTATTTCCCGGAATCCCAGAATGCCCTGGGATCCAGGCTAAAGCAACAGAATATCCCATTGTGATGCATTCATATAAAGCTTTTCGGATTTGAAAGACAATATGACGATAAGAATTGGATTTAAATGTATATTTTCCTATTGCATAAAGCGAACTTTTAGAGTCTGTAAAAATAACTGACTTTTGAAGCTTAAACAAAAGTATGTAATCCAATGCCTTTAAAATTCCCATACATTCACCAGTGAAAATTGACGATTCCGGCGGGAGTTTTGTTTTCTGAACAATACTATACTGACTGTGATAAGTACCAACTCCCACACATTTATCCAATGAATGCTTGGAAGCATCAGTAAATAAATAGTGATAGTCTGGCCATTTCTCAGAAACAACGCGTTTGAATTCCGCATGTGCAGAACAATTATCTCTCGGAATTCCAAGGTCTAAATGTATTTCAGGTTCTAAAATTAAAGATTCAAAAACGAAATCAAAAAGAGGAAATAGAGGAGAACGGTATATAGGAGAATTTATGGATAAATATTTTTTAAAACTGTTTATGAGATATGGCACAGTTTTATTGGTCCAGTATGACGAATTTTCTATCTGATCTAATAAACTATATAATTTAGGAATAAGTGGGTGGTTAGAGAATTGAATAGCCTTGAAAAAATATCTATCAGATAAGTGTTGTCTTCTTAAATGCAGAGGAGGGTCTGCGCATTCAACCTGTAGAGCATTAATTGCGCTTGATTTCATTGAACCGGTGACAATTCTCAAAGCTTTTGATTGAATGCCATCCACCCTTCTAAGGCCAGTTTTGCTACAAGGCTCCAGCAAAAAGGCCCCATAATCAAGAACACTTCTTACCAGAGCATTGTAGACTAGCCTCAAAGAGGATGGATGGGCACCCCACCAAACACCAGTCAGGCATCTTAAAATATTTACAGTGCGCTCACTTTTAGTGACAACATAGTCACAATGATCAAGTCCGTTCAATTTGGAATCAAGAATCACTCCCAAAAATTTAGCACTATTAGATACCGGTATGGCAGAATTATCAAATTTAATATCAATAGGAGGGATAATCCGACGTCTGGTGAAAGGGACAATTTTACATTTCGGAACGGATAATTCAAGACCATTGTCATGTAACCAAATTTTCAAATGGATAAGAGAGGTTGATAATTGATTATTAGCTATGTCTATGGAGGAATCAATAGTATAAATTAACAAATCGTCTGCATACTGAAGCACACTTGTAGAACCCCCAATAAACTCTTCTAAATCGTAAGTGTAAATACTATATAGTAACGGGCTGAGTACAGATCCCTGTGGGAGACCTCTCCAAAGCAACCTACTATTATGAGGGTGTGAATTGTCAAGTTGTATACATCGTTCATTTAAAATGTTCATAATAAAATGTGTTAACATGTATGGAACTTTTAATTTGTCTAATTTATCTTTCAAAATATGTAACAAAACATTATCATAAGCTGACTTTATATCAAGGAAAGCAGCTAAAACTGAATGATTCCGAGAAAAAGCGATTCGTAAGTCTGTTGTAAAAATACTTAAGCTGTTCATTGTACTTCTACCTTTACGAAATCCATATTGTGAATCTGACAAAACTTTGTTATGTTCAATGAACCATTCCAGTCTATTTTTAATTAAGTGTTCAGCAATTTTAATAAGAACAGAAGATAAAGCAATTGGGCGAAAAGATGAAACTTCAAATGAACTTTTGTTAGGTTTTAAAATAGGAACAATTAATTGAGTTTTCCATTTTTGAGGAACAATGCCAGAGGACATCATGGAATTGATTAAGTTTAAATAATACACACTGGCTTCTTCGCCTAAATTTTGTATAAAAGAATATGGGATGCCATCTATTCCTGGAGAACTATCAGTCAACCCAGCTAATACAGTTTTAAGTTCCTCAAATGAAAAAGGACTATTAAAATGAGACTGATCATAATCATGATCAAGAATGGGATTAATGCAAAGGGAACTTAATAAACAATCTGAGTGAAGTGGTACGTAGGCTGGAGCTATAGAATCTAAATAACTTTCTGACATAGAAGGAGGAAGAGAGGAAGAGTTGGTGTCAGACATGCCTGTCTTAAATCTTCTAATGGTTTTCCACATAACTGAGAGTGGAGTTGAAGGGCTAATTGTTGAGCAAACACTTTTCCAAGCTTTAGACTTCTTTTCCTTAAACATTTTTTTAGAAGATTTTGTAGCTTCTATCATGGCATTTAAATTTTCATTGGTCATGTTTAAACAATACATTTTTTCAGCTTTTTTCCGGGTTTGAATTGCCTTAGAACATTCATCATCCCACCATGGTGGTGATGGAAGTTTCCCATTGGAAGAACCTTTTATGGGGAATGTTTTGTCTGCAGACTCAACCAAAGCTTGAGTAAATGCATCTGAACACTCTATCGTCCCCTGACTGATTTCAGGTAAAGAAGGAATTTTAGAATTAACAGCAATTTTAAACTTATCCCAGTTATTATCAATTAGTCTATATTTAAGTCGAGGTTGCTTTATTTGTAGTGGTGGACTTCTACATGGCAAAGAAATAAGTAAGGGAAAGTGATCACTGCCATGTGTGGAATCTAAAATGTCCCATGTCAGTAAGGAAGCCAAGTTCGGAGTACATACAGAAAGATCAACTGCACTATTGTTTTCATTTGGTTTTGTCCTACGAGTGGGGATTCCTGTGTTAAGCACACATAAATTATGTGAATCAAAAATATCCATAAGCTGTTTCCCACAACTATCAGTAAGAGAGCTCCCCCAAGATTGATGGTGACTGTTAAAATCACCTAAAATTAAGCAAGGCCTAGGAATGTTTTTAATAAATAAATTTATTTCATCAAGCACTGCTTTACTATTATGAGGAATATAAAAAGAAATAATATACATATCTAGTACTTTTGCACCTATAATTTCAAAACTGTTACTATGCAGAGGAAAATTAACTGGAGTGAATGGAACAGAGTTTCTAATAAGCAGACATACTCCACTCCACCTTTCATTGTCTACTCTGTCTTGTCTCAGACAAGAGTAACCTTTAATCTTAAAAACTAGACCTGGCTTAAGCCAGGTTTCTTGTAAGGCTATACACAGAGGGTTGTATTTATTTATTAGATATATAATTTCATGTTTTTTAGGAATAACACTATGTGCATTCCACTGGAGAACTAGATCCATGATCAATGTTTTGTGATGTAATTAAAGTGTCTATTAATTGGGCAACGTTGTTCGGTATAAGATTTGATTGAGATAAAAATTTAATAATTTCCAAAATAATATTAAGTGTAGGATTAATTGAAGTTGTTTTATTTAAAGCAGTGCCATTCCCAGACGGGTGTGGCATATTATATTCATTAAGTATTCTATTATGTGCCGTTTTGTCATATCCAGGTGTCTGTATACTAGAAGAAGTACGAGGTTTCATGTACACAGTCTTTTTATATGAAGTACTAGAATTATTTATATTTTCACTATTTCTATTTTCGGGAAGAGTAGGGAGAGAATAAGAGGCAGCAACAGTAGAATACAATTTTGTAATGGGACGGTGAAGTTTAGATGCCTCGCTGTAGGATAGACAATTCTCAGCCATGGTAGTTTTAATCGCCTTCTGTCTAACATACTCAGGACAATTTTTGCTGGTTGCTAGATGACTACCTAAACATAAACAACACTGTGGCTCATCAATATTACAGGAATCTCCAGAATGTTCCTCACCACATCTATAACATTTAGGTTTCGAACGACACTGCGGCTTGGTATGTCCAAACCTACAGCAATTATAGCATTGAATAGTGGGGTACGCATATAATTCAACATTAAGGGAATTATAACATACAAAAATTCTTTTGGGAAGTACCTGTCCATCAAATGTTAACACTATGGTTTGGGAGGGCCTCCATTCAGCAGTCCCATCCACTGTCCGTTTATAATTTAATCGCCTAACTTTTAGGACTTTACCGCAGCCAATTGGAGTACCAATATTCTCTATTACCTCCTCATCAGACCATTCTACGGGCACCCCTCGAACTAAACCCATGCGAGTGACATTAAAGGTTGGGATAAATGCTTTTAAGTGGGATGATTTCAAAGCCTCATGCAGTAGGAAACTATTAGCATCTGTATACTCTGTAAAAGACATGGATATCCTATTCCTTCCAATTCGTTTAACGCTGCCGTTGACAATGTTTTTAAAATTGTGCTTCTTTAAAAATCTACCAAAAGCAACTGGATGTAAAAATGAGCCATCATTGAGCGAAGTTTGTTCTTTTTGAACATGGACAACAAATGGTGATATGTCAGTAGGTTCATATACAGACCTGGCGATGTGAGTGGGAACGGATTGTGTACTATTGCTTTGTTGTATTGTTATAGGAGGGACAAAATTGACTTCATTAACTTCTTGAGGCTGTTTAAATTCCGTCAACTCGTTTACTACGGTGCAAGCACACGTAGATACTTTGTCATTATCATGACGCTTTCGTTTCCTCTTATTGCAATGTCTGCAGGTTTTATAGGATATGCTACGTTTTCGATTTGGCGTCGAGGGTCTAGTGCTATCCGTCTCTGATTGAGATGACATTACGGTCACAAATGAAGACGGAGCAGGGGCTCGAGGAAAACTCGAGCCCCCGCCAGGGTCTTCTGCCTCATCCATCAACACAGAAAATCTATTTAACACACTTACCACCTGAATAGGACACTACTTATACGATATATACACAAATTAAAGATAGAATAAAAAGAAATAAACTTAAAATAACTCCGTTGACCACTTTAAACTAATCAAAATAAATTTTAAAAATTAAAACACAAAAAGACACCCGATTCTTCCGATGTTTCCCGCGCTTTTTCTTCCAAGCTTTATAAGTCGCGAAAGCTCTCCGCCATTCGCAAGGAAAAATGAGAAGAGCAAAACCGGGTGGAGCTACATGTATGTCACCTCGGAAGTACGTCATTTGACAGATGAGCCACAGATAAAATATAATGTTAAATTCTAGGTTTTATTTATTGATTTATTGTTTCTATTAATGGTTTAAATGTATTAAGTTAGATTTAGTTCGTTAAAACAATTACTAAATTGTTTTAATGAAGAAATTAAATTGATTTTGTGGTCGCAATTAGCTCCATCTGCCGGTGGGAGGCAAATACGGAAATTAGTTTTATATCGATTGACGTAATAGATTTGTTCTAGAATGTACCCTAACTTTTTTGCTACTTTAGTTCAACGGAATGATTTGTTTAGAACGATGTTCATTAATTAAAGGTTTGATAGTTTAATAGTGTTTGATTAATCAATAACCCCGTTTCCTATGGAATTTAGTCTGTAAAACTGACCGAGATAAATAAATATTATTTGTTAGCGCGACATCTATCACGGCGGAACGGCGTTAATTCGGAAAGGGTCGAAAGGACGTGCCGACCTGGGCGACCGAAGTAGTTAGACTCTTAGATGAGAGAGGTCGCTAGCAGTTTCAAAATGACCTAATTTTGTGTAAAATTAAAGCTTTATTAGTAAAGGTTCATCAAAAAGAATATTAATTATTTATTTAGAATTTAAAAGAAAGGAGCTGTTGCGACGATGGCACATCGTAACATCGAATGGTTTAAGTGCTTACACTCCAAACATTTTAAAATCATACGACATAAACTTTGAAATTTAACGAAATGTCCCTTACGACATTTAAAATTTCCACCATCGATATATTTTAGTATATTAATATAAAATATAGCTACGTCTGTGACGACCTTTAGTGCTTCACAAGGCTTGTGCATATAGCAAGTAAATAAAGAGAATAAAAACCGATAATCGAACTTAAATAATCGAATGTGTTTATTAACACTACCCCATCCCTAATGAGAGCTGTCAATGTCAAACAAAATAATACCTCCTACTTTGGCCAAACAAGAAAAAAACAACAGCAAATAACAATAATCATCGTAATAAAGAGCTTATATGTTTGATTATGTATATTACATAGGTTTAACAGACGGAACATTGATTTGTGTTGTGTTGTGGTTATCAAGAATAATAATTACAAGAGCGCGCTGAGCTCCAACTGTGTGTCGAGCGTCGCGTCCGCGTCGGTCTCCGTCTGAAGCTGTACACCTGCGTGCTGCCCCGTCGCGTCCGTTAGCTCCAGAGGTAGGTAGGTTACTTGTTTAGTATATTGTATGTTTGTACAGTTGCAGTAGGTATGTAATATGACTCGTTATACCTGTTGTAAGTAAAATAGTTAATGAAGCAAAGGTGAGGAGTGAGCGGGTTGTGTACCGACCTCGGCCAGTTCAGTTCACTGCTAGATATCAATATAATCAATAATAATTGTCATTATATCAATTAAACATTTAACCATGAAATCTTATGCGTAAATATCATTGCAACAAACAAACAATACTTACCTACCATCAGGTCAACTGGACAAGTGAACATCAACACTGCTGCTAGCTGACTGTAGATGGGTGATGGCTGTATGTATCCAGGTGTAACAGGTCATAGTGTTGTCTATAGAAGTACGTGAGAGCTGTGTTGGCTTAGTAGTAGACGCCTCAACTTTCATTTGGAAAGTCATGGGTTTGAATCACGGATGTGCACCGATGTATTTTTCTTGAAAAAAATTTGATAAGTATGCACTAATTGACATTGCTTTTACGGTGCGCGGAAAACATTGTGATGAAACCCGCGGCTTAGTTGCCTCCAAAAGTATTGACAAGTTCTCTCCTTTGGACATGGTCGACTAAGCCGAGAGGGTAGGAGGTGCTGGGCAAGGCTACTCCATCCTCATGAAAAAAAGGACCTAATATAAAAGGGTCTAATTGTTGAAAACATCCCGTATACAAGTTGTTAACGCACCAAGCCAATAACATGGTCAACGTCACGAACCCTAACTAACTTCACAGTCACAAGCAGCAGCTGACTTCACTTCAGATCAATCTATGGACAACCTATTCAACAGACACTTTCACAACCTGAACATAACGGACAGCCCACTGTGCAGAGCGTGCATGGAGGCCGAGGAGACGACCGCACATGTGCTGCTGGACTGCACGGTTCTAACGGAGATTAGACTCAGGACTTTAGGTGACATCAAAAGCCTTCCAAAGATTTTTGAAAAACCACATCTTGTGGCAAAATTTATGGAAGAGCTGGGCTGGTTCTCCCCCTGACAAGTAGAACCTTACGCAAAGGGGACCCAACTAAAGAGGTCTGATTGCGGAAAACAGCCCGTATACAAGTACAAGTACAAGTACATGGACAACCTACTTCATTATAAACTATACTTGTAATTAATTTTGTCTGGAATTAAAGAATCTAAGCAAATTCCCAGTGTTGTGCTTCAACACAAGAAGTAGGTGTAATAATGTGTGTGTATGTCTGTCTGTTGGTACGTAGCTAACATATACATTGTGTTATATAGATGATGGTGTAGCGTGAGGGAGTGGGTCGCCATGGAGACGACGGGCGAGTGGAGCGGGTGCTTCGTGCGGGGCTGCGTGTCCTCGCTGCACGAGGGGGAGAAGCCTGTGCTGTTCCCGTGAGTGTTGCTCTACTTGTTGTGTCACTATATACTGTGTACTATATCCAATCTGAAATGAGGAGATTGATAGGCCAACTAAACTTACCGACATAATTGGTAATGGGCGGGGCATCTGGCTCATAGAACTGATGGCCGTTGGGGTTGAAAGGTCTTAGATTGGAGACCACGTACCGGAAAGCGCAGCGCAGGACGGCCTCCAAGTAGATGGACAGACGACTTAATGAAATTGTTGGACGCAGAGAGCATGCGACCGATTGCTCTGGAAGTGTTTGGGGGAGGGTCTATGTTCAGCAGTGGACGTGTTGTGGCTGGTATGATGGTGATCACTACATAGTATAAAATAAAGTCACTTTTCGCTGTCCCTATTTCCCTATGTATGCTTAGATCTTTAAAACTACACAACGGATTTTGATCCGGTTTTTGAAGTGAAAACTTCTTATGGCGCGTTGGGCACTTTTGTGGGTGAGCATTTTCAGCCGTTCTCGCGACAGACGACAGATTTTCTCGCGACAGATGAGATTTTACACAGATATACAGTTTTTTAATTTGGCTGTGAGTGTATTAAGACGTACATATGGTATTTTTTAACGGACGACTATTGTCGGACCACAAATGTCGGACGACTATTTGTCGGACGACTATTGACGGACCACAAATGTCGGACGACTATTGACGGACCACAAATGTCGGACGACAAATGTCTGACGACAAATGTCGGACGACAAATGTCGGACGACTATTTGTCGGACGACAAATTGTCGTCCGACATTTGTCGTCCGACTATTTTTTTTTTTTCATCTAAAACTCTTTTTGCGTATGTTCTCGCGACAGATGAGATTTTATTTTTAATAGATAGAGTGATTCAAGAGGAAGGTTTATATGTATAATACATGCATAATATAGCCGTGCGAAGCCGGGGCGGGTCGCTAGTGATACTATATACCAGAGGGAAGTGTCAGAGGGACCTAGCCTAACTATGTATACCACCAACCTCATCATCTATACATATAAAATGCTTTGTCCTGACTGACCGAGTGATTGACCGATCAACGCACATCCTAAACCGCTGATTGTTGAGACCTGAAACTTGGAGGGTGTGTTCGTTGTATGACGTAGGCATCATATAAGAAAGGATTTTTCTCAAATTCTATCCCTTAGAGGGTGAAAGGGGGGGGGGCGGCAAAGTTTGTATGGTTTGAATAAAACCAATTAAATATCCTGTTAGAACCATTTTTAGCTTCTACGCCAACAAAGTAACCGGCAAAAGGTAGTTATTGTAGAAAATTTATAGAAGGTTACAAAATTATTTCCTTTAATTTGTCATATGTTTGTTTCCAGTAGAAAAATATAGGTGATTTTTTTGGAAAATCAACAAATTCGATTTCTGGCTAGGGTAATTAAAATTAAATTAAATTTTATTTTAGAATTAAATTCCATAAGTAGGTACATCTCTACATATAATAAATTCGAAGTTTTGGAAGTAAGCGTTCTACGTCCATAATGATCTTAGCACTATAGAATTCGCTAACCTTATATAGCTCCGGTAGAAAAAAATCTTGCATGCGCGATTCAGGTTTTCTTAAATTTAGAAAATCACAAATTAGTTGATTATTCTTTTTGTTCTGCTTAAAAATTTTGTACACTTATTGACCGAACGAGCGAAGCGAGTGAGGTCTAGTGGCGAGACGGTCGGTCGGTTGTACCTATGTATCTATGTATCTATGTATGTTTGTTCGACGATAACTTGAGTACCGTTGCTCTGATCTTAATGATTTTTGGTACACGTGTAGTTGAGGTCCATAAAATTTTTAAGTTCGAACATGAGCAGGATCGGTCGGGGGGTTACGGAGATAGGGGGTGCAAAAGGGGATCTACATATATGGCAGGCAGACTATGGGGCAAATATACCCGAGTGGGGTATCAAATGAAAGGGCGTAACTTCGGTGACAATAATATGGTACCATGGAACTGATATGATGATGGAGCTGGAAGGAATCCACAGGAATTAATCATCTCAGCGGTCATGTTTATATCAAACTCATTTGTATCAAAAAGGAAAAAAACGCTTAGACCTTCTTTTATGATTCAAAAATGACAATGTCAGGTTTTCTTTCTGTCATTGTCGTAAAACATATTATTATGATTTCCAATTTTCAAAACCATTACATGATAACTTAACTTCGTGATATTATATGATTAAAATGGATGATCCATATTAGGTACCTACATAATAATATTATGGTTATCCTAAATTCAAATAATTCGCAAAGGTTTATAGTGCAAAGTCATGCACTCTTGGGTTCGTTCCCGATGGTCTTTGAAGGAGATGCTTGAACCAGCTATTAATCAGCAAAACTGAAGCCGAGGCGAAAATTGGTCGAAACTTCTATGGTTGACGTTGTCTGGGCCACTCAACCTACCTTGGGTGAAGACTGTACTTTAAAAGCGTCTATTCTACTTTCCCTTAAATCGTCAGACCTCTTTTTGCTTCATAACCAGCTGCGCCCCGCGGCTTCACCCGCGTAAGTCTTGATCCCGTGAGAATATCAAAATAAAAAGTAGCCTATGGCTTTCCTCCATAAATTGACTATTCAACACACAAATAATTTTTCAATTCGAACCAGTAGTTCCTGAGATTAGCGCGTTCAAACAAACAAACAAACTCTTCAGCTTTATAATATTAGTAGGTATAGATTATTCATTTATTTCATAATCAAGGGTTGCTTAACAATTGTTGTGGATAATATTAAATAGTATAGCTAGCCGATCTAGAGATTCTAATTAAAAAACTTGTGACTTGTGACTCTTTTTATTATTTTTATTTACTAATAGATAGGGACATATTAATATATAGGACATAATAGTTCCACCGGTAATATAGGTCTCAAACTTCAGTAATATATTTGTATCGAGGTAGGAGCCTCTCTCCTCTTTTCTTCGTTCGTTACGTTATGATGAGTACATAGGTACAAAAATTTGACAATAAGAACTCGCAATTATCTTGATAGCAAGATAGTCATATCATATTTGGACTCGTTTAAAGCACCTTAATAAGTAGGTATTCTAGCTTCTGAAGAATCAGCTGATATCTGGGATCAGGTGATGGAGCTGGAAGAAGGCACTCAACTTCAAAGAAATATGAACTCATCTTCTAGACAAGATAAGTCTATCGTTAAAGTTGTCTTGATAAGTAGGCACTCTAGGCGTTAAAGAAGCAACTGATATCTGGGGTTTGGTACTATAGCCGGCGGAAGAAGGCTATAGGAACTTATCTTTCGAAAAGTAAGGTCTATCGTGTTCACTTCATGAGTAGGTAGGTACTCCAGGTACTGACGATATGGTGATATAGACGGAAGGAGGCTTTAGGAGCGTTTTAATCTCACGCGATTTACATTCATAGTAGGCAGATAGTAGGTGCTTATTCCCCCGAGTATCAATAAAACGCGAAATAAAAAATACGTGATTGAGACCAAGCAAATTAGGCTATGGAACTCATTTTCTAGACAGGATATGCCTAACGCGATTAGATTCGTGAAAAATATGTTTTGAAAGTATAATAGAGTCAGCGATGTCCAGGGTCTGATGATAGCGATACTAGATAAGACACCTATCATTTAAATAAGATACACCGAAGTATTTGGAGTCTTTCGTCGTTATATCATACTTTACGCTGAAAACTAAAAATCAGTTAAAAAAACTCGTGAGGTCTCAGTTCGGGGCGAACTACTAGTGTATTTTAAGAATACATAGCAATATACACATTTTTTTAACTAGAAAATAAAGTAATTAATTTAATAAGATATTTTTTTTAATTTCAAGTAACTAGCGCCATCTCTTCGTTTTCGCGAAACTACCATTCATCTCAGAAAATGTTGATTTTATTTGTTTACCTTTGTTTGTGCAGTCTAATTTCGGGAACTAGGAAACAGATTTTAACATAATCTTCACGAATGTGTTCAGAAAATATCAGAAGAGGTTTAGGTATTTCAAGTAGATTTATGTTACTAATTAAAATTTGATATTTCTTGGCGTAAAAAATAAACCATAATATTTTTGCATGAAAACGTACAGAACGTAGGGATGATGTCAAAATTGTCAGTTTGACATACGGAAAGAAGCATCTAGCGCCATCTCTTTTTTATTTATAATTTTACTATGGCTTCGCATTATTACTATCGTGCATATAGCCTGTGTCGCGGTCAAAGAAAATTAAATCCAATGCAGGAGCGTTTTTTGAATTTGGAACATTACAACGCTCCAGCAATTTTGTATGAACATGTGTATGAAGCGGCGTGCTGGGGTTATTAAAAACTTAAATACTCTTTGATTGGATCTCTTTTATCAAAGTACTAGCGACCCGCCCCGGCTTTGCACGGCTATATTATGCATGTATTATCTTCTTATTTATATCTATCTATATCTATACATATAAAATCCTTTGTCCTGACTGACTGACTGACTGACGGATCAACGCACAGCCTAAACCGCTGATCGTAGAGACTTGAAACTTGGAGGGTGTGTTCTTTGTATGACGTAGGTATCCGATAAGAAAGGATTTTCCGAAATTCTACCCCTAAAGGGGTGAAAAAGGGGAGCAAAGTTTGTATGGGACAACGTGATTCCTTGGTCTAATCTACTTCAAATTTTGCATAAACTTTTTGACAGAATTAATGGAACACGTGTTTCATATTTTATTGAAATTCATCCTCTAACGGGGTTAAAAAGGGGTAGAAAGTTAATTTGGGGGTGATTTCCTCCGAAGTTGATATCAATACTCCTTTTAAATCACCTACATTTGACACCCATTTCGATTTTATTCAAAAAAGGTTGCACTTTTAGGAGACGGCCTCATGGGGACGTAGAATTCGAAATTTGAAATGGTAGAACATTGTCTCTACATAGTATGAAATATACGAATCATTCTATATTCAAAAGTAGCTGCACCTCGCGGTTTCACCAGCATGTCCCGATCCCGTGGAAATATGGAATAAAATGGGATATGCGTGGGATAAAAAGTATGCTACACTATTATGTATTCTGTGACGTTCGTGTTTAGTGGGACGCGTTCGTGTCGTCACGGGCGGCCGGGGTTTCTCGAGCGGCTGCAGTTTTTCGTTGATTACTCAGGTTCTACTTATTGGATTTAGATGTAAAGTATAACACGACCTTCCTATCCTAGCTATCTTAAAGTGAAAACCAGATTTCAATTGGTTTAGGCGTTTTTTATTGTATAAGTAATAAACAGACAGACAGATAGACTTGAACTTTAAAAACTACATGTTTTTGTTTCAATATTTTCAAAGTCCCTCAGAACCATTTTTTTTATTTGCTTCCAAGTAAATACAGAATTTTCGTCCTCTCTGCCTTTATAATGAGTATCAAAGAAAACATGTGAAATATAAATATAAAAGAATATAAACTAACCTACCGACTTCGGTAATTTTAAAACCCAAAGAAATTTATTAGAGTTAAAACCAATAAAAAATCCTATTAGAACCATTTTGGACATATACGCGGACGAAGTCGCGGGCAAAAGCTAGTATTAAATAAAATAATACAAATTAAATTAAATCACATAAATCAAATTACATAAAACACTTAAAAATAATAAATCAATAAAATAAAATAAGGATAAAAAAAAATGACTATTTAAAAAATCTAATAAATAAATAATTTAAGTTTATTTATTTACTTATAAAGCATAAGTCCATATAAAAATCTAATGAAGTACAATCATATTAAAATGTCATTCAATAAAATCGTAATAATTATATAAATCACCTTAACCTATATTTGGATTTGGTCCGGGAATGCTCACCCCGGGGTCCAAGGTCCATCCTCGACGCAAACACTAGCATGTACCTGTCGGGGCTGCCACGTAGCCGGCACGTCAGGGACCATGGTCGATGGCATCAGCCAACATCCCCCCGCACTACAGTACGGCGGCAGTCTCTTCAGCATGCTATACGTATTGTTATATTGAACGCTCCGCTCCGCCGCCGCCCTGTCGGCGGAGTGAGACTTTTTATTATACTTAACCTCGCGCGGTCGGTCGTGCACAGTAACCCACCCAAATGAACCCACAGGCTGCATGTGTACAACAATTTGAAATGTTGATGTTTTTATCAAAATCGGGCACACAACTCCTTTCAGCATTTTTCGTTATCTCTTATAGTTTAGGATATAGCCCTGAAGTGTATGTTGTGTATCAGGTTCCCCCGGGACGGGAAGCTGTGTGTTAGGTGGTGGGGGGCGACGGGGAGTGCGGTGCGGGCGGGGGAGGGGCCGGGGCGGGGCGGGGTGTGCGCGCGGCACTTCGCGCCCGAGCAGTACCGCGCGGGGAGCGGGGAGCTGCGGGAGGACGCCGTGCCCGCGCTGCACCTCCCGCCGCGCGGGCTGCAGGCGGAGGAGGCGGCGCTCGGGGTGTACACCCCGCACGTGCTGCAGCTGCTGGCGCGGCACACGGCGCGTCGCCCCGTGCTGCTGCTGCAGCCGGCGCCCTGGGCGGGCCATCCGGCGCACGCCGCCCACACCACCGCGCTCGCTGACCTCGCCGCCGAGCTCGGCGCGCCGCCCCGGGCCACGCAGGCGAGGCTCACCAACTACATCAACGGTATATACGAGAGGCTCGTGAGTATCATACGTACATACATAGACACGTGGTAGAGTAGAGTGGAGGTGTATGACGTCACTTGTGTGTATGTACTGCAGTGGTCGTGGTGCCGGATGAGGGCGAAGTACGAGCTGGGGAGTGAGGAGCGGGCGGGGGAGGTGGCGCCCGAGTGGCTGCGGCGGGCGGAGGAGGCGCGCGCGGGGGGCCGGGGGCCCGCCGCCGCGCTGTGGCGGGCGCTCGCGGCCCGGGCGAGGGCGCTGCGCACGCTCGACATGCGGCCCCATCTGCCCGGGGAGCTGGGGGACGTGTGGGAGAAGGGGGTGGAGCTGGCGCGGGCGCGGCTCGAGCTGCTCACGCGGCTCGGGGACGACGAGGGGGCGCTGCACCCGGGGGCGAGGCCCACCTTCGACATGGAGGACCTCGTGGTGCTGCTCGCGCCGGAGGACGGGGGCGGGCCCGGCGGGGACGGGGCCGCCCCGGGGCTCGCGCTCACCCTGCTGTTCGGTCTCGTCCAGAAGTACCGGCTCGAGGAGGCGGAGGGCGAGGCGGAGGGCGCGGCGAGGGCGCGGCGCTGGACGCTGGCGACGCGCGAGTACCGCTCCCGGCACCGCGCTGCCAGCGTGCTTCTGCTCCAGCGACGCTGGCACCGGTTGAAGCAGTGCGCGCTGCGGGCCCCCTCGCGGCCCCCCCTCCACGCGGCCCTCCTGCGCCGCTTCCCCCACCTGCACGGGCGGCCCCCCCTGCCCTGGGAGCAGCTGGTCGCCGCCGAGCACGTGGTGGAGCACGAGACTCCCTGCTCGCCCACAGACGACTGTGAACCCTTCGAGGACGTCGCCATGAGGTGAGTGTACCGCGCCCGTCTGTGTACAGGGAAGATCTTCCACCGGGCAGGTGTTTTACCCGGTAGGCCGCCCACCGACGATGTTTCGTTGGAACTTGTATATGAGCTTATCTTCAGAATAACTTCGCTTGCGCGATCTAGGATCAACGATCGTATCAGTGGCGCCATCTGTCGGTGGCGTTGTGAAGCGTCGCCACACGTACAGACACACACAGACACAGCTGTATGTATGTATGTACGTGTGTGTGTGATGTAGGTTCCAGGAGCCGTCGTCGGACGATGACGTCATACTGATAGAGAAACACATCGACACGTACGAGATATCGGACGACGATGAGGACGAGGACGAGCACCAGGAGAAGCTCGGGGCCGGTGGGGGTGGTGGGGGGGACGACTACATACACGACACCACCGCTACCACTGCCACTGCTACTGCTGCGTCAAGTGACGGTGATGATCAGATCGGTGAGGATTACATTGTAATACATAAGTAGGTACATTATAGTTTATTGTGTGTACAATATGTACGTATTATGTGTATGTGATAGATGTGAAGCTGACGTTGTCGCCGGTGGTGGTGGTGCGGGATGTGACGTCACTGCCGGGGTGGGCGGTGCGGGCCGGCCGGTACGTGGACCTGCGCCGGCTGGTCCCACTACCGCCGCGACGCACCATCGCCAACACTATAGTGTTCGAGGAGGACGAGGACGAGGAACCCAAGCTCGCGTGAGTACGGTCGGTGGTGGATGGAAGCTATGTAATACTACCTAACTACATACATGTTAGAGAAAAAGGCTTCTTGCCAATAAATCTCCAGGTAGTTTAGTTTAATGGCAATAGGTTTGGAACACAAACAACGGATAAATAACATAATAAAAAGGTTCCATCATGAACCACTGACGTGGACGGCGAAGTGAACCACATTTCACCTTTTATTACTAAATCAACAACTATCTCGAATATTAGCAACAACTGTTAACTTCAACAAACTAGACAATAATACACTGTATCAAAAATATGGAATAGTCTTACTTTACGCATCGTCGAACCTTACCGACCGAACTGCACTGCAGGGCAAAGGCCTTCCCTCCCCTCCTTTCACTGTTCCCTGTCTAGTGCCAGCTGGGTCCAGTCCCTACGATGCGAGCTGCTAACATTAATTAATTAAGGGTTCAATAGTTATTAATACACTTTTAAAATTAATAATAAATAATTTTGATAGGAATCTTAAGAAGTTATAAACATTTAAAATATTGAAACGTAAAATAAAAGTAGTTGAATTGATTTGGTAAACAAGTCGCTGTCATAGTCAATCTAGCAACTTGAAATAACGTTTCTCTATTAACAAAATAACATTAAAATCAATAATCGCTATCATACATAGTGTGTGTCTCCAGGATATCGTTGTCGGAGGAGGTGAGGGAGCGAGCGGACCGAGGGGAGCAAGGGGAGACGATGGTACTACGGAAGAGGGTGCAACTACCGGACATCGAACAAGTCAGGAAACAGAACCGGAACATGCTCACCGCCGAGGTACATCCCCCCCCCCCGCCCTCTCTTATTACATCTACTTACGACCACTTCACCGCCCCTAAATATAATATATATACGGAATATACATATATAGATCAGGTGTACACCTACTCTACTCTCTCTCTTTTCCTAAAATTGTAAATTACAAATATTATGGAACAAGTAAGCGGTTCAAATATAACAGAGCAACATACACGCAGGTGTTGCCGTGTCCCGCGGGCACGGCCGGCACGGGGGCCGCCCCGCCCCCGCCGCCCACACCGCCCACACCGGCCACTCCGCCCACGACGTCCCGCGCCAGCCGGTACTGTTGCTGGGCGCTCCGAGCGCGCGCTGTGACCGCGGCCCGCGCCCGACACGCGCGCTCCTCCGGCCGCCTCCACCGGCCCCTCGACAACTCCGTCGACTTGCACAGGTACGTGACGTCACAGCGGCTACGACGCTCTCGTAGCACACCGGTACCACGGCGTAGCACATCGTAGCTGATAGCGCGCGCGCGCGTGTGTGTGTATAGGTCTCACTGCAAGGAGTCGTGCGAGTGTTGCTGCGCGGGTGCGGAGTGGGGCGCGGCGGGCGCGGCCCTGGCGGCCGAGCAGCGCGCATTCGACGACCGCCTGCTGCGGCTGCTGCCCGCGCTTGAGGCGCCCCCGCTGCCCTCGCCCGCGCCGCCCCGCCCCGCCCCCGCGGCCCGCCCCGCCCCCGCGACCCGCCCCGCCCCCAGGCCACGCGGCGGCAGGAAGCGCCGCGCCGCCTCGCCCCCTCCGCCCCCGCCCCCGCCGCCCCCCGACGACCTGCAGGAGTGGATCCGACAGAAGAACCTGACGGCTCGCTTCTTCGACCTCAACCTCAAGCGGCCCGCCCCCGGCGCGGACGCTAACCGTGCGGTCTTCAAATACACAAACACAATACTCTTGGAGAATCTGGTAAATATAATTATTTTCATTTATTTCTATAAAAAAATGAACGCTAAATGAACGATCATGAAATATGAAAACAATAATTATTTACCTACTGAATACATTAACAGCGACCCCCACCCCCCGCGCCCCCGCCCCCGGCGCCGCCCCCCGCCGTCACCGTTGTACCGACGCCGGCGGCGCCTCCGCCCCAACTGCCTCCTGTCAAAGTGGTATCGACGCCCGACAAAGCCCCGCCCCCCTCCCTCGAGACGATGTCCGTGTCCGAGGACGAGGACGAGGCGGGCGGCCCGCGCCCCGACCGCCCCGACCGCCCCGACCGTCCCGACAAGCTGCTCGGCATGAAGATAGTCGCGATGAAGCGGAACCCGACGACCGGACAAAATATGATAGTGGTCCAACCGGCGACGGCGACCACACCGGCGGGACACGCGACCACGGCCCGACCAGATTGTACCTTGCGACCGATCCGCCTGCGGACATCACGGCCAAATTCGTTCGCATGGAAACTCACCGATAAAGGGAACAAACACCCGGGGGCGGAGCGAGGGACCGCCGCCAGCACCGACCGGGACGGCGCGGCGGGCAGGTCCATGAACGCGGCGCCGCTCACCGTGACCGCAGCGCCGGGGAACGTGACCGCGCAACGTGACGCCGCGGACGAGCACCTCGTGTTCCATGCGGTCCCCGCTGTCTTCGAAGATACCACTTTCCAAGGTATGACTCGAGTTGACACACACATACAATTAATTTAGTTGTACTTTATTTAACATTTGGTTGTCATTATGGACCTACTTCGTTCATTGACCGAACGAGCGAAGCGAGAGAGGTCTAGTGTTGAGAAGGGTCGGTCGCTCGTATGTTTGTATGTTTGTATGTTTGTATGTTTGTATGTTTGTTCGACGATAACTTGAGTACCGTTGCTCTGATCTTCATGATTTTTGGTATACAAGTAGTTGAGGTCCATAGAATTTTTAAGTTCGAACATGAGCAGGATCGGTCAGGGGGTTACGGAGACAGGGGGTCCAAAAGGGGATCTACCTCTTTGGCACACAAACTATAGGGCAAATATACCCGAGTGGGGTATCAAATGAAAGGGCGTAACTTCGGTGACAATAATATGGAACATGGAACTGATCTGATGATAGAGCTAGAAGGAATCTGCAGGAATTATCTCATTAGCCATACTTCATAGTTCATTCATTCAAACTACTCGTCAAGAATCGTCTTGACGAGTACTTGCTTTGTATTTCAATGGTAACCAGGGTCTGATGATGGAACTGGAAGGTGGTCATAGGAACTTCGCAATGAAACGACACAAGCCCATCGAGTTTGGGCTCCTTAGAATCGTCTTGACGAGTAGTTTGTCTTTCAATGGTAACCAGGGTCTGATGATGGAACTGGAAGGTGGTCATAGGAACTTCGCAATGAAACGACACAACCCCATCGAGTTTGGGCTCCTTAGAATCGTCTTGACGAGTAGTTTGTCTTTCAATCGTATACAGGGTCTGATGATGGAACTGGAAGGTGGTCATAGGAACTTCGCAATGAAACGACACAACCCCATCGAGGTTAGGTTCGTTAGAATCGTCTTGACGAGTAGTTTGTCTTTCAATGGTAACCAGGGTCTGATAATAGAATTGGAAGGTTGTCATAGGAACTTCGCAATGAAACGACACAACCCCATCGAGTTTGGGCTCGTTAGAATCGTCTTGACGAGTAGTTTGTCTTTCAATGGTAACCATTGGGCCAATGGGTTTGATCTAACATATTTCGTTATCAAAGACCAAAAAGTATAAAATAAATTGATAGTTTAGAAAAACTAAAAAAAACCCACTTTAATAAAAAAATCCAACTAAAAAATAGAAAATAAAATTAAATAAATTTGGATTAAGAATATTGTAAATAGTAAGCGTGTTACATTGTGATTGCAAAAGAAAAATAATGAAGGTGTAGCATCACAACACAATGTAACACGCTTACTATTTACAATATTCTTAATCCAAATTTAACGGGTGTGATGATTGAGCTGGACCTATGCTTTTAGAACTTAACAACAACAACAACAAGTTATGCCTGTAGTATTTGGATTCTCTAAATCATCCAATGTCAGATATTAGCGATACTAGGCACCTATCATTCAAATAAGATAGACCTGTCGTATTTTGAGTCTTTCGTCGTTATATTATACATTTTAGTACCTACTTTACGCTGAAATATAATAATCGCTGAAAAAAACTCGTGAGGTCACAGTTCGGGGCGAACTACTAGTTTATTAATAAAGTATGAGAGTAGTCGAAGAGGTCGTTATAACAATAATGATGTAACACGAACCTCCCCTCCGAGCAGATACCGAGATAACGTGGTCCGAGCAAGTGTCGTGGGCGGGGCGGCCGCTGGTGATATCGTGCTACCGGCTGCAGGCGCCCTGGGCGCCGCTGCTCGGGTGGTACATGCTGACGGAGCAGGCGGTGCTCGGGGAGGGGGCGGACGTCGAGTACTGGGCGTTCGGGAGGGACACGATGTACCGGCTGGCGTCGCTGCCGGCGGCCGCGGGCGGGACGTGCGGCGTGCGGCTCGTGCACGGCGTGCCGGACGCGGGCACGTGCCGCACGCTCGCCGTGCGCCTCGAGCCGCTGCTCGCGCTGCACGTGGCCTCGCGCCGCGTGCTGCGCGTCCTCCCCCGTCGCCACGGCAACCGGCTCGTGCTCCAAGCGAGCGCCACGCATCTAGCCGAGGTACGTGTTTACCAACTACATGGATGACACGGTGAGTACATCGATCGTCCGACCGACACTGCTAACGTTATGTATGTATATTCCAGCGGCTGGCGGAGGCTCTGAACGCGGAGGCCGAGGAAGACGACGAGACTTAGGAACGATGTTCTTGAACCTTTGGTAATTACCGTTGGATTTTTTAATCATTCGAATTTAATGTTATTACTCAATTCGAATACTTCGACTGTTTTGATTTTACGCAGAAAAATTAAGAATAAAAATTTAATAACTCAATTATTTGAGGAACCGGTAATTAAACACAGGTAAACGGAACGTAATTTGAAACTTATAAGGTAAATAGTTGAAGGCGTGTTGTCGTTTGTGTAAAACTTAGTGATTATTATTCACTTAGAAATCAAACGACGAATAGCGAAATTCACGGATATACATTTTGAAAAATATGATTTTAAGAATTTTCACGTTAAATTCGCGTTTCTTATTCTAATTGAAATTCGAACGGTTCAAAACAATACAACTCCAGATGAATATCTCAATGGAACGCAACTTATGCAGTTATCATGTCATCGAGGTACACATACACCCTTTAACTTTAAATGACCAAAACAAACCCTAATCGACGTAAAGTGATCGTAACCGTCTCTCAGTCTAATATTGTCAAGTCCAAAGGGACCGACAATCAATACATATGGAAGTCCAAGGTGAAGTATGTGCATAGAGTGACTCCGGTAATGTGGTCGAATGGAACCTGACGGAAAGCTTTCTTCATGTCCTTCGTTATCACTATCACTACATAGTATAAAACAAAGTCGCTTCCTCTGTCCCTATATCCCTATGTATGCTTAAATCTTTAAAACTACTCAACGTATTTTGATGCGGTTTGTCTAATAGATAGAGTGATTTAAGAGGAAGGTTTATATGTATAATACATGCATAATATAGCCGTGCGAAGCCGGGACGGGTCGCTAGTATATGATATATTTGACTGATACTGTAGTCATATTGTGTAAATATGTGTCATAGAACCAAAGACAAGAATTTAATAAGGTATTAGAGACAATCTGAATATAGCTAAATGTATTACTAGTTAGACAATTTATTTAGATTTATTGGTTTGAACAAAACTATGCGTATAGTGAATAAATTGTATTTGATAGCGATCGATTCTCGTATAAGTTGGGTGAACTCAAACTCTAAATGTTTATTCAATTTCACTTTAAAGTGTCTTAACTGTACTGAACTTATAGATTAAGTACTAAAACCTGTTTACGAATTAAGTTTAGTCTCGTAAGGAAACTAACACCTGTGTGCACAAATAGTACTTAAGTTGCTCTTGGATAAGTGAACGCACTGCGCTAAATGCGGCCCTATGATTGGTCAATTATGTGCCGCTCTCTTTACTATACCGAATCAGCGTGTTATATGCGTCTCTATGCGTTCGCGCGCACTATGCAACCTCATAGGGTTGATTGTGAATACGGGTGTTAGTGTATACAGGGTGTCCGGTAATGAATGGATAAGCGGACAAATGAAAATGAAATGTCATTAAAATTATTGTTTGCATTCGATAACACATTTATCTTGGAATAGGTACTATCCAAAAAACAATAATTATTTTTTGGAATAATTCCTTCATTTGCAGTTTTGGCATCAAAAACATAGAAAAGGAGTGTTTTTTTTAAATGGCGTATATCTTGGAGACCGAGTGACTTTCATGGAACATAACTTTCATTTTTCTGAACCGGCACAGTATCCTTTATCCGTAGGTGCCCGTTTATCCATTCATTACCAGACACCCTGTATAAGTAATACCTACCTATTTAGTTATAATATACACCTGTATAACTCACTGACTATGTTTACGAAACTTCCGTATGATAATTAAGTATTTGTAATGAACTAGAAATGTACCAACTTGTAGGTTAAGTACTAAGTTAAGTAAATTGATATAAGTATGTACCTACCTACCTCATCGGATCGTCAAGTAAATGTAAACATTACAATAAAATATATACTATAATGTAGTTTTCCCTTAAACCAATAACATACTCGTTATGTGTAAGATATACACGGTCTAACAAGGGGGGTGGATCATCGGTTGCTGGGGGGCGGGGGACCTCAGTACCTATCGACTTAACCTCTCTGTATGTTCTGCAATATTTAGTGATTCTAAAATTGTAGGATTTTAGTGAAATTTTAGTCAAAATTAGATTTCAGCCTCAACTTCGCAATTACAGCCAAACTATCAGGTATCCGATTCTGCCTTTTTTAAACAAGTTAAATAGTGGACCTTTTACCTCTTCACCTTTCCAATCAGAGTCTTAAAATAATCACTACATAATATAAAATAAAGTCGCTTTTCGCCGTCCCTATGTACGGGCCAAGCCGTACCCTGTCACTAGTATGTAACAAACAACACCTACATGCTGACACCGCAATATAGTCGTCACGTGGAGCGGCCACGGGACGACCTTTGTATTCACTGCATTCCTTTACCTTATTACAATATTTTAGTTTAAACATTCTTTTCAAATTATAATCAGAATTAAATCATCCACGGAACATAATATCACTTGTGTCTTTGGTTTAATTTCTCCGGCCGGTCTGGCCGGGCCATCTTCATCTACATCTTTTTGCGCTAGTAAATAATAAATATAAAACCATTAAATATTTTTATTTCAAAATGTAATGTTTACATTACCTACCCCCTTCGGATGCGGCCGAAGGGTACCTACCTTTGTATGGTTCTCAAAATATATGTAACATATATTTTTACAGAAACATATCTTAAATACTACTGGCTTTTATGAAGTATAAACCCTGAAAGTTTCATTCGACTAGAGCTAGGACACCATGTTGAGAAATGCTACGGTCTTCCCGTCCAATGAATCCACCCTGTACGGTAGGTATTTTAGAGTAGGTGCCAATCTAATCTGTGCATCTTTGCCTTATCATATAGTATAAAACAAAGTCGCTTTCGCTGTCTGTCCCTCTGTATGCTTAGATCTTTAAAACTACGCAACGGATTTTGATGCAGTTTTTTAGATAGAGTGATTCATGAGGAAGGTTTTGGTATACAGGGTTATTGGAAATTAATTGACACGGCGTTAAGGGCTTCTTCTGTGCACCTTAACGATCAACTTTTGTTCTACGACTTTGGAAATTCGAAAAAAAAAAATGAAAATTTTGAGGTTATGTAAATTCGAAAAATAGCTGATTTTTTAAAACAAAGGTCATTCACACCAAGAACAGTAGATGAAACTTAAAAAATAAGTAAAATTTTAAGGTTACTGACCTCTCCGTGTAAGGAACAGCTGATTTTCAGGTAAACCTAACCTCAAAATTTTCAAAAAAATGTTCGAATTTCCAAAAGTCGTAGAACAAAAGTTGTTTGTTAAGGTGCACAGAAGAAGCCCTTAAGCCGTGTCAATTAATTTCCAATAACCCTGTATAAAACAAAACTAGGTACCACGCGTACGAAGTCGCGGGCAACAGCTAGTTGTATATACTTGGTAAAATATGTACCTACCTTACTATGTTCTCCACTTGGAAAGAAATAAAGAATTTATTTATACAGGGTGGTCGGGGAAGTGATGTCCAAAAGTTAAAATTAAGTACCTCATAACGAGGGGTATCTGATTCACGTTAAAAAGTATCGCGGGTTCTTTTAGTTTTCATGAATTTTTTGTGGGTTTTTATTTTTACACAAAGTTGCGTTCAAGTGAATGTAACTTGAATTTTCAACTTTGAGTTATAATTGTAAAAATCACGTGATTTATCCGATCACCCTGTATAGTAGGTACCTATACAATGTGCAGGGCAAATGTCGCGCCGGTGCCGGTTGTCACTGGTCCACTCAACTAGACCACCCTGTATAGGCGAGTGTCCTGACGTCTGTGACCGCTAACTGTCCGTCACGTCACGTTACGTTACGTTACATACATGTAACGAGCGCGGACATGACATACGTCACGCGTTACTAATTGATGGATGGATTAGGTACATCCCACACTACGCTACGTGTGTATCGTTATATTGGATTAGCTAACACTAACTACATACATACATACATAGGTAGGTTGGTAGGTACCCATCTACTTGCTGGAATATAATGTATTTATGTAAGTACCTTGTTGCGATAGTGGACTGTAATTTTCGAGGAACGAACGAAGTGAACTGGCCGGCTTGTGCCGGGGGAATCGTGTGTGTTCTTTTTCAGTACTGACGGGCGTGGAAACTAACGATAAACCCCTGGACTTTGTGGAGCCGGCGACGAGAAGCCGTGCTCTCTGCGTACAAGTACAAGGGAGTCGCTGCCTACGTACAAAACGGAAAGGCTTACCAGTTATAGCTGACGGGGATGCGCTCGCTGAGCGGTGGCTAGGTCGCTTTCAGGC
This sequence comes from Idaea aversata, assembly GCA_907269075.1. Lineage (NCBI taxonomy): Eukaryota > Metazoa > Arthropoda > Insecta > Lepidoptera > Geometridae > Idaea > Idaea aversata. The sequence goes on along the minus strand of OU026110.1, from coordinate 8,944,056 downwards.
TTGTCGACTTACCTTCAGGCAACCTTACCGGGTCCAGGGCACAAACTCTCGGGGCTAGGTGGCAATCTTCCCGTCTGGATCGTCGGCAGGACTCCAGGGCGTAGGGTAATGGCAACGCGCGCGCGATTGTCCGGAGTTTAACGTTGGAATTATCACTTAAAGTCGTAAGTAAGTTCTCTATCCAATTCGAATCGAGGCTGGAGAGTAACTGAACTATTATCTAAATTTTGAATGATGACAAGAGTCTCTGTCATCATTCCAACAATGACATAAGTTAAAGTCAATGTCAGGCCAATGAACCCTGTTTTATACAACTACCCTGAAGTATTCAAATACATTATATACCAAAACATTGACTGCTAACTAGTGCTCTATGAAAACTAAACATTCCGACCACCAAAATACAGGGTATTTTCCCAAAAAAGTACTGTCTAGATATAGAGAAAACGAAATTAAATTAAAAGAAACTAAACTAACCTAACTTAAAATTAGACCATTCGATAGCGTTGGGTTTATTTAGGTCCCACCGGTACCACCGATTCGTCATCGACGATAGAGGTGGGCAAGGGGCATAGCTTGACCACTGGTCGTTTGCATTCTCCCGCAGCGGTGCGGAGAGTTGCAACTCTACAAATATTGTCAGTCCCGGGATGGAGTTGAGCTACTCGACCTAATTTCCATTTTAAAGGGCTGCACTGTTCATTTACGATCAATACTAGGGTTCCGACCTCGATGTTAGGTTGAGAGCTGGACCACTTGTGGCGCTGTTGAAGCGTGTGGAGATATTCGATGTGCCACTTGCGCCAGAAGTCTTGATGCATCTTTTGCAACATTTTCCAGCGTTGAAGAACACTGACGCTAGTGTCAAGAAGCGGCGCCTCTGGGAGCAATGTCAACGGTTCCATTGTCAAGAAGTGACCCGGCGTGAGAACCGTGAGATCGTTAGGTTCTGAACTCAACGGAGAAAGAGGGCGGGAATTCAGCAAGGCCTCAATCTGTGCCAGAAGAGTGCTAAATTCCTCATACGTTAGCCGTTGGGAGCCAATCACGCGAATGAGGTGTGTCTTCATGGATTTGACGCCAGCCTCGACCAATCCCGAGAAGTGAGGACTTCCAGGAGGGTTGAAGACGAAGTCTACCTTTTCCGTAGCTGCCGCCTGCGACATGAGGTCTTTCAACTGGCTACTGGCTCCAACAAAGTTGCGACCTTGGTCGGACACGATTTTGGAACACCGACCTCTCCGAGCTATGAACCGACGAAGACAGGCGAGGTAGGCTTCCGAAGTAAGCTCTGAGGCGAGCTCTAAATGTACAGCCTTGGTAGCGGTGCACACGAAGACGCAAACATAGCCCTTGAATGTACGAACGCCCCTACCGCGACCAAGAGCGATGTCGAAGGGACCAGCGTAGTCGACAGCTGACGACGAGAAAGGCTTCAGCTGGCTGATGCGATAGGCTGGTAGGTCGCCCATTAGAGGAGCGGCGGCCAATCTAGGCTTGACCCGAAAGCAACGAATACACGAAGAGAGCACGGTGCGAATGGCTCGCTTCGCGGACAGGATCCAGAAATCCTGAACCACCAAGTTATGAAGAGTCTGCAAACCCGGATGCAAGAATCTCCGATGATATTCTTCGATGATGAGCGACGTCAACCGGTGGTTCCTCGGAAGAAGCAATGGGTGCTTTTGATCATAGCCGAGTTGGCTATGCGCGAGACGACCGCCCACCCTGAGTAACCCTCGGGAGTCGACGAATGGGCAGAGCTTTTTGAGGGTCTTGGGGATTCGATTCGGGCAGCCATTGGCGAGCGCGCGAATCTCCGACCCGAAGACGCTCTCCTGCACGTGACGAGTTAGGAAGCGAGTGGCGTCATTCGACTCTGAACTTGTTAACGGACCGACGGTTCGAGATTTAGGGTGCTTTAGGTTATGCTTGGCGCGAAAGCAAAATGCCAAGACATTCACGATTTTGCGAAACGACGAATACCTAGCCAGAAGTCCGTCAACAAATCCAACATTGCTTGCAGTGAACAGACAAAGGATCTTCTGTTCGTCCAAGGCCTGGTTGTCAGTAGGGAAGCTCTGCTGAGGCCACGTCTCCTGGGGTTGCGACAGCCAAGAGGGTCCCGACCACCATGATTCACACGAGGTGAGATCGTTAGGGAGCAATCCACGCGACCCATGATCCGCTGGGTTGTCCGTCGTGGACACGTGACGCCAGCAGTCTGGAGGTATATTGTCCTGAATCTCCGTCACTCGATTGGCGACGAAAGTTTTCCATCGAGACGGGCACGACTTAATCCAGGTCAACGCGACGCTGGAGTCCGACCAAGCTATGACGTTCTCGACGCGATGGATCTCGCTCAACGAATGAGAAACCGACGACATGAGTTCAGCCAACAAAACCGCAGCCATTAGTTCAAGGCGCGGGATCGAACGTCTGCGCAACGGCGCAACTTTTGATTTAGCGCAACATAGGCGCACGACAATAGAATGGTCCTCGCAAATCACACGGCAATAGACGACGGCGCAGTAACCACGCTCCGAAGCGTCGCAAAACCCATGGAATTGGAGGCCTACAAACGAATGGACGAATCTACGAGGCAATGAGATGGTGCTCAATGACGAGAGCTGCGTTTTGAACTTGACCCACTCATTGGCAACATCAGCGGGAGCGTCATCGTCCCAATCAACTCCTGACAACCACAGGAGCTGCATGAAGTACTTGGCGAGGAAAACGACTGGTGACAATAACCCTAACGGATCGAATATCCGGGCAATGTCCGACAAAATGGACCTCTTCGTGCAGCGATTGTTAGTCGCAGCCGTTCTAAAAGTGAGTTGGTCAGCCGAAGGCAACCACGTCATGCCTAAGATCTTTAACGAGACGTCCTGGATGTCCTCGAAATTGTGGAATTGCTCGACGTAGAGGTCTGACGTCGGCAAATCTTCGAAGAACCCCTGACAGTTAGACGTCCATTTACGGAGGTGTAGCCCAGCCGACGACAGGATCCGGAGGAGGTCGTTACGCACTGCGACAGCGTCTCCAACAGTTTCTGCTCCAGATACTACATCGTCGACATAACTATCGCGCTGAAGAACTGCAGCACCGCTAGGCGCACGGCTTGCAAAATCCTTGGCCAGACGGGCTATACACCAAAGTGCCTGGTACGGCGCACATGACACGCCATAAGTAACCGTCAGTAAACGAAAATCTTGCACAGGCAACTCAGGAGACGACCGCCACAGAATTCGCTGGTATTCTGTATCCCCACGGGAGACGAGAAATTGGCGGTACATCTGTTTTATGTCCCCAGTGAAGACGACAGCATGCCACCGGAACCGAATCAACAAGTCGAAAATACTATTTTGTAGTTTTGGACCCGGCAACAATGTGTCATTCAGCGACCGGCCATCTCCGTCCGCGGCACTAGCATCGAACACTGTGCGAAGAGGAGTGGTAACTGAGTCCGGGCGCAACACACCATGATGCGGGATATAATAGAACGCACCTACACTCGACGAAGGAGGATCTACCCTTTCCATATGACCTTTCTCTAAATAGTCCTTCATGAATTCAACATAGGCGTTTTTAAACGTTAAATTAATTTTAAACTTCTTTTCTAAACTCAAGAACCTTTTTAGAGCTATTTCGCGAGAATTACGGAAAGTCGGCTTCTTGCAAGAGTCCGTGAAAGTCAACGGCACTTCCATCCTGCCTTCCGGGGTCCGCCTATGTAAGGCTTCCATGCGATCCTCGCATTCGACTTCAGCCTTTGAGCGAACGATGGTTCTCGGTGGGTCCACCTTCTCTAGTTCCCAAAACCGCTTGATCGAGTTATCTAAAGCTAAATTGGAAACGAGAAAGCAACTTTTATTTTTTAACCCATCTGACGCCGAACATTCACCCATGACGATCCAACCGAAAACTGTAGAAAGAGCAACGGGCTGACCAGCTCTACCCTTCACGAATCCAGGCTTCAAAATTGATGCGAGCACGTTGACACTAACTAAAATGTCTATCGGACCCGATTGAGCAAAGTTAGGGTCAGCAAGATCCAAATTTCTAATATGATGCCAGTCCGAGACATCAACCATCCCTACAGGCATATTCGAGCATATTCGAGGAAGAACCGAGGCTTCTATCGATACCACATTCGTAGCATTCTCATTCTTCGGTACTAAGTCCAGATTCACCGACCCCAAAGTATTCGTAGATACTTCACCGATCCCATGGACCGAATGCCCATGGTTCACGAAGTTCAACCCCAACCGTTGTGCACAGGCTTTCGAAACAAAGTTACACGCACTAGCACTGTCTAACAACAACCGAACAGGAACCAACTTACCTACCCTATTCCTAGCCAAAGCGACTGCTGTAGAAAAGAGTGAATCAGGTGTTACCTGCCCACACAAGCTGTAGGCAGCTAGAGCTTGGTCAGGAGCGGAAGCAAGAGGACCAGATTGACTCTTCTCAAAGTGCAACAAGCTATGATGGCTGGTACTATGGCACTTAGCACACTTAAACTTCGACCGACAAAACTTCACCGTGTGGGACGGTTCCAAACATAAAATACAAAGTCTATTATCCTTTGCAACCTGGTATCTATCCTTCGGAGGCATTCCTATAAACTTCGGACACCTCTCTATGGAGTGACCAACCTTTGAGCAAACGACACACTCCTCACTCGACGTCACAACAAGAGCAGTCTTGCTCTTCGAACTTACAAACTTACTCTGACTAGGTTGCTTGTCAGCCGAGTTCCCTATAGCACGAGCCTTTCTTTCAACAAACAATAACAAGTCTTCGTACTTTGGAATGTCAACGGTAGCATCGATATGCATATCATAAGCTTCCCTAGTAGCAGAGTCGAGCTTTGACCACAACAACTGGAATAACATAAAGTTACGATCAGGTAAATTATACCTACTTAGTATATCTAAGTTTTCGCTAAACGTTCTACAAATCCTACCTAAGTCAGGTGCATTTCGACTTTTAGCACAGTCTAGCAATTTCCCATAATATGTGAGTGCAATGTCCCGCTTTCGATCGTAGTGTTTTAATAGTACATTGTAGGCTAACAGATAGTTCTCATCAGTTATGGGGTAGCTTTTAATTAAACTATGAGCCTCGCCCTGCACACTGGTCAACAAATAGTGCATTTTTTCAACATCTGGTATTTCTTTTTTATGTATTAGCGAGTCAAACAGATGTTTGAAAGAAACCCAGCTCTCCTGCCTACCATCAAACGGCTCATCGCAATCTTTGGGAGGTTTGAGTTATTGTTTACCGGTGTACTAACTACTGGAACGCTCTTATCTATAGACTGGCTTCGAATGGTTTCCTGCAGCTTACCTACAATAGCATGCAATCTTCTATCAAAACTAACGGTGTTTTGGAACTCACTCTTTCGATCTGCCATGCTCACAAGACTAATTAGCAAGGCCTTTTGCGCGCTGTGAAACTCCGCGGCCAATGTTTTCAGCTCATTTTCCGTAACACCTTTGAGATCAGAACCCTCAATACATTCCAATCTCATGAACGCATAATCCCTAGAAACTCGATTCTCATCAGCACTGCAGTCGTTGCCGAGATCTTTTCTACTGGCATCAACAGCCTGCTGCCGTTCCATGGCCATTGTTTACAAATAACTCAAATACTATCAAAACAAAACAAAGTTCAAAGGCAATGACGTTGAAGTTTACTAATTTAGATGTAAGTGGCAGTTGACACTGACTGATCTGTCAATGCAACCTTGACGTATAACCAACAACGAATCAAACAAACCGAAACGTCAAAGTCACAGTTGAGCACGAACAAAACGAAAATGACAGTAAATGTCAACCCCACTTTCTTCAAGTTAACCTTCAAACGGAAAAATTAAAATTTATCAACGATTAACGACTTCCCAACAATACCAAAAAACAACACAAACCCACGAATGTAAATCAAAATCGAATTACCCTAGGTCGCCTTTCAATAAATGCGGCCGAAGGACCAAAATGTTGCGATAGTGGACTGTAATTTTCGAGGAACGAACGAAGTGAACTGGCCGGCTTGTGCCGGGGGAATCGTGTGTGTTCTTTTTCAGTACTGACGGGCGTGGAAACTAACGATAAACCCCTGGACTTTGTGGAGCCGGCGACGAGAAGCCGTGCTCTCTGCGTACAAGTACAAGGGAGTCGCTGCCTACGTACAAAACGGAAAGGCTTACCAGTTATAGCTGACGGGGATGCGCTCGCTGAGCGGTGGCTAGGTCGCTTTCAGGCTTGTCGACTTACCTTCAGGCAACCTTACCGGGTCCAGGGCACAAACTCTCGGGGCTAGGTGGCAATCTTCCCGTCTGGATCGTCGGCAGGACTCCAGGGCGTAGGGTAATGGCAACGCGCGCGCGATTGTCCGGAGTTTAACGTTGGAATTATCACTTAAAGTCGTAAGTAAGTTCTCTATCCAATTCGAATCGAGGCTGGAGAGTAACTGAACTATTATCTAAATTTTGAATGATGACAAGAGTCTCTGTCATCATTCCAACAATGACATAAGTTAAAGTCAATGTCAGGCCAATGAACCCTGTTTTATACAACTACCCTGAAGTATTCAAATACATTATATACCAAAACATTGACTGCTAACTAGTGCTCTATGAAAACTAAACATACCTAATTATAAATATATAACTAAACAATATCGATTCAGTGTCAATTCATCCCATATAATTTCATCCCACATCGGACAATATCAATTTAGCGAAAGTATTATGTTGAAGTAATTTCTTACTTAAATTATCTGAAGAGGAAAGTTGTACGAATATATGAACTAAGGGACCCCCCTCTCTCTAGTCACTTGCACAAACCAAATGTAACGTCGTAACGGATGTAAGGAGAGAGGATGTACCTAATTGCTGTACCCACCTACCTACTAATATAGTAGTTTGTTTGATTAGCTACATCCGTCAGAATGATGTCTACTTGACGTAAGTAGAGACGCGGTTCACGGATGTTATATTATGTACAGTCAGCAAAGGACTGAGGGTAACAGTAGCATATTTTAAACTTTTAATTTTTTTAATGACGGTTCAATTATTTTTGGTTATTCTGCGTGAAATAACTAACACGAACAAGTTAGGTAATAGTACATTGCGATACAAGTGTGGAAAGTTGATCATTCCATAGAGGCGGTTTATGACGCGCGAGCAGAACGCGAGCGTGGCAAAAGCCGAGATGGAATGATCAATTCACACGTGTATCGTACGACGTTTTTTATCACATTTGCGAATAAAAAAAAAGACTTGTTAAAATTTTAATAATAAAAAGTTTTTAAGAATTTTAGGTTATGTTTACTATTTTTTGTTAATTACACTCCCGAAAGGCTAGGCAAAAGACTTTTAACCTATACAGCGTCTGACATACAATATTTTTTTAGGGTTTTTTTCATTTGTTTTTGCGTCGGCGGTTAAAAACAGAATATATTAGTTCCGGGTTTCATTAAAAACAGAATATATAAAAAATATATATTTATGTACCTAAAGAAAAAACAAAATAAAAACAAAACTCAATTTTTAATTATTTTCAAAGACGTCATCACGTAATATTATCGTTCGCAGACTTTAGAGACAACCTTTTGAAAAGAAGAAAAAAGGTACCAACAAAGAGTTTTAAGCCAGCAAGGCTTAAAAACTCTTTGGATGGTACCTTTTTTTATAACCCAGATAAAGGAGATCATTCATGTTTCTAACAAAAAATACCCACAAAAAAAAATGCCGGCCAGTAATAAAAATTATTTGTATCTTGTAGAGAATAACATTTTAAACAATGTTTACTAAGGCAACAAAGAGCTAAGATCAAAAATCGTTGAGTTATTTTACATTGAAAACCCAAAAAATGCATTTTATAGGGATCCGTTTGACCACTTTTAAGATCCCACTATAACTTCTGAAAGGGTTATTGGATATACCTATGTATATAAATATAATAAAAACAGACAAAACTTATCCATTTACTACTTATTTTTACATTTTTTCTGTAGTAATATCTTAGAAGTGGTCAAACGGATCTCTACAAAATGCATTTTTTTGGGTTTTCAATGTAAAATAACTCAACGATGGTTCATCGTAGCTCTTTGTTGCCTTATTAAACATTATTTAAAATGTTATTCTCTACAAGATAGAAACATTTTTTTTTGTGGCCGGCACGTTAATTTTTTGGGTACGATTTGAACGATGTCCTTAAGAATGTTTCATCTACTATATGTCATTAGCAGTAAGATACGTATTTGACATATCGGGATGACGTATTATTTTCCAACACTAGTTGGATTTTTTTTTATCGCACGCGTGTATTACGTTGCATTATGAGCCTAAAAGCGGTTTAATAAGATCCACTTTATGAGCAACTGTGATAAAAAATATTAAAATAAAATGTAAGTATGTTAACCTCAATCCTTTGCTGACTGTACCTCTATACATAATCTAACCCTGTGTAGGTAGTACAGTACTCCCCGGCTATCCCCCCCCCCCCCCCGTGTGTCACTACCCTTCCCCTTCTATATACCTAACATCATAGTCATCTCTCGATACTCGAGACGTTTTCCCCGCGATTATAGAACAATAGACAAACATACCTTCGTATTTATTATTAAGTATTTGTTATTATAACCCACTTTGAGCACGTCATAAACCGAGGTATAAACCCGTCAGTCAGTCAATCCGTCAGTCGGTCGGTAGGTCCAGTAAACCACTAAACCTAGGTACCTACTGTTAATTAATATAATTGGTTTCATTCGTTTTTCGTTTTAATTAATTAAATAAATCAAAATGCAAATGTTACAATACGCATTGCTACCAGTATATGAAGGTCCCCCTCGCCGCGATATAACGACCTACAATACGTGTCTCGCTCGATGGCCGTCCATCAAACTTGATTGGAACCCGATCTTATACAAGCTATACACGCGGCTTCACGTGACACGGGCCCGGTACAAGCCCGGGCCGCGTCGGGGACACTATCCGGGGACAGACGGGGACGATACATGACAACTAAACAAACACCACCCCAGTGAAGCGGTTGTTTGTTGTCTTCCAATGTTTGAGGATAACAAACAACTCTAATACCTAGGTACAAATTTTGACAACCCAGTTGACACAATGGTCACCATGGGCCGGACTGCCAAACACAGGGTTGCCGGTTCGATTTCCGCCTTAGGCATGTATTTATGTGCAGATATTTGTCTGTGGTCTGGTTGTTTCTATGTATTACATAAATGTATATGTTTAATTTACAAAAGAAAAGTATATAAGTAGTATATGAGTTGTCTAGCACCCATAACACAAGTGTAGTTACTTAGCTTGGGGCTAGGTGGCGATGTGTGGAATGTCCTGCTATATTTACTTCTGTTCATCCGTCTGTTACCTACAGACAGAAAGACACACTTTCTTTGTTAAACATATACCTACTGAGCAACAATTACCAATTTAAAGGTTATTCCTTTAAAGACTTTAAAAAAACGAACGAAAGCACAGAAATAACGTGAAACGTATAATTGGAACTTGTACCTAATAATAGATAGACAGACAAGACAGAGCGATCTGTTATAAGAGAGCCACTAATTCACTTTTTTTAAAAAGATTTTGTTTGGCCAAATTAAAAATGATTTATTATAATTAGGATTTAGTAAAAATTATTAAGAACTAGGAAATAGAAATATGGATAATTATGAAAATCCGTCTTGCGGCAGTAGTATTTAAATTCTCTTTGTGCGGCAGTCGCGGCTGGATTGAGACTGATCGTTCTATGACGTCTGTTACCAATCGCAAGCTACTGTTGCTGAGGCAGCAGTAGTCAGCTTAAGTACCTACATGTGAGGGGTGTAACAGATCGAAGATGGATACCTACTCAATGAAAGATAGGTATTCATTTAATTAGTAGTTTGAAATGAAGGTAGAGATACCTACCAACTTGTAACCGTACCTACCTAGCTATGTACGGTCGGCTGCATAATTGCAGACCCACCGTAGAGCTCCAAAACGGCTGTTATAAGAATGTTTTTAACACAAGCAAAATTCTAGACACCTGCTTTAGGTGAAGTTTAAAGTCTTCTAACTCATGAATTTATCAAACAAAAATATTAGAATGCAAACATGACAATAACAGTAATTTTTGAACTCTACCGGGGGCTGCAATTATGCACCCGACTGTACCTACAATTAAATGAATCGAAGTGAAATAAGTACCTACGTGACGTAACGTACTTGGAATGGTAGAGTAGGTATCGAGCGATCGTCTCTCAGCTGTCGACAGACAGACTGACAGACCGACCGACATGGTTTCCTTCATTCATTTATTGATTGATTCCAAGAGACGCACATTTATACTCTTACCTTTACCATTTAATTATACAAACAATGTAATTATATAGATATTTCACGATCTAAAGTGTCGATAGTATTCGATGTGGATTAACTTCGTTTATTCCATGATCAGCAGTAGCAGGTGTTCGCCCGCTGGTGGGTGGAGTCACACAAGCACGCTCTGTACTCCGTCGGAGCTCGACCACTCGCCACCATCCTCAGGCTGGAGGCAACCTTACACACCCCCTCAGGGTGGTGGGAGGATGCTATCATGCAACACCTGCACCTGCACGGTGTGATATCGTCTAGCTATACCTACTATCACTAAACATCTGCACGGTGCAGATGTGGTGGAACGAGAAGTGGTGGAAGAATGAGAAGGTGCAGGCTGCACCGCTCCCATTTCTTCCTTCTAAACAACTACAGAGTCTTTTTTATTAGTAGAACAAAAGTCAATCTGAACAAAAACAAAATACTTATTTGACACAAATAATAATAAAGTTTTTATGTATTCAACCTGAACATAACGCCCATCTGTAATGATATAGTCCCAACTCATCACACATCAAAAAATCTCAATTCATAAATATTATTGCATAAATATTTATAATTAATCCCGAATAGTGATCCCGATCAAAGCAAGGGGGGAAAGCAACAATGAACAAATGAAATGTAACAAGGAACATGAAATCCAATATTTATTTGATAACTTACAGTACAGTAGGTACATTACATACAACATTGTAGGTAGGTACAGTCAACCAACCAACATGATACACTTATATATATTATATAACAAATATGTACCTATAATAGACTAGACATCATGATCACCTTACTTAACTGTAGGTAAGTACGTCTAATTACCGAAACCAAATAACATAGTTATAATGAAGAAGTCCGGTTACATTAAGTATGCAGCTCGGGAGTAGAGGGCCACGTACTGGCGAGGTGCATGCTTAGACACAATGTGAAGAGAAGAGATCCCCAGCCGGAATCTATCCTCAAACAGTGAGATATCTCTGTATCACCCACCCGTCATATACATACATACATAGGTACCAGCGATGGGAGGTGATATAGATGTATATAACGATGATAGTACACAAGTATACCCAGCTTTACTTGCGTATTACCTTCCACTAACGTGTATGTTGATGATATGATGTCATGTGATGTGGACGAGACGCGAGCGTGTTTAGTGCAGCACGTAGCGCTAGCGGCGCTCTCTCACGCTCCGATCCTCCTCTCTGTTGGAAGGTAACATCCTTCAGTCATTTACTAGTCTCATCAAAATCGGCCCAGAAATTTCGGATCATCTTCGTTAAAAACATAAAACTTTCCTCTTGATAACGTTAGTGTAGCTAGATAGAAAATCGGTTAAAAACAACATTTATTCTGTCTTTTGGAAATTAAAAAAAGATTAATCGAAAGTGATATTATGCCCATAAAACCCTTAAAACTTAGAGCAGTCGATAAAACTTGAGCAAATACCTACCCAAGTAGCTACATACCTCAGCCGGCCGTGTGTCCTGTAACATTGATACAACGTCATCACGCCGGTGTACTCGCAGACGAGAGCCTCCCCCTCCCCCACCACCGCGTGGGACCGCTTCCCGTACCGGGTGCCCATGAAGAACCTAAACACACACACCCAGATCAAACACCAACACTCTACATAGTTAGTATCTACTTATATAGGTACTTTCACATCGTGCATTGAGTCAATCATTTCGATAATTCCCTATCAAATGCAACTGTCTTTAAAGTATTTTAACTGACACACATATATATTACTCTCTACTATAGATATCTAACAACAAGTATTTTATCTCTATGTGGTACGCGTCATAATGCGTAACGAATAAACATGTAAATTATAAACATTACGGGTCTTACAACAGAGCCCTGAGGAACACCTCTCGTTTAAATCTAATGGGAAATTTGTTTACGTTTACACTCTTTTCCGTTTTGAATAAATTACCGGTATATAATCTGGTGTTTACCGGTTTTGTTTCGATACTTCATTCAATTTGTCTTTAGATACGTTTAAATAATGAGTGAAACAGTTGGGTGTACATTGTCGGAAGCCTTATAGAGGTAGGAAGGTATAGTAACGTGATAGTGACCTGTCAGCTCGCGGCTCGAGATGTCGCGCGGCGCGCTCCCCCGGGGACCGGCCGTAGCGCACGTTCATCAGGAACGGCATCGGGGACACTGCACACACACACACATAGGTCACGTTATAGATGACATCGAGTGGCTGACAGCTGTAGGTAGCGGGACTCACTGTGGTCGCCCCCCGCATCGTCATCGCCCCCCGCAGCCCCCGCAGCCCCCGCCAGCACCGCGAGCGCACACAGCGCCGCCACCGCCGCCGCCCGCGTCCGCACTCGACCTCTCATCGTCACCATCTCGCTCGCTCGCATCACTCACCTAGCTGTCATCAAACGTATTAGTTCCAACACTTGCTTCGACAACTTTACAACCGCTAAACTAACAACTTATACAGGGAATTGTTAAACGAGCCTTCACGGCCATTAACTTATTATAGTTTAGTTTGGCAGAGACGGAAGGTGCAAATTACAAAAATGTGCTATCAGAAACAAACAAAAAATCCCTATCAGAAACACTATCGATTGGAATAAAAATATTATGTGTTTTTTTTTAGGTTTGATTTACCTACCAAAACCCTTTCATATTATAAATATTCAAATATTATAAATGTGAAAGTAACTCTGTCTGTCTGTCACGTTTTCACGCCTAAACCGCTGAACCGAATAAGATGAATTTTGGTACAGATATAGATATGACCTTGGAGTAGAACATAGGCTACTTTTTATCACGATTTTATTCGAAAAACAATAAGACGAATATTAAAAATTTACATCTGTCATATGTCAATATGACAACTGTCACTTTGACAACTGTCGTTTAATAATTTTCGAGGGTGCTGATTCCGAATCAGGGATCCGTTTTCAGATCAGAGTTGTCATCTGTCACAATATCAATTTTATTTTGGATTAAGTTTCTTCCGGGGTAAAATGTATTTTTCATTTAATTTAAGATATAAGCATTGAAATTTAAAAAAGACTCGATGTAGTAGTTTTACGCGGACGAAGTCTCGGGTAACAGCAGCTTGTGACATGATACAAATAAAAGGAGTAAGCATGTGTATGGAGAGTTACAGAGCATGGGCCCGGCTGATTAATTGATAGTAAAATAAATTAATTAATAATTAAATATTTTTGTTTTCATTGAAAAGTTACATTTGACGACCCAGTTGGCACAATGGTTACTATGCCGAACTGCCAAACACAGGGTTGCGGGTTCGATTCCCGCCACAGCAACGACGGACATTTATGCTTAGATATTTGTCTGTGGTCTGGTTGTTTCTATGTATTATAAGTATATATTTGATAGCGACTATTGATTTTAATATTATTTTGTTAATAGATAAACGCTATTTCAAGTTGCTAGATTGACTATGGCAGCAAATTGTTTACCAAATCAATTTGACTACTTTTATTTTACGTTTTAATATTTTAAATGTTTAAAAATTCATAAGTTCCTATCAAAATGATTGAAACAATTTACTATTAATTTTAAAGATTACTATTGAGCCCTTAATTACTTATTTAGATTTTAAAGATAGAAAAGTGACGTCACGTCTGTCAAACTTGTTGTGGACATTGCCAAACTCCACCACCGCCTATAAAAGCACGCGCTGAGGTGATCATGGGATCTTTTGCTGCTCAGTCTTCGGTCGGTAAGGTGGTTGGGTTCGACGATGCATAAAGTAAGACCATTCCATATTTTTGATACAGTGTATTATTGTCTAGTTTGTTGAAGTTAACAGTTGTTGCTAATATTCAAAATAGTTGTTGATTTAGTAATAAAAGGTGAAGTGTGGTTCGCTTGGCCGTCCACGACAGTGGTTTATGTTGGAACCGTTTTATCATGTTATTTACCCGTTGTTTGTGTTGTGTACCTATTACCATTAAACTAAACTACCAAAAGATCTAGCTTCTATTGTCAGAAGCACCTTTTCTCCAACATATTTACAAAAGAAAAGTATATAAGTAGTATATCCGTTGTTTAGCACCAAGCAAGCAAGTGTAGTTACTTAGCTAGATGGCGATGTGTGGAATGTCCTGCAATATTTATTTATTTATTTGGGGTTGCATTTGTCAGAGGACGCAATTTAATTCAAAAAACCACCCTGATAATTTGCGACACCTTATTGTACGACACCGATAGTCATTGACACCGTGTGCTTACAACTATCAGGGCGAACATTAGAGTGCTGTGTTTTATAGGTGTTGTGCATTATTGGCGTCCTACATTTTTAACGTATTAAATGCTCGAATACGGTATCGTTACGGTATTTCAATGATAGGTGCCTAGTATCGCTATCATCAGACCCTGGACATCGCTGACTCTTTATAGGTACTTTTAACACAATATACCTACTATATACCTACCATCTAAAAAAGAAAACAAGAATCCAAACACGTTAGGCATATTCTAGGTCCATGGTTAGGCATATCTATAAAAATAAGTTCCATAGCCTAATTTTATTGATCTCAATCACGTATTCTTTTATTTCGCGTTTTCTTGATACTCGGGAGAATAATTACCTAGGTATACTATAAATGTAAATAATGTGAGATTAAAAAGCTCCTATAGCCTCCTTCTGTCTATATCAACATATCGTCGGTACCTAGAGTAGGTAGTACTCATCAATTTGAACACGATAGACCCTACTTGTCTAGAGATGAGTTCATATAGCCTTCTTCCGGCTATATTACCAAACCCCAGATACTTTAGTTGCTTGTTTGACACCTAGAGTGCCTACTTATCAAGAATACTTAATTTGTCTAGAAGAGAGTTCATATTTTTTTTAAGTTGATTGCCTTCTTACAACACTATCACCAGATCCCAGATATCAGCTGATTCTTCAAAAGATATAGAATACCTACTTATCAAGGTGCTTTGAACGAGTCCAAACATGATATTATGACTATCTTGCTTTCAAGATAATTAAGTTCTTATTGTCACTTTTCACATC
This sequence comes from Idaea aversata, assembly GCA_907269075.1. NCBI lineage: Eukaryota > Metazoa > Arthropoda > Insecta > Lepidoptera > Geometridae > Idaea > Idaea aversata. Next base: position 8,928,640 of record OU026110.1, on the reverse strand, counting down.
TGGTCTTTATCATCAGACTAAATTAGTACCAATGTACACATCATAATGTAACGAAAGAGGAAAAGAGGAGAGAGGCTCCTCACTCGATACAAATATAAGTATTACAGAAGTTTGAGACCTATATTTACAGTGGACCTATATTATTATGTCCTATATAAGTCTTTAAGACCTCTGAGACCTATTAGTAAATTAAAATTATAAAAAAATTAGTCACAAGTTTTGACGTGATAACGTTTTATAAATTGGTGAACACCTGCAATCTCAAAAAAGTGTGACGTCACGCGTCGTTACTGGAACGCCTCATGTTATTGACAAGGTAACTATAGCAACGTTTTATCGTTGCCATGGTTACCATCAATGTTTTCTTATGACGTTATCACGTAAAATTATCGTCCGGAAACAGACTTTACAGACAACCATTTTTTAATTAGAATCTCTAGATTGGCAAACAATACAATTTAATATTATCCACCACAATAATTGTTTACCAACCCATGATTATGACTAAGTGTATGACTAAGTAGTACTTGTACCTACCTACTTGCTATAAACTTTTACGAATTATTTGAATTTATTTTAGTATGACCATATTCTATGGTACCTTATATGGATCATCCATTTTTAACCCCCGAAGCAAAAACGACGGGGTGTTATAAGTTTGACGTGTCTGTGTGTGTGTGTGTATATGTGTGTGTGTGTGTCTGTCTGTGGCATCGTAGCTCCCGAACGTTTATACCTTTTTTGTTTTTATTTGGGCTTTTTTTTTTCATAGTTTTTTTTGCTTGTTTTAGGCTTTTTACGTTCATACTATTTTTATTATTTTGTGTCGGGGGTCTTTTAAATTTTTAATTTATTTTTTTATAATTAATCATAATATCACGAAGTTAAGTTATTATGTACCTAATGCAAACCTAATAGCACCTCAACTACACGTATACCAAAAATGATGAAGATCAGAGCAACGGTACTCAAGTTATCGTCGAACAAACACACAAACATACAAACGACCGACCGTCTCAACACTATCGTTCGGTCAAATATATGAGATTTTTCCTGTTAGGGGGTCACAATTCGACAAAATGAAATAAATCTGCAGCAATCTGCAGCCATAGGTACTATACAACTGAAATTTTACCCATCTGCGCTTCTACCATTTTGCTCCTTTATCATTTTGCTCTTTTAACATTTTGCCTATTTTACCATTTTGAGGGTCCTTATCATTTTGCGCTTTTGTCATTATGCGCCTAAACGAACGTTAAGTTTACCTACACATTTAAGTTGATTAAAATTATGATAAAAAAATTATAGAAGGTAAGTTAGATTTATGCCAAAGGAACCATTACGCGTTTAAGCAGAGTGTTGCTTATTATAATTTATGCGAAAAAAAACTTTAGGCTAAAACTGTTATTCCAAACGGCTAATACTAAATAAGATGATGCGAGCGACAGGGCTCCCCTCTATATGTAGATAGCTGGAGTCCTCAGACCTGGATTAACGCAAAAGCTACTTCATTTTTGTCATATACTTCCACGGGATCGGGACTAACGCGGGTGAAACCGTTGGACGCAGCTAGTGATAGAGATATTACTCATGGATGCAACAGTCATTCGAATGAAATCATTTCTACCTAGAATATATTTGGTAAACAGGATAATATTTCTAAAATTTTTGGTTTGTTGAAAATATACCTAATTAATTATTATAAATTGATAGTTGTGGTAGTTAAATTATTATTTGGTCATCAGTAATTGAACAGACAAGACAAGTTGAAATTATTAATTAGTTAAATCAACTGATATTTTGTGAAGCGGTAAGTTGTTTTGATATTCTTGCCTTTTACTTTGATTCTTCTTCTGCCTGCCCTTTTGTACATGTATACCTTTGTACATGGTTGAGGATGGAGTAGGTAGACTATGTCCAACGCACCTACACTACCCTCTCAGCTTAGTCTGCCGTGTCGAGAGGAAAGAAGACTCCAAGGGATAGCGTCATTTTTAGAGAGAGACTCGTGGGTTGCCGTTTCCGTACAATGTGCGGTGAACGTGTTGGAGTTTAGCTCTACCTTCCTTCATGTCAGGAACGATACCGAGTTGATATTGTGTTCAACATGTACCTACTTGTTTGTGTTCCAGATCATGTGGAAGTTTATCTTATTGATGGCCTTGTTGGGAGTGTGCTACGTCGGCGGTCGCCGACGTAGCACACTCCCAGATGATGTGCTCAGCCCTGATGTGCTCAGACCCTATGTAAGTAGGTACATAATATAACCACTAGCAGCGCTCGTACTCCCGATCCGTTTCGAATCGGTTAAAGGTAACCAAAAGGCGGGCTCCTACCTCGGACAGCGGATAACAATCGCCATCCAACGAGGTAACGCAGACAGCCTTTTTAGGGAGTCCTACTCCATTTGTACATTTAATTTTCATTGAACGTAAGTACCTACTTAGGTAGTTGATTCAATTAATTTAGATTTTAAAGTAACACTTCATTAGGCGCGACTAGGGAGTAACTCAGATTTTTTTTTCTGACGGAAGTAACGCTTACGTAGTTTCCGGTTAGAAATTGAGATGTGCTGAGCTAACCTCAAAATGACAGCTGACTTAATAGGTTGCATACCTATATTAATCTACTTTGTGAAATTTTAAAAAAGAGGTTGGTGCTTAGAGGTACTACAACGTCCTTTACCGAAGACCTTCATTAGTATTAGGAAGTTAGTGACTGTCCGCGATGTTATTCTTCTATCTCTAATTAGATAGTTTGATTATAAGTTAGAGTAGCGGAAACCTTTGATAATACTAGATATTATTTTTGCAAAAATCTATTATTTATTTTGTTTCCTTCAAAATTACGCTTTGAAAAGAAGTTTTACTTCAATCGTGCGTAAAGGTTACACGCACACACTTTTTTATAATTTCATTGGTAGGTACCTACCTATGCTTAACATTATAATTAAAGTTAAGTTTAATTTAATTTTAATTTCATTTAATTAAAATGTCAATGTCTAGATAGTATTTATAAAATCAAACTCTTTGTTCACAATTTTAAGGTGAAAGGGTACCGGCGCAGGCGCTCTCTCCATACAAACGTAGTCGACTGTTTCCTACCTGGATAATGACACTAGCACAAATATATTTGCAGCATAATAGTAGGTACATTACGATATAAGTGTGGTAAGTTGACCTTTGCATAGAGGAGGTTTGTGACGCGCGAGCCGAACGCGAGCGTGTTAAGAAGCTGAGATGCAACGATCAATTCCACACGCGTATCGTACGACGTTTTTATTATAGTTGCGAATAAAAGAAAAGATTTGATAAAATAATAAATAGTTCACAAAATATTTGTGATACTATTTACCTACTATTTTTTTAGGCAAGATTTTTTTGTTAATTATACAGGGCTATACAGGTACCTAGGTAGCTAACTAGATACAGCAGGTAACTAGGTAATAGGGCAAGCAAAAGACTTTTCATTACTCATACTCCAAAAGTAGGTCTAAAGGTGCCTGAAAAACGTGTAGAAAATAAAACTTTCAGCCCTAGGGAGAATCGCTTTCACTGACAGCTGTCATGTCATGTGCATGTAGCCAGTATCAGTATCATTACGCATTAGGAACTTCAAAAACCTAACCTCCTTGCTTTAAGTAACACCACAAAGAATAACACTACATGTATACAATGTGTTTTAGCGAAGGGGTATTAATACGAAAGGGGGTTGTTCTAGACGTCCAGGCTAACAACTTTTGTTCTACGACTTTTGGAATTTCGAACTTTTTTTTCGATAATTCTGAGGGAATTTTTACTTGAAAATCAGCTGTTTCATACAAAAACTTCGAACGTAAAAATTCCCTCAGAATTATCGAAAAAAAAGTTCGAATTTCCAAAAGTCGTAGAACAAAAGTTGTTCGTCTAGACGTCTAGAACAACCCCTTCTCGTATTAATACCCCTTCGCTGAAACACATTGTATAACCTCTTTGGTCCCAACCTTGTAAGAGGATCAGGTAGTATGGAGTCTCTCATTCACTCTCGTTGTTAGGAAGAATTTTATGTATTATTCGTAATGAAAAGCACAGTGTTTACCTCGGATGAAAGACTCATTTAGTCCCGAGACGGAGTTTGGCGCCCGAGCGTAGCGAGGGCGCTAATAGTTCGAGGGAGGTAACTTTCACACCAAGGGAACAATGTACTATTTAACCTATACCGCCTAGTCTGACATACACTATTATTTTGGAGGGTTTTTTCATTTGTTTTTGCGTCGGGAGTTAAAAACAGAATATAATGGTACGGAAAAATATATTTAAGTAAAAAAAACTCAATTTCTAATCATTTTTTAAGACGTTATCACGTAAAATTGTCGTTCGTAAACCGACTTTATAGACAACCATTTTTGCTGAAGCAAAAACTCTTTGATGGTACCTACCTTTTTTTTAAATCATCAAAACAGTATAACCCAGATAAATTAAGAATATTTCATCTACCTAATATGTAATTTTAACATTAAGATACCAATTTAACTTATTTATCAGGATAACTTTGTACACACTAGTGGCGTCAAGGTACCTACTTAATGTAAACCGCACGCGTGCGTCATACGTTGCATTATGAGCCTAAAAGCGGTTGAACAAGATCTACCTACTTTATGAGCAACTGTGATAAAAAACTTATATCTGCATGCCCCTATTTTTTTACTGTTACTTTCTATGATAATGATGGAAATTATAGGTTTTATGCAACAAAAATATTTGTGCTAGTGTCAAAATATTTGTGCTAGGGAGGAAATAGTCGACTACGTTTGTATGGAGAGAGCGCCGGTACCCTTTCACCTTAAGGCCCCAAAATCGAGCGTAGCGTAGAGAGATTTATAAGATTTCATAAACACAATTTTATTTAGGTCTAAACTTTTCTTTTAACTCCCCAGGACCCAAGAGGGATTATTGCCTTTGATTCATATATTGTACCATGGCCCAGCAACTTGAGGAAAGTAACAATCAATAAAAAGAAACAATATGTACGTGTGTCTGGGACAGAACCTCCTCCGGATTATTATGATTAAACAGTAAAATAAAATGTAATATAATTAATAATAAAATGGTTTTTTTTTGTTTTCTTAATACCTACTTAGCATGACCATGAACCTATAAAAAAATGACATGTTAGTTAATTATTTATTTTTGATGGTGAAGTGAATTTAGATAAAAGATTATTTTCACACCTGCAGCACTTTAATCACGGATTAAAGCCCTATTAACCTCAACTTAAAGCAAGACTTTATTCCCAAGGGAGATAATGTTGTATGAAACTTCCAAGGGAATAAAGTGATTTGAATTTGGAACGTTGAAATTCGTGTGAAAACTCTTGGTTTTAATTATAAAGGTCTCAGCAAATAGGTTGTATTTATAATAAGTCATTTGATTGGTCTACAAAAATCTAGCAGGCCACGATTAATGTTTTTTATTTTGATTGTTACGTTAGGTCTAACTAAGCAAAGAGGTTTTGCCTATACCTAATACCTAGCAAATATTGACCATCATGCTACCACCTTATTGCCTTTTATTTTTAAAAGTGGATTTTTTTCAAATAGGGGACTGGCCACCAAAAGAATTTAAAAAAAATGTACTGACGGTATGAAAATTAGAGTAAGTATGCACCTCGGGATAAAGCATGTCTTCGTCTTGGGCGGCTTGAACCCCTCGCTTCACTCAGGACTATACATAACTCCCTCGCTTCGCTCAGGAGCTAACTTTAAACTCCCTCGCCCCGCTCGGGAGTTAGTCCCAGAGTCCGTCGTTACACTCGGGGTTCAATATGCCACCCACAACATAAGACATTGCATTATGCCCTTGATGCATAATCTACTATAAAAGTACCTACTTATCAATCTATACCTACATATAAAATGCTTTATCCTGACCAAGAAACATGAAGGAACATGGATTTCTAGGGTCCTGTCTTGACTGACTGACTGACGGATCAACACACAGCCTAGACCGCTGATCGTAGAGACCTGAAACTAGGAGGGTGTGTTCTTTGTATGACGTAGGCATCCGATAAGAAAGTTGAAACCGTACGCGGACCGCGGGGAACAGCTAGTACGTACCAAACATACAAGACATAACCCTCCCGATGTCGCGGTCGGTGTTGGCCAAACAGATATAATTGAACAATGAATTCCTTAGCCTTAGGGAGGGTTACAATTATGATAACATCTTGTAATATTCGGGTTGGAAGTTAAAAATATACACGATTGAATGAACCGGGAGCGATGGCGATACGTACCTAGCTTAGTAGCTACGTACCGCGGCGTCACTCGCGTCGCGTGGGTTGTGTCCTCACAACGTACACCGAGGAGAAGTAATAAAACCTTCGTTAACCCCTCGTGTGGCCCGCGGCCGTCACGCGCCGGACGCCACCCGGCCGCCCGGACGAGGCCCGTCACAAACATTACCATGTAGTACCGCCGCCACCCTACTACTCTCGGTGATCACAAGCCGAGGGGGGGGGAGGTACAACGACAACAACAATAACGCTACTTATTTACATTTAACTAAAGTTCGGTAATACAATATTATACAGTTTTTTATTCACAAAAACAGGTTGAAATTATGTGTATAAACAATGAGGTGAAGATATTGTGTTTGTTTGTACACAACCTTGTTGTTTTACGTCTCGATACACTACAATAATAACTTGTTTTTTACGTTAAATTTGTAAGAAAATAAAATGGAATAATTTATATATTAGATATTTACATCTAAAGTTAGAGGTTGTTCCTGTTAAACTTTAAACACAACACGAGGTGTACCTATCGAAGACACACAGCCACTGTAGAGCTAGAGACTAGAGACCTATATTACTTGTTTAAACCAAACAGTTCTCATTTCGATGCCAGTAACATAAAAACACAAAGAGGAATCAAGAATGTTAATTGAAAAACTGTGTACCTACATAAAATGTCAAATTATAGTAGGTATACTCTATTTGTAAATCTTAGATCAAAAATGTAAGCAATGGTGTTATCAGAGTAAAAATACATCAAGCTTTGGTAGTTTTTTTAGTGGAAATTAGGTAAAAAAACAACTAAGACATCAATTTCTAAAAAATATTATTGCAAATAAAATCAATATGAATTATGAGTGTTTATTTTATAAAAAAAAATTTTTTAACAAAATTTTTACAATATTCAAATTTGAATGGTAGTTTTTTTACACACTGGCAACAATTACAGCGGCTATCAACCTTTACGAAATGGCGTTTCTGTCAATATTTGACATTTCTTTGTTTACATTTTTGATCTAAGTTTTACAAATAGAGTATAGGTAGGTAGGTATTAACAGTTTGTCGTTTGAGGTTGGATTAGCAACAACTATTACAAATTATGAAGTCACACCCGTCATTTAGTATACCTAAGTCAGGTGTCGGCAACTTGCGGCTCTTTAGATGTGAAGCTGTGGCTCTTTTTTTACATACGCAATTATGTTTTATGTTTATAAAAAACAGACAGACGGACAAAAAAGTGATCTTATAAGGGTTCTATTTTACCTTTTGAGGTACGGAACCCTAAAAACGTTTTAAAATCGTTCTGAATCGGCAAATAATAAGAAAACGACGAATGGTTGTAAAAACCATTTGCTTTATGGTGGATATTACCAGAATATTAAATGAGCTGAATGTAAAACTGCAAGGAAAGGGAAACCCAGCCTATGTTTAGTTAGAAGAATTGGTTTGTTTAAAATTAAATATTACATGGTTTTTTGACTGTTGCCGACCCCTACGACCGGGGAAGTAGACTTGTATATCAGATATTCTACAGAACTTTACCTACACGTCTTTATATAAATAAAGTGAAAGATATGTAGGTATGTAGTTAAAACAACCGGTCCGTCTGTACATCCGGTTCCGGTGTGTCGTTAGATGTTGACTCGGACGGGGGAGGGGGGGGTTGGAATATTGTGTTAGTATTGTATCCATGCGGGTATATTACCGCCCTGAGGGATGATACCGTCAAGGGACGTCACGACGCGTCGGTCCTGTGTCGTGACACACCGGACGTCAAGAGACGTCACGCTCGCAACGTGACGCTCCCCTCTACTCTATTAGGGACAGTATAAAGTAAAACATCCAATTAATGTGTACCTGCAATCAATATCGTTTGATGTCTCGTTGTTAAACTGATGTTATTTATATAACCTCTTCCATTCGATATTGTAGAAATGTAGGTACATACATAGGTACTGTACCTACTCGTTATAACAGAGAGAGAGAAAGAGTTACCTACTAGTATATCTAACTAGACTAGACTATATCGTTTCGTTTCGTCGGCGTTACGGTATGAATGTTTCCGTAACGATAAAATATGATATGTAATAATTTATTGTAAACTAGCGACCCGCCCCGGCTTCGCACGGCTATATTATGCATGTATTATACATATAAACCTTCCTCTTGAATCACTCTATCTATTAAAAAAAACCCATCAAAATCCGTTGCGTAGTTTTAAAGATCTAAGCATACAAAGGGAAATAGGGACAGAGAAAGCGACTTTGTTTTATACTATGTAGTGGTAGTGATAGTGATGGTGAGCCTGAGCATCGACTCCATCCAAGAGAGTTGGTTCGAGCGAGTAGCTTACAGACGCGGACTACTTACGTCACTAACGCGACGTGGTGCTCTACCCCTGCCATCTCCGGTCTCACACTTTACATGAGACGTCATGCCACATGTCATGCGTCGTCGCTGTCGCACCTCGAGAACGGAGATTTTATATACAGGGTGTCCCGTAATGAATGGCCAAGCGGGCCCCTACGGATAGAGGACACTGTGCCAGATCAGAAAAACGAAAGTTATGTTCTATGAAAATCTCTTAGTTTCCGAGATAACCGCCATATTAAAAAATTTATAAATTTCACTACTTTCTCCATGTTTTATTATGCCAAAACTGCAAATCAAGGAATTATCCCAATCTGTTTTTTGGATAGTATTCCAGGATAAATGTGCTATCGAATGCAAACAATATTTTTTATGACACATTGAAAGTTTTCTTAAAACTAAGGTTTAACTCAAACTTCATGGTTTTTTAATTTTTTAACCTGAACTTTGCCCGGTGTAAAAAAAAATGTATGGTCACCCTGGTGCCAAATTTAAAAAAAGTTGCCTATTTCATTGAGATTCTGAAAAGGTATAATATGTGGTATTGCCAGCATTTAATACTAAATAAATTTCTAATAAAATTAGCAAGAGCATGCTTTTTGTGAAGTAAAAGTAGTACCAAAATTTACTTTATTGTACTTAAAATAATTCAAGAAATTTTAATTCTGAAATTCCTCGAATTCACTATGAAAAAAAAGGAAAAAAGACAGCTCTGGCTCACTTTAATAGGAATTAATTTTGTATTGAATGCTGGCAATACCACGTATTATATCATTTTAGAATCTCAGTGAAATAGGCAAGTTTTTTTTATTTGGCACCAGGGTGACCATACATTTTTTTTACACCAGGAAAGGTTAAAGTTCAGGGTAAAAAATTAAAAAACCATAAAGTTTGAGTTAAATCTTAGTTTAAAAAAAACTTTCTATGTGTAATAAAAAATATTGTTTGCATTCGATAGCACATTTATTCTGGAATACTATCCAAAAAAAGATTGGGATAATTCCTTCATTTGCAGTTTTGGCATAACAAAACATAGAGAAAGGAGTGTTTTTTTTTTTTAAATGGCGAATATCTCGGAAACTAAGAGACTTTCATGGAACATAACTTAAGATCAAAACTAAAAATTATGATCAAAAGTTGTAACGACTCTTTTTTGCTATAGTTGTAAGCCTGTCTGTCTCTCTCTCTCTCTCTCTCTCGTAGAAAGCAAGCCAGTTATTTTCGTTTCGTCTTTCTATTTCGCATTGAACAGTGTGGTGTCGCGACGATTTTTTACAAAAAAATAAAAATTATTACAATTCCTTTACTAATTCGAAAGGAACTTCCTTCCATCCGGGTGTCCCTTGACACCTCTCAAGTTTTATTATTATTTTTACAAAATAGGTAAGTACATTAAAATTAAATATTATTTGTCTGTTGAATACAAGACACTAAACGTGACGGCTCCGACTGTGACGTCATACACAACGTCTACGTTTTATCGAAAAAAAATTTACAAAAACCTCCGTGAAGTGAGCCTGCCTACATCATCGTCCTTGTGTTAAAGCTTCACTCTACTTCATGTTAACCAGAAAATAAACAAATAAATTGGTTCTTAAGATTGACAATAAAGCAAATATTTCTCTAATGATAGCTTTTGCCCGCAACTTCGTCCGCGGGTTATTCGAAAATGTATAGAACCATTTTCTCTTTCTTTTGCTGGAAACCTGCCGGCCGGCCTAGCGACCTGGCCGGGCAGGTTCCCAGCCAAGAGATGCGACCTAGCGACCTGGCGAACTGGCCGGGCAGGTTCCCAGCCAAGAGATGCGACCTAGCGACCTGGCGACCTGGCCGGGCAGCTCCCCACACCGACTACACCGACTCCTGCGAGGAGGAGCGTGGAGCTCGTTCATTTCAACGACAAACAAACAATGCCTTCACACCGAACCTATAAAATGTCTCGGATACAGGATGTTTTAATAAACACATAAAAACATGATGTTCGAAGTTTTCCACGTCTTAGAGGTTTGGACGTGTGAAGACATTATTTATTTGTCTCGATCGCATCTGAATGACTGAATCTATCCATAGACATTGGTCTTCGAGCGCAACTCGAAGACATTTTTAAGGGTTATGTTACATCTCGCCCACGAAATTTTCACGTTAATTACTTACTGTGTTTCGTTCGAAAGCCTTTGTGATTATTGTTAGTTAAAAACGAATAAAATAACTGAACACGTATGAATCTAAGGAAAGAGTTCAACGCGTGACGAACCATCGCTACATCTAGATACTTACCTACTTATATTATAATGTTTTATATGTACCTATATGTTGTTGTCTTGTAAACTATACCAACTTATATTTATTACAATATTATAAATTCATAAATTAAAACAAACATTGTACAATTAATATTTCGTTTTGAATAATTTTCGTAAATTAATATGAGTACTTACTTAGGAAAAGGCTACAACTTTGATTACCATCATAAATTGATAAATATGGTAAAATTAAACGTAGGTAGGTATCTAATCGATACATGAACCGGAATTATAGGTCATGTGAAAGGAATATTTATCTGGAAATCCCGTCGCAGAGGATTTTTTAGAAAAAAGTTCCAGAAATCTCTAAATATTTATACTAATTCAATAGTTTGTCTAAAGAAATACATCTTTATATTCGAAAAGAAGACTGTAACCCCCCCCCCCCCCCTTACCTTATGTACAAAGAAAAAAGCTCGTAATTGTAACAGTAAACCTTTCGTAAAACTTAGCTAACGATTATTCACGAAAATAGTCTAAAGTTAAACAATATACTTACCTAATGTTAGGTAAGGGCTTACCATCGTCCGATATCCGTGTAGCGGGTAGAGTGTGAGAGAGAGCCGCGTCGGTACCAACGTGTTCCCTCGAGGAGCGCGCGGAGAGTACTGGCGCCGGCCGCTCTCCGTGTCTCGAGGACATACGCGGTGTTCCTGCCCGCGGCCGCCGCCCACGTGGCCCGCCGCGGCCGCCCACATGGTGCCGGCCGCGTTCGGCCCGGCCCGGCTGCTAGGGGTTGACGCTACAGCCAGCACCACGCTCAGGGATTGATCGAACTGTATGCGACCACTTGCGTTACCCGCGCTACCTACTGTCGATCTCGTGGACAAGTGGTCATTCCCATTTGTCACTGGTATATGTCATAATGTCGTCTCAATCGGGATTTTTATTTTAAAATCTTCCCAGTTGTCCTCGGAGGTGACATTGATTTGCAGAATTATAAAAAGCGTTCCCAGTTATCTCCATCCAGATGGTATTACAGGGGCAAATGAGATTAGTCATCTCAGTTGTCACCCCCGGGGGACGGGGAACAGTACTAGAGGGGACAAGTGGGAAACGTCTATAACAATCTACGTATATATCTACATAGGTAGCAAGCATCCCTACAATCGGTCCAATAATTACCGCAGTCGCGGCAGGACCACCACTAGCTGCGCCCCGTGATGGTTTCACCCGCGTAACTCCCGATCCCGTGGGAATTTCAAAATAAAAAGTGGCCTGAAAGTAGAAAAGTACCTATCCTCGACTATCCAAAACAAAAACTAAAACAGCATCATTCGATTTTAGAAAAATTAATAACCCAGCAATCGAACCTGTTGATTTTTGAAAATAAAACATTCATCCTATATTTTTATACCAATAGATAGTCTTGCTGAAAAAGATCAAACAGTATGGCAAATCAAAGGAAATCGCAAAATTTTTGTAATTTTCATAGAAAATAAATGTAGTGAGGAGGTTTGTAACAATATGACGTGACAATATGCTGCACCAAAAAATATGAATTGTTTTTACAAATTTTATGTAATGTAGAGCATTTGTCGCTATCTCTAAGATATAGCCCTGAAGGCCTACATAAAAATTTCCCCCTGTATAATAAGTACCTACCTATCCTGTAACACTCCTGTATGATACGTGTGAGGAATATATCCTTTATTCTCAACGTATGTAATTAATTACATTATCTATAACTGTACGATAACTTGCAAGTTATATCTACCTACAGCTGGCTGCGGAGTGTTGACGAGACAGAGGAAGGGTTACGTTATTTGATTACATCTATTGTACCCCTGTACCTACCACTAGCTGTGTCCCGCGGTCACACTCTCTCTACTCGATCGATCCAGGGGGAAGGTCGCCGTAACACGGCTATATTATGCATGTATTATACATATAAACCTTCCTCTTGAATCACTCTATCTATTAAAAAAAACCGCATCAAAATCCGTTGCGTAGTTTTAAAGATTTAAGCATACAAAGGGATATAGGGACAGAGAAAGCGACTTTGTTGTATACTATGTAGTCATTATTATTAGTATTGTGTCCCGCGGTTTCACTCGCATTACCTTCTCTCTCGATCTCGTGAGAATATCGATATCACTACATAGTATATAAAGTCACTTTCTCTGTCCCTATATCCCTATGTATGCTTAAATCTTTAAAACTACGCAACGGATTTTGATGCGGTTTTTTAAATACATAGAGTGATTCAAGAGGAAGGTTTATATTCAGGGTGATTTTTTATGTGGGCCTTCAGGGCTATATCCTAAACCATAAGAGATAGCGAAAAATGCTGAAAGGAGTTGCGTGCCCGATTTCGACAAAAACTAAAACTGCATCATTCGATTTTTGAAAAAGTCATTTCCCTAGCCGGGAATCGAACCTGTTGATTTTGCAATATATTTTTGTACCAATCGATAGTGTTGCTAATAGAGATCAATTTCTGGAAACAAACATAGTCTGGCAAATTAAAGGAAATAGTTAATTTTAGTAATATTCTGTAATTTTCATACAACCATCCCTGAAAAAAACGCAGTGAGTAGGTATGGCCAATGACGTAACAAACTGCTGCACTAAAAATATGAACTGTTTTTACAAATTTTATGTAAAGAACTTCATTTAGAACTTATTTTATACTATTTAGAATAATATCACTTGTCCTCTATGTCTCACACTATTGTTTTGCCAGAGACAGAAAGGTGAAAATTACAGAAAACTACAAAATTCAGCCATTTCCTTTGTTTTGCCATACTATGTTTGTTTCCAGGAATTAATCTCTATCAGCAACACTATCGATTGGTATAAAAATATAGGATGATTTTTTTTGCAATATCAACAGGTTCGATTCCCGGCTAGGGTAATGACTTTTTCAAAAATGTAATGATGCAGTTTTAGTTTTTGTCAAAATCGGGCACGCAACTCCTTTCAGCATTTTTCGCTATCTCCCATAGTTTAGGATATAGCCCTGACGGCCCACATAAAAAATTCACCCTGTATTATGCATACATAATATAGCCGTGCGAAGCCGGGACGGGTCGCTAGTAAAAACTATAATAATAATAATTATTTATTGAACAAAAACATGTTAACAATTTACAAAATGAATCTGCTGGCATTCGACTAGTCGAGACTGTGTTCCGAATGCCAGTTTCTTCTCCCATTGTAGTCAAACTAGGTAATAATCTGTTTTCGTTTAAAACATTATAAACAAATTAATGCAAAGAGAACATCGTAGGATTAAAAATAAAAAAATTGCAAACAGGGATGCTGGGGTTGAGTTGATAGGGAAGGATAGGTAAGGAGAGGGATAGGATTGGGGACATTGATGTTTTACTAGGGGATGATGAGGGGGAGTGTATATATTACTGTGTTAGAGCACAAGCCTTGAGTTTCACACGTCTTCGTCTCAAGACTCTGGGTACGCGGGCTTACACCTGGATAGGTGGATGTAGACGTGAGAGGTGATCGGATAGTGTGCAAGTTCATATATATGAGTGTAAATACGTTTGTATTTAGTTAGATTAGGTTAGTTAGTTGTTATATAAGTTTGATATTAGCCAAATATATATCTCTCGAAATCATCATAATCAAATTTACATATCCAGTCAAGTAATAGGGACCTGAAACTACTTAGTTATATTTAGTTCCTTTATACCTTGATTTTCTTTAGAAAAGTCGAGCATGATCATATTATAAGTGTATGGAGTCACGTAGTTGTAATGTTCTTGCCCGAAGGCTGTCTTCTACATTCTACCTTGAGGAATATATCCATCCGAGTCGGTCGAGCCATCTCTAACCGCACCCTACCGTGACGTTAACACGGTACATACATACCTACATACTAGAACATTTTGTTATATTATTGTTATATATATAGTACAGTCGGCTGAATAATTGCAGCCCTCGGTAGAGTTCGAAAATTACTATCATTGAAATGTTTGCATTCTGATTATTCTTGTTTGATTGATTGATGAGTTAGAAAACGTTAAACTTCACCTAAAGCAGGTGCCTAGAATCTTGCTCGTGTTGAAAACATTCTTATAACAGCCGTTTTGGAGCTCTACGGTGGGTCTGCAATTATGCAGCCGACCGTACATACCTACCTATATTAACGAGGCACCTCTATCTACTCAATATTCAAAAAGTAGAACTTTATCATCGAGAGACAGACGAGAGGGGGTGACTAATGTGTCACTTAGGGACGTTCCTTAGTGTAGGTGTTAGTTGGCTGTAAACACATTTACATCATACTTGCTCGGTAAGTAGGATTTACTAGTATGGTAAGAGCCTGTGTAAGTTTTCATGTACGACACAGTGCATTGTTTATATGAATGTTCCATTTTCAAATCACTTTACCATTCAAGCATCGGGTGAATGCTTAAACTGTAAAGTTCACTTTACCATTCAAGCTATGTCAAACTCCTTGGTTAACCAATCTCTTTTCTTATAAAATGACGAAACATTTTACTGTAAAAAAAAACGATAAAAATGGCGGCATTTCATCTCAGTTCAAGCTATGCAAAACTCCTTGGTCAAACAAGTTTTTTTTTTCAAAAAACGATTTTTACTGTAAAAAAATGAAAAAGGGCTGAATTTAATTTTAACTAAGTGTTTGTTCACTTGCGACTGTATTCAAATTTAAAAAAAGAACATACAAGTCTATGCCAGTTCTTCATGTCAAGTACTTCGTCTGATGAATAAGTGGTCGGCACGCCTGATTTCTGTCATCTTGAAGCCGAAGATGTCGTACAAAAATGTTTTATTTACCACGCATGAATGATGTAAAGTAGTATACTTACCTATGTAAGTGAGCTATTACAGAACGAGATCCAATATGGCGCCCGTGCGAGCGCAGCTCGCAAAGGGCTCTATGGATCGAGTGCACTGTAATAGTGTAATAGCTACTTACAACCGAGGTAGGTATGTGGCGACATCGTCGCACAACTTCATTCATTCATCTGTCACATCACTAGCGTTTGCTAACAGAGAAGTGGGACATCACTAGAGCGTCTCGTGCTCTCTCACTCTCTCTCTTGCGCACGACCCGAAAATGTCGTCGGACTGTTGTCTTGTGTTTGTCTCTAAATAACTGTTTATAACTACGTCTTATATTATATAATTACTTATATACAAGTGTTTTATTATTACTCTACAAAACGGGGGACTCAATCCCCAAACTGGTGACCGCCGACGTCCGAACAGTACGCAACCTCGTCACGAGAACATCGTCCGGTCGCAAGCAATGACCGCTGCCGTCCACTACCTGACGGCCCTCAGCGACGACGACGTCTTACCTCTATAGGAGTCAAGCAAAGACCGCCGCCGTCCACTACCTGACGGCCCTCAGCGACGTCCCACCTCGATAGATATCGAGTAAAGAACGCCGTCGTCTACCTGACGGCCCTCGTCGACGTCGTGCATAGAAACCGACAGTGAGTGATGCGTCCCATTGGTATGTACAGTACACTTCCCTACTAAAAACAAAGTGAACTTTCCTCGAGTGTCGAAGTCATACTAACATTCCACCCAGTGAGTCCAAAATCTAAAACATTGACTATAACCTAACATAACTAACATAAAGCAGAAGAACATTTCTCTCCATATAAGCCCTAAGATAACTACAATAACATTTATAACTTTTTATACGTTCGCTTACTGGTGTTTATAACTTTTTATCAACCGTACACAGCTGTTTTCTGTGAATTTAAATTGCATTTTTGTTTGTGTTTTTATTGTGCATTTACATGTTTTTTTTTGTGCATTTGTATGCTATTTTGCTATTATTGTAAAATTTTGGTACAGCGTCAAAACAATTACTTGCATAATTCGGTACAGGTGTTAACATAATTACTTGCATACTTTGCTACATTTTTCACATAATTTGGAATTTAACAACTTATTTTTGTTTCTGTGTGTATGTTATTAACAAATATTTTAATTTCTTTTATTGCGGGTGTTTGTATATTGCCTGAATGTTATATATTCTTCAACTGTGAGTCGATTTTGCCACACCAATACTAATCTTTGCACGGGTTTTAATATATTTTTACAAATATTTTGTTTTGTGTGTCGCTTGCTTTCTAACATCACAATATGGCTGAAAGCAGAGAATTACAGGCTCAAATAGAGCGGTTGGAAGCGGAGAAGGCGGCTCTCCTATCAAAACTGGACAGCGACACTAAACCTGAAGTGTGTAGAGTAACGGTGAAGTTACCACCATTTTGGCCCGACAAGCCTGCTGTGTGGTTCGGCCAGGTCGAAGCACAATTTGACATTGCTGGTATAACATCTGACACTACAATGTACAACTACGTTATATCACAGCTCGACCAGCGACTCGTGGGGGAGGTCGAGGACCTCATCACATCGCCCCCACCCAAGGGAACAAGATATTTAAAACTCAAAGAGGAGCTAATTAGAAGGTTGTCCATGTCGGAGGAGCAAAGAGTACGACAGCTCATAAGTGAAGAAGAACTTGGAGACCGTCGTCCCTCACAATTCCTTCGGCATCTCAGATCTCTATCCGGCCAAGCATTATCGGATGACAATATCCTTCGGCAACTATGGCTACGCCGTCTTCCACAGCAAGTACAAGCTATTCTAGCTTCTCAACCAGAGCTCAACCTGGACAAATTGTCAGACTTAGCTGACAAAGTCATGGAGATAGCCGGCCACAAAAGTCAAGTTTTCTCATGTGCGGTTCCATCGACTTCAACAACAGTTTTGGAATCTATTGTTCAACGAGTAGAAGAATTAGGTAGACAAGTTGCTGCCATTTCAACGGATCAGCGTTCTAGCCGCTCTCAAAATCGTTCTGCCTCATCGAACCGTAACCGTTCACGTACTACCTCACCGGCCAATGGTGACAAGATATGTTGGTACCATAGGAAGTTTAATGGCAAAGCGACCAAATGCACCAAACCCTGTTCCTGGACCCCCACTCAGCAGGAAAATGCCAACAACAGTCAGTAGAGGCGGCAACTGACTGTTCACATCCCGGCCGCCGTCTTTTTGTCACAGATCAGAAATCCAAGCACCAGTATTTGATAGATACTGGATCGGATCTCTGTTGCTTTCCTCGGCGTCTACTCAAGGGTCGTTTTGATAGCAGCGACTTTGACCTCAGCGCCGCTAATGGTAGTTCAATCAAGACATACGGCACCGTAGCTCTCCATCTCAATTTAGGACTACGCCGGGACTTCTATTGGAACTTTGTTGTTGCTGATGTTAGCACTCCCATCATCGGCTCAGACTTCCTAGGTTACTATAACCTGCTCCCTGACTGTCGCAATAAGCGCCTCGTTGATGGAAACTCTAATCTTTTCGTCAGCGCCACCTCAGTTAAAATTTCGCAGGTCAGCGTCAAAGCCGTAGCTACTGGAAATTCAGTTTTTGCTCAATTGCTCGCCGAATTTCCTGACATTACGCGCCCCCCGGGTTTGCCTAAGGAAGTCAAACACAGCACAGTGCATTACATCAAGACAACTGAAGGACCTCCTGTGTCGTATCGTCCTCGCCGCCTAGCGCCACACAAATTAGTTGCAGCTACAAAGGAATTCGAAGACATGATGCGATGCGGTATAGCCAGGCCATCGAAGAGTGCCTGGTCATCACCACTACAAATGGTTCTCAAGAAGAACGGCTTGTGGCGGCCATGCGGTGACTACCGTGGCCTGAATGCCAGGACCGTTCCCGATAGATACCCTGTAAGGAACATCAACGACTTTACTCACGGCTTGTCTGGAGCCAGGGTCTTCAGCACCTGCGACCTTGTTAAGGCCTATCATCAAATTCCCGTTTTCGAAGGAGATATTTCGAAGACCGCCATCGTTACCCCGTTTGGCCTCTTCGAATTTCCGTTTATGACCTTCGGGCTCCGAAACGCGGGTCAAACGTTTCAACGTTTCATCGATGAGGTCACACGGGGTCTCGATTTCTGCTTCCCATACGTCGATGACGTTCTGATATTCTCTCCAGATGAAGCTACACACCTGCAACATCTGCGCACGCTCTTCGAGCGTTTCCAGGAATATGGTGTCGTCATAAACCCTTCAAAATGCGTTCTCGGTGCCAAAGAAGTCATTTTCCTAGGCCACCTTATCAACACTGAAGGTACCCAACCTCCTGAAGAACGAGTACGTGCCCTATTGGATTTTCCACCTCCTGAAACCGTACAAGGCATGAGGCGTTATCTCGGTATGATGAATTACTACCGTCGTTTCATACCACACGCTGCAAAGTTTCAGGCTCCCTTAATCCAAGCCGTCGCTTCAACTAATAGCAAAGGTGCTAAACCATTCCCATGGACGCCCGAGCTTCACGAAGCTTTTTACGCTTGTAAACAGAGTCTATCCACTGCTACGCTTCTACAACATCCGGTCAACAACGCTCCGTTAGCCTTGTTCACAGATGCATCCAGCGTACACATAGGCTCCTGTCTGCAACAAGAATTTAACGGTCAATGGTACCCACTCGCCTTTTTCAGCAAGAAACTCACATCGCGTCAGTCCGAGTGGCCGGCATACTATCGGGAACTCCTGGCGGTGTACGAAAGTGTACAACATTTCCGCCACCTTCTCGAAGTTCAACATGTCACTATTTATACTGACCACAAACCACTATTGTACGCTTTCGCACAGCGTCGGGACAAACTCCCTCCTTCTCAACTCAACCAGTTGTCGTTCATTAGCCAGTTTTCTACCGATATCAAATATATCAAGGGCGAAGACAATATTGTAGCTGATGCCATGTCGCGGATAGATGCGATCTCGCTTGAACAAGAGTACGAAGCACTCGCGAAATCCCAAGACAATAACGAAGAACTCGCAGAACTCATGCGCGAAACGACGACGAGCCTCAACCTCACCAAGGTGGATATTCCTGCTACAGGACTGTCGCTAATTTGCGACACCTCTACTGGAAGAGCTCGACCCTACGTCACCCCTGAGTTCCGCCGAACTATATTCGATAAATTACACGGGATGAGCCACCCCGGCGCCAGGGCAACTACTCGTCTTGTCACTGAGCGTTACGTCTGGCCTTCCATCAACAAAGATTGCCAGAACTGGTCCCGAGCTTGCCTAGCGTGTCAACGCAGCAACATTTCTCGACACAACTCCGCTCCCCTGGACAATTTCAACACTCCATCTGGTCGTTTCATGCACGTCCATATGGATATTGTTGGACCGCTACCCGTCTGCAACGACTACCGTTACTGCTTAACGGCTATAGACAGGGTAACCAGGTGGCCTGAAGTATGGCCTATGCGAACAGCAACTGCAGAAGAAGTTGCAGACACATTCACCAGAGAATGGATCTCTCGTTACGGAGTACCCCTCGTCTTGACGACAGATCGTGGCGCTCAGTTTGAGTCCGATCTGTTCAGACGATTGCTTCAAAATTTCGCCACCCAACGCATACGAACCACCGCCTATCACCCAGCCGCAAACGGCATGATAGAGCGCGTACATCGTCAACTAAAAGCCTCTCTAATGTGCCACGGAAATTCTTGGATCCAAGCCCTTCCCTTCGTTCTCCTGGGAATGCGCACAGCATTCAAAGAGGATCTCAAAGCTTCAACCGCTGAAATGGTCTACGGAGAAACCTTGCGTCTCCCCGGTGAGCTGCTAGTCCCAGTTCCAGGTCCTGAGAAGATCGAAGACGCTACCGACTTTGTCTTTAGGTTACGCCGTCATATGTCAAATATCCGACCTACCGGCGCCTCCCGACATACTCAACGTGCATCCTTCATTTTCAAAGAGTTGTCCAACGCCACACACGTGTTCCTAAGAGATGATACTGTGCGGCGTCCCTTGCAACCTCCTTATACAGGTCCACACGCTGTAATCGATCGATCCAAGGACGGAAAAACTTTCACCATCAATTTTAAAGGCAAACCTGTCGTGGTAACCGTCGATCGATTGAAGCCTGCATTCGTGGAACAGCTTTCGGACTGGCCCAACCACACTCCGGCGAACCCTGAGCCGTCTTCAACTGCAGCTCCGTCGCCTCAACCCGTCGTTCCGCCAGCTCAGCTTCCACCTGCTCCCTCTGCACAGCCTCGTAAGGACCCTCCTGCAGAACCTAAGAAGGCTCCCTACGTCACCAGAGCTGGCAGACACGTGCGTTTTAAAAATTTTGATTAGTTACCTCTCTCCGTGGGGGGGTGGTGTGGCGACATCGTCGCACAACTTCATTCATTCATCTGTCACATCACTAGCGTTTGCTAACAGAGAAGTGGGACATCACTAGAGCGTCTCGTGCTCTCTCACTCTCTCTCTTGCGCACGACCCGAAAATGTCGTCGGACTGTTGTCTTGTGTTTGTCTCTAAATAACTGTTTATAACTACGTCTTATATTATATAATTACTTATATACAAGTGTTTTATTATTACTCTACAAAACGGGGGACTCAATCCCCAAAGGTATACTACTTTACATCATTCATGCGTGGTAAATAAAACATTTTTGTACGACATCTTCGGCTTCAAGATGACAGAAATCAGGCGTGCCGACCACTTATTCATCAGACGAAGTACTTGACATGAAGAACTGGCATAGACTTGTATGTTCTTTTTTTAAATTTGAATACAGTCGCAAGTGAACAAACACTTAGTTAAAATTAAATGCAGCCCTTTTTCATTTTTTTACAGTAAAAATCGTTTTTTGAAAAAAAACTTGTTTGACCAAGGAGTTTTGCATAGCTTGAACTGAGATGAAATGCCGCCATTTTTATCGTTTTTTTTTTACAGTAAAATGTTTCGTCATTTTATAAGAAAAGAGATTGGTTAACCAAGGAGTTTGACATAGCTTGAATAATAAAGTGAACTTTACAATTCAAGCATTCACCCTATGCTTGAATGGTAAAGTGATTTGAAAATGGAACATTCATATAAACAATGCACTGTGTCGTAAATGACAACTTACACAGCCTCTTACCATACTAGTAAATCCTACTTACCGAGCAAGTATGATGTAAACTACTATTGTTGGCGCCGACATTGACATTGACAGATAGCAGCGCGCCATCGACCGAAATCGGGACTAGAGATTCACGCCATCTTGAGTGCGAGCATCATGTTTACGGTTATTAATTATTGTTCTACGATAATAGTTAGCTATGTTCTTTCATACAAATAAACTACCTACATTATAATAGATACTTACTCCGTGTTTTACATACACCACAACATTCACTGACTATTCTTCCATGTAGGTAAGTACCTATGTTACATAGCTTGTGATGTCAGTGCAAGTGTTGCTAGATCTAACGGCAGAAGGTTAGGTAGGTAGGTACAGTATGGGTCATAAGTAAATGATCAGTTTGCTACTATCGACAAGTATTGTACCTTCTTCTAATAGACGTTACACACAAACTTAAATACTGAATTAAAAGTAGGTACTCAGTGTGATTATTATTAGTCAACATGTTAGCTATGTGTTTAGTTGTGTGAGTGGTATAAGGGGCCACCCGCTACACCAACCGACGTGGGTTCGATCGACAGGTTACGTTGTTATAATGTTCTAATAGTGCTGCACAGGATTGTAAACGTTACGGTGAACAGATACTTTTGACCGTTGATTGTTCATTTACAAATATAATGTAAACCCTTATTCCCGTCTGTCCCCCCCTCCCCCTACGCGACGTTAGGGGGGGGGGACAGACGGGAGTGACGTCACAGTACATGGGGATGACGCGCGCGCGTCACGCTCGGACAGACAGACAGACAAGACAAGCAACAAGTCCCCACTAATGAATAGATAACATTCGACCGGAACGACAACATACAACCATATATTATTAGATATTGCCTGTCATCTATCTACCTGTGCTAGCTTTGGCTTGTTATCTCTATATTAAATATAGCAGGACATTCCACACATCGCCATCTAGTCCCAAGCTAAGTAACTACACTTGTGTTATGGGTGCTAGACAACTCATATACTACTTATATACTTTTCTTTTGTAAATATATACATATAATACATAGAAACAACCAGACCACAGACAAATATCTAAGCATAAATACATGTATCGTGAGGCGGGAATCGAACCCGCAACCCTGTGTTTGACAGTCCGGCCCATGGTGACCAATGTGACCATTGTGCCAACTGGAGGGTGTAAAGGATACCTTGTTATGTCTCATAAATATTAGTAAGTATCGGTATTTAGCCAAAACAGTAATGAGCAAATATTGGATTTTTTGCGTAAATAAAGGAACTTCCGAAAGTTTCCTCCTTAAATAACACCGGCATTTAAAGTTATGCGCAGGGAATTTCAGGATATATATCACTGGTAAGGGATCAAGGGAGCTGGGGGGATATCGGGGCCCCTACACCGGGGGGGGGGTCTCCTCGTGTGACGTCACGGCATGTGTGTCAACGTCAGAGGGAAGGCGACTCGCGGAGCGCACCTAGTCGGTAGGTAGGTAGTGAAATGAAAGTCAAACATCAATAAATATTACAGTAGAATATATTGTATGTGATGCGATGTGACACAGACAGACACTCCGTGTGCTTTTATATATTACATTGTACATTTCTTTATACCGGGTTATTGGTAATTATACTAGCAAGCCGTTGAGGGCTACTTCTGTGCACCTTAACACACAACTTTTGTTCACAGACTTTTGGAAATTCGTAAAATAAATAGAAAATTTTGAGGTTATATAAATTCGAAAAACAGCTGATCTTTTAAAACAAAGGTCATTAGACTAAGAACAGTAGATGAAACTTAAAAAATAAGTAAAATTTTAAGGTTAATGACCTTTTCGTGTATGGAACAGCTGATTTTCAGGTAAACCTAACCTCAAAGTTTTCAAAAAAATGAACGAATTTCCAAAGATCATAGAAAAAATGTGTTAGTTAAGGTACACAGAAGTAACCCTCAACCAACGGCTTGCTTGTATAATTACCAATAACCCTGTATATCGTAACTATAGTATAGTAGGTACTTATAGTGACGTCACCGGATAGCTGGTGATATATATCTCGAGTGTCACGAGACATAGATCCGAATCGAGGTATATATAAATAACAAAGAGATGGCACCCACAATCATGTCATAGATATCAAATAAATAAAACATTATTCTAATAATCTAAACTTAAAATAAAAATGAATTGAATTTCAGTACAATTGTCATATGTTTTTATGAAATGCAATATCTGATGGTCGTGTCGTGTCAATAGTCGGTCGATGGCAACATGGAGTCGACGCGCGAAGCCGCATCGCGACACTTGTACTTAACGTACTAGTGTTGTATTGTACAATAATAAATAAACAAAAATTATCATTTTAGTAAAGTTGAGACCGCACCATCCGTCGCGTCAGTCAGTCAGTTCATCCGTCGACATCTCCGTCAGTCAGTCGGTCGGTCCATCCTATCTGTATAATACATACATACAGACAAATGTTTCAATCCATTTACAATAATATCAATAACTTATAATATATGTATCCACAGTCCAAGGCGAGTGTAGTCAACTGGACACGACACGACACGAGATGACACGACAAGATGGCGGCGTCTCGCGTCACTTTGTTAATTACTTTACTTTATCCTATTACAATATTCATAAGATGTTTACATTTGAATAAATACACCTGCTCGGCATTATGTGCAAGACGCACGATGCCACCATCGCGTTTTATATTTCATTGAATTAATACATTTGTCGGACTTTCTGATCACTTTTGTAAAGTATATATTGTATGTACAGTCGACGGTCACAAGTGCAGCGCCACCACGTAGAGCACAGCAGTTGCTGAGCGACTGCCTAGCTAGTTGTTGTACTTACTACACTTGTGACAGTGACTGTACATACATCGTTGTTGATACTTTTGTACTGACTGTATTGTAACGAAGTTCCTTATCGCAGGTTTGCTACGGGACCTATTACATAAAAAATCCAGTTAAATCCTGTTTGAGCGTTACGAAAAACGAAACGAAAAATTCTAAGATAAACTAATCTCTGTGTCTGTCTGTTCGTTCCAAGCGCGTCTCCCGCGACACGTTGGTTTTTTATATATGAGTTTCTCTATTACATTTATAACAAAAGAAAATAAGTAATAAGCGACACACTATCGGTCGATGGATCGATCGGCCGATCAATCAATTATCA
Organism: Idaea aversata; assembly: GCA_907269075.1. NCBI lineage: Eukaryota > Metazoa > Arthropoda > Insecta > Lepidoptera > Geometridae > Idaea > Idaea aversata. The sequence continues at coordinate 8,903,574 of OU026110.1, read as the reverse complement.
ACTAAACTTTACAAACTAAATAAATTCCATTTAAATCAGTCTAAATTTCAATACTGCAAGCGATATTCACCCATATTTATATAACAATAAAGTTTAAAATAAGACTTTACTTATTAGAACAAGTCAGTTATCTTTATGTATAATATTCAACTTTATCGTTATACAAATAAGGATCAATATCGCGTACATTACGTACATATCTTAATAAAATTCATGTCTTTTTATTCAAATCTAACTAGTGCGAGAACGACGTAAGTGATATAAATTTTACAAGTTATAATGAACTCTATACGGAACGACATAGAGCACACAATCGAATCGAATATTTATTACAAACGGGAAGAAAATGGAAGAATAAATCGTTAAGGAACTTACAAAAAAAGTAGAAAAAATATGGAATAATTATCAAAAATTGTCAAGTAATTAGCTATCGTATAAAATATTTACAATTCCTTACATTTCATATTACTTAATAGTAACTCTAACGTGCCTGGGCTTCGTTTCCCCATCGGCCCACCCGCAGCGGTTGTGACACGGGTAACTCCTCCATTTCCCTCAATATCCTACCTAATTACATAATGTTCTACTCACAATAGTATATTTAATATAGTAATATAAAAAGTTTGTGTAAAACATGTCGTGGTGTTAGAGTATGGAGTCCCGCAAGGCTCCGTCTCGGGGCCCGCTTCCTTCTCTATATACGTCAACGAGTCGGGTCGAGTGAGAGTTTCTTCTTATAGCAAACGTTACTGTCACCCTCCTTCCGAGATAACAATCTTTCAAGGTCACTTGACTCGCGAATCTATTTTATTCGCGGCTCGCTCTAATAGCTCGCTCAATAATGTACCTACAAGCTGATGTCATTTATATTTGCTAATAACTAAGATCAAATATAACATAAACAAAAAAAAGTCAACGTAAACATTTTTTGTTTGATACAAAGTGGTAAACTAGTGGTGTACCCTAATCTTCTGACTATAAAGCTTAGATTCGCAAAAACAGTTTTTTGTGTGATTTAAATTGTTATATGATTTTAGACTATAACGTCCTACTAATAAAACTTAGATTTGCATGTTTCGCGCCGTCAGTTGTAACTGACAAGTGGATGGCGGGAAACTTCAACAACGATTTCTTCTTTTTTGTCTATGTATCCGAACTTTTTAGTGTCGCAATGATTAGAAAAAATATTCTACCAACTTTTAGACAGAAGTTGCTTCGCAGTACGTCCGCTAGGGGCGCTTTTTATCTTTCTATACGACAACAAGCTAACGTGATAGTAAAGTTTGCTATACCCACCCACTGACTAATGACGTGTGACGTCATGTAGACGTCATGACGTGGACTACCGTTACATAAGTAGTTAGGTACTATATACACGAAGTTATATTACAAATACAGTAAAATTGAGCGCAGAAATAGACCGACATTGATGCGATACAAACGACGTTCAGACAGATGTCTCTCCCTTCTAGGCCTTCAACATATATACCTTTATATACAATCTATCTATACACAGACAATAGTTATGTAATTGTATACTTTAACTATATATATGTACAGTATGTATACATATACACACGATATAAGGGGAGGGGGGGGGCTTGTATCAAATAAATAATACTAAATAAATCGAATAGTTTTCGATGTTTAAGTTAAAGCCAAAATCAATACAAAAAGTTTAAAATAATACGATATAAAATATGTATAATATTTCAATAGACAATATTCACAATTGTAAAGATTAAATTATGTCTAGCTAGTAGGTAATACCGCACATGCGGGTAATAAGGGCCACTAATTATTGAAAACCTCACAAATATGTGACAAAATAACAAGAAAACTAAACAAGTGAATTGTTTTTCAGATTGACAATAAAGCAAATATTTGTCTATTAATCTGTTTCTAAGTAATTTTCCGTGTTTTTACGAAATATGTCGTGTTTAATCAAGGTGTTGGATCGCCCTTATTACCTGCAGGTGCCTTAGATATACCTACTTTAAGGCTTCCGTTAACAATGGTGTTCAAGAAGATATGACAGATGTATTCTCTCTATCTAAAATATAAAATTAGTACATTGCGATACAAGTGTGGAAAGTTGATCATTCCATAGAGGCGGTTTATGACGCGCGAGCAGAACGCGAGCGTGGCAAAAGCCGAGATGGAATGATCAATTCACACGTGTATCGTACGACGTTTTTTATCACAGTTGCGAATAAAAAAAAGACTTGTTAAAATTTTAATAATAAAAAGTTTATAGTAATTATTTTCCCGGGTCTTAATCGCGTATTTTTTGTTTTTTATTTCTCTTACCTCGACGTTTCGACTATGTTACAATAGTCATGGTCGCGAGGAGACTGGAGCAGCGGCGAGCGTTGTCCTCTCATGTTGATAGTTGAGGGTAGTAACCGAGGGTAGGTCGAGTACCGACACTCGATTTTATAAACAGTTTTGTCAACAGTCATAAGGGCCGCGGCACACTACACTCACTATATCCGAAGATATATCCGGAGATATCTCGCGACACTTGCACATTTTTATCACTGGATTCCACGTAGATGAGAGCTTGTATCCACTTTCCCGGTTGAAATTGACATGTTTCTTAATTTCAACCGCTTCACGTACAATTCTAGGGTAGTAATGTCGTTCATTGGAAAGGACACGCGGTGCATGCAACTCAATCCAGTGGTTTGGTCCTGATAACAATAAATGCTCGGCAATCGCTGACTTCTCCACCTGGCGATTCTTGACCGCGGCGATGTGCGATGCGATCGTTCGCTTCGTTTGCCCGATGTACGAACTACCACAGCTGCAGTCAACTTTATAGACGCCTGGTGTCTGGTAAGGAATGATGTCCTTCGGTGATCCCACCTGCTGTGACATCTTTGTCATAGGGGCGTACACGGTATTTATCGAAAATGATTTCAAAATTGAACCAATTTTTTCCGTTACCCCCCTGATATACGGTAAAAATGCCGGTTGCCTTGGGACGTCTGGACGTTTCTCCCTACTCCTTCGGAAAGAGCGTGTCCTCCTAGCTCTGTATCCATTTCTCCTGAGCACCCCCTGCACGTGGGTCAGTTCTTCGTCTAAAAACTCCGGATCACACAACGCGTGAGCCCTGTTAATTAGAGAAGTCTCCACAGAAAGAAGGTGGCGCGGATGATGGTGCGAAGAAGCGTTGAGGTACTTGTCAGTGTGCGTTGGTTTCCTATATACAGTGTGCTTCAGGGATCCATCTACTTGTGCCATGACCTTGACATCCAAAAAGGGCAATGCTCTGTCTTTCTCTAACTCATAGGTGAACTTGAGATTAGGATGTATAGAATTGAGGTGTAACAGAAGCCGCTCAATTACCGATCCACCACCTTTCATGATACAGAACACATCATCCACATACCGCTTCCATACACGCACTGCATGTGACTGGTAGTCAATAAGTGTCTCGACGTGCTCCATCCAAATATTAGCCATAGCCGGTGCTACGGGGCTACCCATCGCGACACCATCAATCTGGAGGTAGTATTCCCCGTCATAGAGAAGATAACTACCCTCCAAGCAGTTCCGCAAAAAAACCATGTACCCTTCTGGTATCCCGTTCAGTCTAAGCTTCATCCTTATGACTTCCAGACAGTCTTTTACTGGGACATTAGTAAAAAGCGACTCCACGTCGAAACTCACCATTATGTCACCGGGGTCCAGTTTTGTGTCCTTAAGGATTTCCACAAAATGGCGTGAATCCTTCACAAAAGACGACGTAGTACCCACCAACGGCTGTAATACTGACGCAACGTGCTTCGCCAAATAATACGTAGGTGAGTCAATCTGACTCACAATTGGTCTCAGTGGAACGCTGGCCTTATGTAGTTTTGGCAGTCCATACAACTTTGGTGGTTGCACTATCTTCGGTTTATATAGACTATCAAAAACGTCCTCTGCGAAAAGATTCTTGTTGTCTCTGAGAACAGCCCTTATCCGCCTTGTTACTCTCGCAGTAGGGTCGTATGTTACTGGTTTGTACACCTTCTTGTCTTGCAACAAACCACGTACCACCTGGTGTATAGACACCAGGCGTCTATAAAGTTGACTGCAGCTGTGGTAGTTCGTACATCGGGCAAACGAAGCGAACGATCGCTGAACGGGTGAAGGAACACATCGCCGCGGTCAAGAATCGCCAGGTGGAGAAGTCAGCGATTGCCGAGCATTTATTGTTATCAGGACCAAACCACTGGATTGAGTTGCATGCACCGCGTGTCCTTTCCAATGAACGACATTACTACCCTAGAATTGTACGTGAAGCGGTTGAAATTAAGAAACATGTCAATTTCAACCGGGAAAGTGGATACAAGCTCTCATCTACGTGGAATCCAGTGATAAAAATGTGCAAGTGTCGCGAGATATCTCCGGATATATCTTCGGATATAGTGAGTGTAGTGTGCCGCGGCCCTTATGACTGTTGACAAAACTGTGTATAAAATCGAGTGTCGGTACTCGACCTACCCTCGGTTACTACCCTCAACTATCAACATGAGAGGACAACGCTCGCCGCTGCTCCAGTCTCCTCGCGACCATGACTATTGTAACATAGTCGAAACGTCGAGGTAAGAGAAATAAAAAACAAAAAATACGCGATTAAGACCCGGGAAAATAATTACTATGAATACAAATCGTGTGAGTTTAAAAAGTTTAATAAAAAGTTTTTAAGAATTTTAGGTTATGTTTACTATTTTTTGTTAATTACACTCCCGAAAGGCTAGGCAAAAGACTTTTAACCTATACAGCGTCTGACATACAAATTTTTTTTAGGGTTTTTTGAAGTGAAAACTTCTTTAGCGGCGTTGAGCACTTTTTCTGTAATGGGTATAAAATCTTAAACTCGCGTCAGGACACGTGACCTGATAGAAAAAGCGTAAGACGGATGGAGAGTAGACAGCTATCCCCTCTCTACGGCGCGGCGAAAATGTATGCCTGGGCCTACTGTTTTTAATTTGGCTGTGAGTGTATTAAGACGTACATATGGTATTTTTTAACGGACGACTATTGACGGACGACAATTGACGGACGACTATTTGTCGGACGACTATTGACGGACGACAAATGTCGGACGACAAATGTCGGACGACAATTTGTTGGACGACAAATGTCGGACGACTATTTTTTTTTTTTCATCTAAAACTCTTTTTGCGTATGTTCTCGCGACATATGAGATTTTACACAGATATACAGTTTTCACTTCTGCCTGCACTCCCGGAGTGCGCTGTTTTTTTTATTTGTTTTTGCGTCGGCGGTTAAAAACAGAATATAATGGTAATGAAAAAATATATTTATGTAGATAGATAGATAGATAACTTTATTTGTACAACACAGAAAGGAACAGAACACGATAAACACAAAGTAAAGTAAAAGCTAGAAAGAAAAAGTTGCACAAATGTACCTAAAGAAAAAACAAAATAAAAACAAAACTCAATTTTTAATTATTTTCAAAGACGTCATCAACGTAATATTATCGTTCGTTAACAGACTTTAGAGACAACCTTTTGAAAAGAAGAAAAAAAGTACCAACAAAGAGTTTTAAGCCAGCAAGGCTTAAAAACTCTTTGGATGGTACCTTTTTCTATACATCAAAACGGTATAACCCAGATAAAGGAGATCATTCATGTTTCTACCAAAAAATACCCACAAAAAAAATGCCGGGCAGTAATAAAAAATGTTTCTATCTTGTAGAGAATAACATTTTAAACAATGTTTACTAAGGCAACAAAGAGCTACGATCAACCATCGTTGAGTTATTTTACATTGAAAACCCAAAAAATGCATTTTATAGAGATCCGTTTGACCACTTTTAAGATCCCACTAAAACTTCTGAAAGGGTTATCGGATATACCTATTTATATAAATATAATAAAAACAGACAAAGCTTATCCATTTACTACTTATTTTTATATTTTTTCTGTATTAATATCTTAAAAGTGGTCAAACGGATCTCTATAAAATGCATTTTTTGGGTTTTCAATGTAAAATAACTCAACGATGGTTGATCGTAGCTCTTTGTTGCCTTAGTAAACATTGTTTAAAATGTTATTCTCTACAAGATAGAAACATTTTTTATTACTGCCCGGCATTTTTTTTGTGGGTATTTTTTGGTAGAAACATGAATGATCTCCTTTATCTGGGTTATACCGTTTTGATGTATAGAAAAAGGTACCATCCAAAGAGTTTTTAAGCCTTGCTGGCTTAAAACTCTTTGTTGGTACTTTTTTTCTTCTTTTCAAAAGGTTGTCTCTAAAGTCTGTTAACGAACGATAATATTACGTTGATGACGTCTTTGAAAATAATTAAAAATTGAGTTTTGTTTTTATTTTGTTTTTTCTTTAGGTACATTTGTGCAACTTTTTCTTTCTAGCTTTTACTTTACTTTGTGTTTATCGTGTTCTGTTCCTTTCTGTGTTGTACAAATGTGTTGTATTAATGTGTTGTACAAACCTTAAGTTTTGGGTACGATTTGAACGATGTCCTTAAGAATGTTTCATCTACTAATATGTCATTAGCAGTAGTTGGATTTTTTTTATCGCACGCGTGTATAATACGTTGCATTATGAGCCTAAAAGCGGTTTAATAAGATCCACTTTATGAGCAACTGTGATAAAATATACATTTTCGATAAAATTGTAAAAGTCTGTTACATTCAGACGTTCAGACTTATAATATATATATAATTGAGACGCAACAAGCGCTGGCACGCGACTTGGTTCGCCTTTAGCCTTTCCAAATGAGATCTATAGACAAGAGTTTAGGTCAATTTATACTAAACTTGTTGTGTTCATACAACTAATGTTGGTAATGAGTAAGGTGAGGTCGCTTCCCGTAGACTGTGAGGTCGCTCCCCCCGTACACTGAGGTGAGGATGAGACCGGTGCGCCCCCCCTAGCAGTGGAAGTGATGGTGCGTGATCTGGCTGAGGTCCTTCATGAGCCCCTCGAGGTTCTGCATCTCCCGCTGGAGCCGCTCCGTGCTCCGCGACGGTGTCAGCGGCTCCAGCTCCGCGACCCCGCACTCCACCATCGTACCTGTTCACAATACATCGACGACATGTAACAACGCCATCTCGCGGACACAGGAGGTGACGTCACTGTCACCTGCCCGACGATAGATGGCGTTGTTACAAATCTCACGGCCGCTACCTATGTACATACATACAGACAGACAGGTTTCTACCTCCGCCTGCGAGATGTGACTAGATGTGAACATACCGAGGTGCAGCCGGTTGGGTATGTGTCCCGGGGAGGAACTGGCGCTCTTCTTGTACGGTGACGTCTCACGGCCGCTACCTACGTACATACATACATATACATTAGTAAGTTACGTACATGTAAAGGCACTTACTATCAGAACATCTTATGGTAAATGTATCAACATTATTTTACTATTACACCTTATCTACTCTTTAATTAAACTGAAAACTAAAATAAATTGTACGACCATGATAAAGTTCGTATCATGAAGCTACTGCGACAGAATGAACCACGTACCGCCATTTTATAGACAAATAAAATCAAATCATTTTTATTCATTTGGAAGCTTAATACGGTTGTAGATCACATTTTGTAGATAGCTCGCACAGCTCAGACGGACTGCAATATGAAAATAGCATCAATATCTGCAGCACAACCCCCACAGTAGGATGCCGTACGACATGACATTGTGGAAGTAGCCGAAATAGACTAAGCGAGCAGTATTCGCGAATAAATATTTATTATTTATTTATTTATTTAAAAGACAGTTTTTACTTGTTTTACATTTGGAACTGTGAACCGAATTAATTTAGTTTTGGATCGTTGGACTGACGCCTTTTAACCTTGAACACCAAGGAGGTGTCATCTGCGAACAACACTATCCCATGGTTGTCCCTTACAAGGTAAGGTAAGTCATTTATATAAACTAAGAACAGGAAAGGTCCTAATATGGATCCTTGAGGAACCCCCATTGCTATCGCAGATCCGGGGATCGTTTCCCGTTAACATCAACACTCTGGACCCTACCGCTCAGATAAGAAGAGATAAGATCCAGGGCGCCGTTCCTAATACCGTAGTGGTGTAGTTTCATGATCAATGTATTATGTTGAACGCAATCAAATGCCTTGGATAAGTCACAGAATATGCCATACGCATCATGCGACTCCTCAGACATCAGTGGTCGACACATACCTACAGTAGATAAGATGGCGCACTGACGTCACAAATATTAGATGACAACTGTCCCAAGTAGTGCGTAACTACTCCACGTGGGGTACTTATTGCCCCAAATGGGGGATAGTAGGAATAGTCGTGACATCTTACCCCGAATTCATAATCAAGCCAATTTGGGGGATAATGGGAGGTAAAAGTAACATTTTCACATAAAGTATACTAGAATGCTGTTCCCCCAAATAGAGGGGGGGGAGGCACCACTCACCTCTAGAGTGTGAGAGGGGAGGTGTGGAGTGCTCGCTGTTGTTGTCGCTGAGGGCGAAGCTGTGCATGCCGGGCCCCGCCCCCGCCGGCAGCGTGCCCCCGCCCCCGCCCCCCGGCCCCGCCCCCGCGTGCCCCGCCGTGCCCCGCCGGTGCAGCGACCCGCCCACCTCGCTCGACACAGAGTCTCGGCTACATACAAACACACAACATGTCATGTCACTTATATATTCACAATTAAAGTCAACTATAATGGCCGCTCCACACTTACCCCGCGAATCGCGCGAGAAGGCGCGAAAGGTGCGAGAACACGTAGTGTGGAGCCGAGTCGCATCTTTTTCGCGGCTTCGCGCCTTGTTCTCCGATTTTTGTCGGACCCACGACAAAGGGCCAGCGTGCGTGACTGTGAAAACTATGCGAATATTGCAAATGTGGAGCCTTGGCCATGTCGCGCTGTGTTCGCGCTACTTTTTCGCCGCGCGATTCGCGGGGTAAGTGTGGAGCGGCCATAAGACGTATAAGTAATAAATAATGAACATACTGTGTATAATGTCCGAGTGGTTCGTACGCGACGTAGTGTCCCCTCTCCCTGGCGGCGCAGGCGTACACGTCGCCCCCGGGGCCCACCAGGCCGGGGGGGGCGCCGCACCCCGCTCCCATGGGGCACGTGCCCCCGCCCCCACCCCCGCACGGGGGCGGCGGGGGGTGCAGCGAGGCGAGGCTCGACTGCGGGGAGCCCACGCCCACGCCCAGCAGTGGAGTACTCTGCACATACAACATGGAATCACACCACTACCACTCCTGCTGCTACAACGTTCATATTATGTAGGAGATGTTTACTTATTCAATTAACAGCCATCTACCACCATAATTTAAAATTAAATATTTCGTAAAATAGGGGGGAAACTACTTTAAAAAAGAATAAACTAAATATATCTTATATGGTACATACCGCGTGCGTGATGTGGTCGTGGTGCTGCCTGTGTGGTCTCCGCTCGCACGTGCTCGAGCACCCCGCCCCGCCCCCTGCCCCGCCCCCTGTCATCGCTGGAAACATTGTAATACATTACTCACGGTGCAACCAGGCAGGTTAACTGACCAGGTAGACCACGGGTCAGATATCATTACAATGTAAACTAACAAATAAAACAATAATTTTAAAGTTAAATAAATACTTAAATGAAAAATAATCCCTTACATATATTATTATAAGTACAGCAGTCGATATGTTCGCACCGTGGACAATGCGCGGAGGGGGGCGTGGCCCGCGCGACGCTCCCCCCTCCTCCGACCGGCCCCCCCGTCTCGTCGCTCGCTACCGACGACCCTCCACATTCTAGCACCCGATCAATGAACATAATAACAATACAAAAACAAAACAATAAAATAAACAATAAATAATCGCAATCAAAGGGAAATAATGACTCAAAACATAATATAAGATGTGTAAAACTTCATTGCCGAAAACCTAAGAAACGACTCCCAACATATTTAATTTTACAAACGTCGTCCTGTGGAATACTGGTTGAATTGGGAACACTATTTTAAAGGAACTAAGTAAATGATATGTATGAATAACAAGTAAGTGGTATACTGACCGACATACGTGGGATGGTAGTGGTAGGAGTCTATATGCGGGGGCGGGTGGGGGTGCGGGGGCAGGTGGGGGTGCTGGGGCGGGGGCCCCCGCGCCGGCTCGTACTCCCCCCCGCGCCCCACAGACATGCTCGACGACACGAGCGCCCCCTCCACGCTACCCGCAGATACTGCAACACACAGACACACATATACATTACTTACACGGAAACCATGCTAACGACAACATTACGCGTACATAACCATACCAATCTAAAGTATGAAGCCTATAGATAGAGTATAGAATATTATGTAAAGTTTACTATTTTTTCCCATCACAACTCTTGGGTCATTAGTCATTTGCACTGGTCTGGTTAATGAATTAAAGTTAAGTTAAAATAAAGATTATGTATTTCATTGGTATGGCTGATTTGTATTTTAACCAAATCAGTGAAAAGCCTAAAAATCATATTCTGGACTGAAATTAGTCAAACCATTTGCAATATAATATGAATATAATATGACGACGACCTCTGTGGCGCGTCGGGCGAACACCCGACTGCGACGCAGAAGGTTGCGGGTTCGATTCCCGCCGGGAACAAGTATTTATGCTGACCATAAATTCTTGTTTCTGGTTCTGGGTGTTTCCTATATGTATAATATGTATATATTTACGAAAAAAAAAAGTATATAAGTAGTTTATCCGTTATCTGGCACCCATAACACAAGCATTAAGTTGCTTAGCTTGGGGCTGGATGGCGATGTGTAATATGTCCTGAAATATTTATTTATTTATTTATTTATTAATATAATATTTATAAAATACTTTTCATCCATGAATCAGTTAGGTAAAGGTCATTTATAAAGAGATCTTAGAGTATAATATATAAATATATGGACGTACTCTTGCTAGCGGAGGCGTGTATCCCCTTGTCCATGTGTTTGAGTTCCATCTGGTCGTGATGTATCCAGAGGTCGGGGGGTTTGATGCCCGCCGAGGCGGACGCCTTCTGGTACGTGCTGGAAACAATACACTAATATTATCAGCCATCAATAACCGGTCTCTCAGACTACGACAGCTCCAACGTCAGCAGGCAGACGGTACGGGGCTGTCGCGCCAAACCCTATCGAAGGCACCCCAGATGTATGTGACTACACGCTAGGAGGTCCCCAGTGGACCCATAGTGTCGGTCGCTGAGGATGTCGTTCGTCTCTAGGTGTGCTAGGAACATATCGTTCAGTACACGTTCCATTGTCTCATAGAGTATGGAAGTGATAGAGATCGCCCTGAGTACAGGCTGCACGTTGGCACAAGCTACCACGATAATCAGGACCTGACCAGTTGTCATTGAGAGCCGACAGAGGTGCAGGTCTATCGCCGGAACAGGCCCAGGTCCCGTGTGGGCAGCACAGGGACAGCGCCAGGGCGGCGGCCAGGGCGAGCACGGCGCATGCGTGCAGCGTGTGACGTCCTGTGTGTAGGTAGGTACCTGGTGTCAGGCGGGGCCTGGTGCCGGCGGCAGCACAGGGACAGCGCCAGGGCCGCGGCCAGGGCGAGCACGGCGCAGGCTCCCCCCGCGGACGCCCACAGCCACGCCGACGTCGCCGTCGCCAGCCCGCCCCCTCCCCCGCTCTCTGCAACGTCACACACCTACCGTGTATACAACGACCATACATAGATAGATCTATATGTAGACACATACAACTCACCCATGGCGGTGGTGTAGCTGATGGGTTGACAGAAGGGTCCCAGGCCCTTCCCGTTCTTGGCCTGCACCTTGAAGAGGTACGTGGTCCTGGGCCGCAGCCGGTCGACCCTGGCCCGGCCCCGCTCGCCCCCCGCCGCCAGGGCCGTCCACTCCTCGCCCCCCACCGTGCCGCCCCCGCGGGATACCGCGTACATTATCACGTAACCTGCGGGCAGGGAGGGGGGACATTAATGGTGCTTCGAGTCGGATAATACATCGATAATAGTCCTTCGTGCCGTAGATACATACATACATGATAGCGTAGGTATATTGATTTTAATGATATTTTGTTAATAGAGAAACGTTGTTTCAAGTTGCTCTATTGACTTGTTTACCAATTCAATTCGGGTACTTTTTATTTTATGTTTTAATATTTTAAATGTTTAAAAATTCATAAGGTCCTATCAAAATGATTTAAATAATTTATTAATCATTTTAAAAGTTTCATAATTACTATTGAGCCCTTAATTAATTATTTAGATTTTAAAGATAGAAAAGTGACGTCACGTCTGTCAAACTTGTTGTGGACATTGCCGATGTCCGATCCCACCACCGCCTATAAAAGCAAGCGCTGAGGAGATTAAGAGATCTTTTGCTGTTCAGTCGTCCGTCGGTAAGGTGGTTGAAGAAAGTCAACAATTGTAACGTAGTAGATTTATTCTACTAGTTTGAATTATAAATTTTGTCAACTTTGTTTGTCACTGGCGATATGTATTTATTTTAGGGTTATAAAAATGTGGAAATGTAAACAAATAGCAGGAGCACGCACAGAGTGATATTAGTGTTCGGAATTAGAGAAAGTGTTTTGCAGGCGATGTTCGTGTTAGGTAAAATATTTAGGGAGTTTAGGATGCTGTGATATTGGCTTTCTTTTGGTCTTGACTCGCTCGAGCAAGATGACGAGATATTTTTGGAAAGGAATTCGAACGGTGTGGAAGCGCAAAGGCCGCCGTTGTAAAGCTCGTTTAATAACTTGAGCCGACAACAAATATACTATGCGCTAATTAGGGAATTTTACTCGGTTTTTCTTATGACCTAGACAGATCTAAATCACATAAAAGGACATGTGCCCGTCTGCATTACCTTATGCTTTTTACCAGAGGTTGTGTTGAGTGGATCTCCACCCTCTACAATTTGTATAACCTTATTTGACATGAGAACTTAACCCGTAGAAGCACATGGTTTGTACGGAGTCACCGCTTTCAACATATGGAGGTACCATCTTTTCATATTAACTAACTGTACTCAGAATGGTGAATATAATTCGGTTTGCAAAATGATTTTAAATAGGATGTAAATATAAGCCCAAGGCTTAAGGTGTTAATTCAATAGTTAAATGAATGTTAATTTAATAGTTAAGTTAATATCCAAATTTGAACGAGAACTTGTACTTATAATGTTCGACAGTGGTCGGTCTTTAAACAGTGTCTGCGACTGATCGCTTACGGATCCCTGAACCGAACATCTGGTTGCTTTATAAGTCACACGACAACAGGGCCTCCGTAGGTGATCAAGCGAAGGCACAGTCAGCCGCTCCTTGAGGATAGGAAACTTTATATTTTGCTTTATATAATTTTGGTAGGCAATAAAGTTATTTTATCTCTTTGTATGGAAACTGGATTTTCTTTTGTGTATTCCTTTAGGAACCTATCCATATCCTACTGTAAGGTGAGTCTCCAATAATATACTTTTAATAATATAGTTAGCGGTCTGGCTTCTTTATAATGGGGTTGTTCTGAGAGACACTCGTTCAGTCTAGACCACGGAAAACCCCGTTATACAATACAGTGCTTCATTTGATGTATACGTCAGGGCGCCGCCATCTTGACTACTGTTATGTGTCTATAAATAGGAATAAAATGACGGAACGTGGTTCATTCTGTCGCAGTAGCTTCATGATGTCCGAACTTTTTCATGGTCATACCATTTATTTGAGTTGATTAGTTTAATACCTTTTAGTGAGTGGATTAGGCGTTTACATATGATTAAAATCTTTTCTTCTCGTATAGTGGTGTAGCTCACCTATTGTTAGAGTTATCAGATCGCCTTAAGGCCTCTAACTTGACCTAACGACTGCTACTAGAGGTAGCAATCGGGACCAACGGCTTAACAGAGGGGCTCACGAAAATAATGAAAATAAAATATGATTAAAATATGTTCTAATGATAAGTGCCTTTACATTTACGTAACCTACACGCAGATTTGGTTATTATAGCTAGTCCTTTGTAATACATATAGTATAAACATACCTGTAATGACCCCGTTGGGCTTGGCGGGCTTGTCCCAGACGAGGTCGACGGCGCGGGCGGCCGGGGGCGCGGGGGCGGCGCGCAGCTCTCGCGGGGGCGACGCGGGGGGCGCCTCCAGGGACGTGTTGTGGACCAGCATCGACCACGCGCTCGATCTACCACCTGGGGGGGGGGGAACATATTTTATATTACAAATATAATACGCTTTTAGGAATAACGTCGCCGTGCATAATATTCTGTGTAAAAATGATGTTCATCCATTAAAATATTAGTCTGATTTAGACTAAGATGAGAGTAGACGGGGGGACAATATTTACCTTTGATTAGCTTAACGCTGAACTCGTACTGAGTGAATGGCTTCAAGTCGTCGAGCATGCAGTTGAGGTCGCTCGCGTTGAAGTACCTCGGGCGGGCGTCGCCCCCGCCCACGGCGCTCGCCCCGGCGCCCACAGCCGCCCAGCGCACCACGTACCGCCGTCCGTCCGACACCGACTGACCCTTGGGTAGCGTCGGGTCCGTCCAGTACACGACGGCGGTGCTTCCACTCAACATGATCGCCTGCAACGACACCAACAACGTCAGTCTCACACGTCTAGACACGTCACCATCCCCCTCTACCTGCCTGCCTCCCCCTCACCTTGACCCCGACGGGCGGTATGAGCGAGACCTGCTCCTCCCCCTCCCCCTCGTCCTCCCCCTCCCCGCCGTCGTCGTCCAGCTCGTCCCCCCCGTCGTCGTCCGCCCCCCCCTCGTCGGCCCCCACCCCCCGGGTCCGCACCGAGCTGTACACCGCCGGCCCCAGCCCGCGGGAGTTGCTCGCTCGGAGCGATATCACGTACTCAGCATTCGGTTCTATAACGATAATTAAAATTATATAAATATTGAAATATGCCTTCATTTCATCTTTGAGCTTATAACATGTCCATATGCTCAAAGTTCACTGCACTTTTTATAAATAGAAAAAAAAAGCATGCTTTATTTATACTTTATTATTGTTTTTAAGTAATGCTAGTTAAGTTGCTTAATTTAATAATAATTAATGGAGTTAATTATTTAATTAAGTTGAACAATCGTTAGAGCCCCCCCCTTCCACCCTCCACTCCCGGCACCCCGAGCCCCTACCCCAGCAGGTACCCCCTCACGTCACGTATATACTCACGCAGGTGCCTGATGACGTAGTGCGTGTGATGGTGCGGCAAGGAGCGCGACGTCTCGTCGGGCACCCCGAGCCCCCACCCCAGCAGGTACCCCCTCACGACGACCCCCGTGGTCGCCCCCCCGGCGTCCCCCTCCGACCACGACACCGATATCCAATCGCGACCCGCGCGGGCTGAAGCCATCAAACACACACGCTAATATAAACAACAATAACAATTCAATCGGTCCTTCGAGCCGGATTTAAAAACTTAAAATAGACACTATCAAGAAAGTGTTTTATTTATTTATTGTTTATTTATATTTCAGTTTAATACTAACGTTTATACATACAATTTATAGTATGGTTTAGTGTAGTATGTATGCATGTATGGTAGGTACGTACTGGTGAGCGGCGGCGGCTGGTCGGGCACGCCGCTCTCGTCCAGGTCCCGCGCCGTGGTCGAGCTCGTCACCCACTCCGAGAACGGACCCACACCCACCGCGTTGATGGCGGCCACGCGGATCTATACACAACACAACGTCATCTTATAGTACTGTCATCTCCACCACAGTTGCTTCATATTAGAAGACCCGTTTACCATGCTACCAATCATTTGTGTAACTTTTATTTTACTTACAAATAAAATAAGTATATAAAATTTGTATAGTAAAAGGTAAATTATTACGTATAATAATAATATGAGAGTACGTAAACGTTATTTTTTTTGTTAATTTTTATTATAAATAAACGAAATAGGTACCTGATACGCAGTACCGGTGTCTAGTCCGGTGAGATGTGCGCGTCGCGTGTTGGCCGGCGTGGTGAGCGACTGGGGCTTGCGTCGTGCCCCGGGCGGGGGCGGGGGTGGGGCGGCGGGCGACGCCCCGGGCGTCGGGGCGGGGCGGTACCGCACCTTGTACCCGGTGAGGGGCGCGCCGTGGGACCGGGCCGGCGGCGCGTCCCATCTCACCGTTATAGACTGGAACATGATAGACAACGGTTATTGCACGATGACCCCTCCCCCTCGTGTGTGATCGTGGGTGTTAGAGTACAGACCGTGGCCCCGGCGGGCGTGGCGGTGAGGTTTCCGACGGGCGCTGCGGGCGCGGCGCTGTCGGTCCGCACCACCACCTCCCCCCCGGCGACCCCCCCGGCGCCCCCCCCCGGGCCCCCCGCGGCCGCCACCGTCACCGAGTAGGCCGTGGCAGGCCGCAGCCCGGTCACCGTGTGGCTGTACCGAGCCACAGACGGATCCACCTCTACCACTTGGAACTGTTCACGACCTGACTCCACCTGAACGTATAAAGTCATATTATACACATTAGATTCAAGAAGGACAATTATTTCGGCAAAAAATATCGAAATCTAAAATTGAAACGAGTGCTTTTAGTAATTAAGGAGGCAATCATATTTGCCTGTGTAACAAGTGTATATAATTATTATAGGTGATGTTACCTCAGTGTAGCAGATGGTGTACTTGTTGGGCGAGGACAGCGTGTCGTTGTGGGCGGCGAGGGCGGGCGGCGCCCACGTGACCCGCACGCTGTGGGCGCCGCCTGCCTCCGCCCGCGTCTCCAGCGGGGGCCCGTGGGACGTCTCCTCTATAGCTGTCGTCACTGTTATACTCTATGGAAGGAACATGTCCGCGTTATTGTGGGGTCGGACTCAATAAGAAAGAAATATTGCAGGACATTCCACACATCGCCATCTAGCTCCAAGCTAAGTAACTAGACTTATGTTATGGGTGCTAAACAACTCATATACTTCACTACATAGTATAAAACGCTTTCTCTATCCCTATGTATGCTTAAATCTTTAAAACTACTCAACGGATTTTGATGCGGTTTTTTTAATAGATAGAGTGATTCAAGAAGAAGGTTTATATGTATAATACATGCATAATATAGAACGGAACGGTCGCTAGTACTAAATACTTTTCTTTTGTAAATATATACTAATAATACATAGAAACAACCAGAGCACAGACAAATATCTGTACATAAATACATGTGTGAGAACTGGGAATGTAACCCGCAACCTGGACTGTTTGTCAGTCCGGCATGGTGACCACTGTGTCAAGTGTGTGTCGTCAAGTATAAGTAAACAGTATACGAACGTCAGTGGGGTCGGAGAGGGCGTTGTTCCCGTACGCCCTCACAGCGAACTGGTACGTCGTGTTGGGGGAGAGCGACGCCACGTTCACCTCGCGACGAGACGCGCCGCATCGGGACACGCGCTCTCTGCATACATACATACATACACGTGTTATGGTCCACTGTATTGTTTTGTGATGAGGGAGATAGGACGAGATATTAACATGTTGAAGGTATATAGTGTTTACTGAATATTTATTGAGTAAAAGTACTAATTAAACTAGGTACATACTACGTCACATGACCTTCTAATACAATATTGATTTCTGTGTGACCTTGCCCTTGACACATTTTCATATCAGTGCAGGTGCAAGTGGAAGACAATTATAGAGAGAATGAAATAAGAAACTCACCGTTCACTCCCGAGTACTCTATATACGATAGCATATCCGGTGACTTGGTCCGTGCCCTCGGGAGGCTCCCAACTTAACGTCACAAACCGAGGCTTCACTATGACCGCCGTCAGCCCCCTCGGGGGGGCTATGGTCACGTTACCCCCCTTCCTCGGCCCCTCCAGGTCGAGTCCTTGAGCAGCGTGAAAATAATCGTTATTGTTGTAGTCGTAGTCGTTATACACTTCCGGGCCGGAAGTGTAGGCCGACGAAGTCTCTCCGAGGAAGTCGTCCGGGTAGGTCGGGGAGTCGCGGTCGGAGGGCTGGGTGGGGAGGGTGTCGTTGGGGTAGGTGGGGGAGGGGGGGATGGTCGAGTTCATGTCTGAAACCGGGGTTGGAAAATAATGAAACAAAATTAAACAAAAAAAGATAGAGAAAGAAATAGATAATGTGAATTATTAAAATGAACCATTACCAAAATTACTGCATCGTTCAAAATGATCCATTCCTAATTTGTTTTAAAGTTGATAGCAATTGTAACCTGCTTTGTTAATTTTAATAAAATAATAAGGAGTTATCTAGGAGTTAATTATGTATGGTTATACCGTCATCTGGCGCGGACGCGGGCGGCAACACGACGAGCCTCAAGGCGGCCCCGGCGGCGCCCGCCTCCGACACCGCCACACACTGGAACATGCCCGCGTCCACGCGCAGCACGCCCTGGATCCGCAACGACGTACTGTGTACAAACAAACATGCCATCTGTTCACTCCATCTACAGTTGTTTCATAATGTTGGAACCGTTTACTTTACAAACAATTATTTGTATACTATAAAAGTGTAAAATAGTGAGGTACAGACCCGTCGACGATGACGATGTCGTGATTGTTGGGCGAGAGGGGGTCCCCGTCCTTGAGCCAGAAGGCGCGCGGGGCCGGGCGGCCCTTGACGGCGCAACGCAGGGTGACGTCGCCGCGCTCGTAGGCCGTCACCACCGTCTCGGGGGGCCGCTCGCCGTCCGCGCCCGCGCCCTCCCCGCCGCCCACCGTCACCCGGGGCACCGTCATGACGTTCAGCTGCGTGGTGTGGTCGGCGGAGTCGATGGGCGAGGCGGCGCGGCAGGTGTACGCGCCGGCGTCCAGCGCGCGCGCCCCTTGCACCACCAGCGACCCGTACCCCGCCAGCCACAGCCGCGAGTCCAGGTCACTGCATCACACAACACACACACCTTGTCATACGGAACGGAACGTGGCGCTCTTACTCCGGCTCGATGGACCACAACGTAATGGTCCTTCGGGCCGGATTACAATTATAACTTACCTGAGATCGATGGCAACACCGTTATTTAACCACGTGATCTCCGGCTTGGGGTTGCCCGTCGCTGCACAATCGAATGTCACTGATGTTCCTGAAAATTGAAGATATAGATTGTGTAGTATAAGAATACAGGCAAGTGAAACTAGTTGTAAAAGTTATAGACAAAACTATAATGTAAACATAGTAATGTGATATTGCATCGCACCTGCACCGATATGAAGATGTGTCAAGGGCAAGGTTACACAGGAATCTATATTGTACTAGAAGGTCATGTGACGTAATATGTACCTACTTTAATTGGTATAAAAACCCCTGCTTTTACTCAATAAATATTCAGTATACAGTGAAACTTCAGAGTGTTAATAAGTCTCCAACTTCCCTACATCACAATTGATTTGTTACAAGTTTCAAAGGGTTTGTCTACATTAAAAACGATCATATTAAGTAGTAGCACAAAATTTGATTGAAATGACAGTGTCGAGACGCGTAAAGGTCGTGAGATTACCTTCAATAACTGTGAGAGGTTGTGGTGTCGCAATGAACCGCGGCGGAGACTCCACGTTCCCCGCGTCTCCACTCACGCGCAACTCTATCTCTTCGCCGGTTCTGTAACACGAGACATTTCAATGTCAGTCTTGAAGGTGAACTCAGGCGACAGACTGAATCTGTCAACTTGAAGTAGTCTGTGTTGAAGGGCTCCCTCCGACCTGTGTATGTGCGGGTGTGAGTGTAGCGCGACGCGGCACGCGTAGTGTCCGGCGTCGTGCGCGCGCAGCGGGTCCAGCTCCAGCGCGCCGCTCGGGGACACGGAGACGCGCGCCCACTCCACGCCCACCGGAGACCCGTTCCTCAACCACGTCACCTGTAGCACATACATACATAGATAGTAGTCACATGATGTCGGTGAGGCGAACGGAACGGTATGATACAGACGTTGAGCTTGAGTTGCGGCGGCGCCGGGGCGAGCCGGCCGGCGTAGACGCGGCGGTCGGCGAGCGGGGCGGGGTAGACGCGCGGCGGGGTCCGGGGGGCGACGCGGATCCCGCACGGGAGCAGCGCCGCGCCCCCCGTCACGCCGAGCACCGACCGCGTCACCGGGACTATCTCCGGCACTTCTGTATAACACAAACATTACGTTATACTATGATAGACCAGCGTCTCGAAGGACCGTCGATGTATGTGACATACCCGCGAGGACGACGAGCGCGACCCTCGAGACGATGGTCCCGACGCCGTCGACGGTGGCGACGCACTGGTAGTGCCCCGCCATGGCGGGCGACATGGCCTCGATGATGAGCGTGCCGTTCGCCAGCTGCTTCCTGTACTTGTCGTGGTGAGCGAGCGTGTGGTCCCTGGTGGGCATGGTGTGGCCGGGCTCGTGTCGCCAGGCGAGGCGCAGCGCGTGCCGCGACGTGGCGGCACACGGCAGCGCGACCCGCTCGCCCCCCGCCGCCACCGCGTCTCGAGGCTCCACGGACCACCGCACGCCCCAGTCGCCCCCAGCACCCTCACCGCCTGCAACAATATAACACGGGGCACAATCAGTCCGTGTGTCAACAGGTAGCACTAGTAGTGGGATTCCCTAAATCGTGCAAGCGAGATTGTTCCCATATTACACTGCTGCAATACCTTTCTGGTTTAAGATCTTCACCTAGTTCAGGCACACGTGGACATAGATTTAAGCTTTAGTACCTTTGTTTAATATTGTACTGTATTTCTGAATAAAAATTATCTTATCTTATCTTCATTTTTGAGATACACCCGACCCAATAGACCAAAAGTAAATAAATAAATAATAAAGAAAAAAAACAACCTATTTATTGACTGCAATATTTCATGTGATTATTTATAAAGTACAATGACGGAACGTGGTTTACCCTATCTCCGTGGCACCGTGATATTTGAACCGTTTAGTGGTATGCCAATTTATTTGTCTCCTACTTGTTTAAACGTCTAACTAGAACTACGGGAACAGATCTTGCATCTCAAAATGCAGGATTCATTTAATTTATGACATTAAATTTAATGAATCCGTTAAGTTTACGTAGTGTACGACACATTGTGAATATATGACTAAAATCAAATGACCCACGGGGGACGACAGGAAAAATTGTCTTGTTGTCTCCCCCACAATGAAGAGGGCTAGAGACGGGGACAACAGGAAAGTGAACAGCGCTTCATCACCAGATCACCTGTAGACTTCCAAGAACTGTAGTAACTTAGCGTCGGTAGCAACTATAATGAAAATACAAGTTAATCGTGAAAGCTGCCAATCAATTCCCGACCTTATTACCTATAACAATAAGAGTTCGACGACCGCAGCACGTCTTACCGTTGTTGTGTACAGTATTGAATGTAGAGCGAAGGTAGACGCTAGGGTTGTCAAATGTCAGGGTTTATTCTAACTACCTCTTAGAGTCGCGCGACACGTGGCGGATGCGTTTTACACTATTATCTAGTAGAGATTGATTTCTCTAGTCGTAAGAAGGTATTTATTATTATAAGACAACAGTATTGTAGGTTTTATGTTTGTAACTTTTTTTTTTACAAATATTATATCTAGCTATTTTTACGATTTTGAAGAGCTTTTTTTTTGTTAAGCTTTAATTTTCAATAATGTAGACTCCTCATATATATATGTGATATTTCCTACAATTAGTAATTAATAAAAAAACATATACACCGACGAGCTTACCTCTAAAAACATCCATTTTGTTTAAGAATAGAAGTATGTAAGTACCTAGTATATTTACCTACGAGCTGTTGCCTGCAACTTCGTACGCGTGCTAGTTTTGTTTATTGTACCAAAACCTTCCTGTTGAACCACTCTATCTATTAAACAGACACGTCAAACTTATAAAACGTTTTTGCGTCGGGGGTTAAAACAAACCGCATCAAAATCCGTCGAGTTTTTAAAATCTAAGCAGACATAGGTATAGACAACGGGAAGCGACTTTGTTTTATACTATGTAGTGATATAAAATATGTACCTAACAGAAAACCTTGGTACTTATAGAAAAGGTGATATTAAAAACCAACTAAAGATCTCAGTACCTACTACGTCTCTAATACTTTACTGTCATTCAAAATGGAAACCGCTCACTTATTACATTTGTTTAGACGCGATGTGCGATCACCTCTGAACCTTGGTAGACAGACAGTGACAGCCCTACGACCCTACGTGTCAGAGAGTGACAAAGCCGCGACAAATGATAGATAGATAGACAATAAGAGACAAACCGCTCCGTCCGCCCGCTCGGCTCTATGTGAAACGTGACATCTTCATACGACATACGGTGATACGGCGACGCGATGCACGCTCTATTTCTTATTTTGTTAAGAAAAATGACATGCGGGAGGTACTTGTGGTTTAACAGAATATCACGTCTCTTGGTATTGTCATTTAATGGGTACTTACTTGTTGAGATGTTTGAGATATGAATGAATGAGTGAATGAATGGTGAGTTCACGTTCCATGTCTATACAATATTGTATGAGAGACAAAGCGGTGAGGTCTCAATGGATTATCAGATTCGTAGATAATTATAATAAATAAAGGAAATGGTAAGTGATATGTTCAATGAGAGCAGAACACAGTAGGTAGGTACAGGCAGGGGAGGGGGTAGCAAGCAATAATGTTAGTTCCCTTTAGGACCATTATGTTAAATTTACAAAATGTTGAATTCGTAAATATTCGAATTTCATTAATATAGGTAAGCTAACCCTGGACACCACGCTGCAAGTGGTCCTTACCTTACTGGTAGAATATATAAACTAACATAAATATACAAGTAATATATAAGTAGGTACAATAAAAGTGTACTGTACGTATGTATGTATAGATAAGCTAACGCTGTATACCACGCTGCAAGTGGTCCTTACCTTACTGGTAGAATATATAAACTAACATAAATATACAAGTTATATATAAGTAGGTACAATAAAAGTGTACTGTACGTATGTATGTATAGATAAGCTAACGCTGTATACCACGCTGCAAGTGGTCCTTACCTTACTGGTAGAATATATAAACTAACATAAATATACAAGTTATATATAAGTAGGTACAATAAAAGTGTACTGTACGTATGTATGTATAGATAAGCTAACGCTGTATACCACGCTGCAAGTGGTCCTTACCTTACTGGTAGAATATATAAACTAACATAAATATACAAGTTATATATAAGTAGGTACAATAAAAGTGTACTGTACGTATGTATGTATAGAACAACGAGCGGGCATCGTTAACCCCTCACCCGTTTGACCTTGACCCTTCGATTCAACTTTACCTCAAAGCTCGAATCAACTTGACTGACTGACTGACAGACTGACAGGATGACGTATCGACGCTACTCTCATCTCGACGGACATTTACAAAAAATGGAACTCGTAATTAGGAAAGCTTTGCGTAATTTCGAAACGAACGTGGTTCTCGTGGTGTTACTCGCACCGTAGGACGTAGGTTCAAATCTCACCGGGAATATATTTTAGATTCAATATTAAATCACATTTTAAAAAAAATGAACATAATCTATAAAAATTTCCCCTCTCTGGCTATTAGGGTTCATAAGATACAGCCTGGTGATGGACAGACGAACAGACAGTAAAATCTTAGAAATAGGGTCCCCTTTTTATGAACCCTGTTGTTCCCCGTATTACACACATGGGTACGGAACCCTAATGTTCCACATATTAGGCATGAAATCCTTTATTTTCAGCGGATAACTCTAAATCTAGAGACATATCAATTTCCAAACTGTCCTGTTTCCCAACAACTCATTCATTCATTCACTCGTTTTATTATGAATAGAGCTAGGGGTCCGGCGAATAGGTACTAGGTCGCATACAGCCGCGCGCGTCTAATCTCGTCGAGTGATGCCAGCATCGCTGCAAGTAGGTCAATTGTGCACCCATCGGGAGATTGATGCGCTGGCAATACTTCGTTTTTATATAGCTAATAGTTTAATAGCGATTATTTTCACTTCTTGGATTATCAAGTACATTTTTCAACATGATGCCCTAGCTCTAGCCGAATGAAACGTTCAGGGTTTCTTCATAAAAGCCAGTAGTTTTTAGATAGGTTGCAGAATAAAATAATCTGGGAAATATTTTTTTAGAACCATACAAAGATAATGTAAACATTAGATTTTGAAAAAAAATATTACTTCAATGGGTTTATTTTAAATTTTATAAATTGGTATAGGGGTACAAAAGGTCCACTATTGAACTTGTTTCACAAAAAAAGCACAATCGCAGACCTGATAGTTTGGCTGTAATTGCGAAGTTCAGGGCGAAATCTGATTTTGACAAAAATTTCACTAAAGTCCAAATAATTTTTGAACCACTAATTATTGCAGAACATACAGGGGAGTTAAATCAGTAAACAGCTGTTGTTGTCCTACTTCCTTCCTTCGAGCTCGACATACAGCTGATGTCGGTCAATTATTCCGTACGGATCTCACAAGTTTGAGTGAGGCGAGTCGTGAGGTGAGAGAATCTATCAAAGTTTCTCTACCTACCCTCCGCCGCGCGCCGTCCGTCTCCGTTGTTAATGCACTGTGCCAGTGTGAACTTGATGAACTTGTTCAACTTGGAGTTACGTGGGATCATCCCGTGGGACCTTCCATAGCTTAGGAATTGTTGTGTCCTTTTCACGTTCGGCTCTAACTTCATTGTTTATGAACAGATTATGAACAGAGATAATTCAATTAACTCGAGCATGATTTCACATTAGATATCTGACAGTTTTTTGTAGGATACCCTCTACTGAGTTCTGATTGCCTGGTACTTAAAGACCAAATTACTATCAAACAATTAACACGGTAACGGAAAGAGAGCAGTTGAAGAAAGAGAGAGATAGCGTTATAAATGTGACCTTCTACTAACTTCTGATTGCCTAGTACTTACAGACCAATTACTATTAAACAATTTACACAATAAAGGAAAGAGAAAAATTTAAGAAAGAGAGAGATAACGTTATAAGTGTGTTACGTGTGTTAGTAACGTTATATTTTATCAAGGGTTGTCTCATAAACATTAGGCGAGGATCTGACGAGGATCGTTGGAGAATTGCAACACAAGAGCAAAACTAATTACTTACAGGTGATTAAAATATACAGAATTCATAATTAAAACCTATATTCGCAGGTCCTCAAAGTACACTAAAGTGTTGCCTCGCGTATGATAAACTGGGTTACATTTGTCATATCTATACTAATATTATAAAGCTAATATCAGGAACTACTGGTTTGATATTATTGAATATTGTGTGTTTTTGTGACCTTTTTGATCTATTTACTAGTTATATTTTAGATTCAATGCGCCAGCAACTTTTATCCCTAATAAGGCCGTAGTGCCTGAGACATGTTTTAGATGGAGCAGGCTTGCTCAGCACCTATACCCCATCCTCTCAGCTTAGGTTTTTGTGTTGGATAGTCCATTTATCGTGGAAGGCTATAGGCTATTTTTTCACTTTAACGTTCATTTTGATATTCCCACGGGATCGGGACTTGCGGGTGATACCATGGAGCGCAGCTAGTCATCCAATAAATTGGGGCTGACTTTTAAATACTGAACAGGTTTTTAATGTGGGATGAGTAGGTAAGGAGTAAAGCATCTCTCTCAGCTTGTGAGAGTGTCTTTATAAACGAAACTACTTATCACCTTTTGTCACAGTGATTCCGGTTCCACAAATTTTGAAATAATATACAACGTCAAAGAACGAACGTTGAAGCCGTCGCTAGTCGTTTAGTGACACAGATATTCTAGCTTTGTCCATACTCTGTGCCATTTGGGGCGCAGCTCTCAATCTACGGCTCTCTCATTGGATAGGTACTACTTTACACAACAAAACAAAACTGTAGCTCTATTTTAGTTTGTTTTTACATAACGCTGATGTAAAATTGAGTGGTTCACAACTGGTGGGACTACGGGGCCAGTACTAGGGTGTGTGATACAATTTTTTTTGGCTAAACCACAACATTTTTTGAAAGGTTGTTTGATGGTAATGGATTCATTAGTTTTTTTGTTGTAGACAGGTGTGTCCTTCCTCTCAATTTGTCCCGAACAAAAGGGCCGTATTTCATTAAACTTAGATAATACGGTCCTAATTCAAAACGCGTCATTCAATCAGTACCTCCATTCGTTCGATCCATGTTAGATCGCGCCGCGCCGCGTCCGAAACAAATCCAATAAACACGTTCTATATTCACTCATTCAATCACAAGTTTCATTCATTCAATCAGTGCTCACACGTGTGTAGTGCCCCAGACAATGATCGTTCAGAACTCTAGTGGGGGCGCTAGTGTCCTCACTAATACAACAATCCAACCGAATTTGAACGTTAGGCAATATGGCAACACATTAGTACCAAAATTGGCCACTCGTGTTCAGAGAGAACCTTGTCAGGTTGTGAACTAAGTTGTTTGTTATCCCGGGACGAGTTTACTTCAAAGATATTTAAATACCAGTGATATAGAATAAACAGCGACTAAATGAAACATTTGAACTATTTCCTTGGCTAATCTTATATGCCTTATTGGCACAGGCATAGGAACTACTGGCACATGCCCATAGACCTACTGGTAGAACCATAGACAAAAACATTGCCCTTGGTCTTACGCGTAGGACTACGCAGTAGGACCACGGACCTAAGTCATTTTTACCCGATTACGGCAAAAGGAGGGTTATGTTTTGACCGCGATGTATGTTTGTATGTATGTATTTTTGTCTGTGCCCCTCATAACTATCGTCTTTAATTTTGACTGTACTTTTAATCATATCGGGTAGAGTTGGGAGTTTTAGTTAGGTATTTTAAAATCGGGTAGAGTCGGGATGTAGCCGTCTAAACTACAACATAATTAAAAAAATGAGGTATCGTCGGTCGGGTCGGGACCCATTAACATATATACCGGCTTAAATCGTCACAATAATGGGTTCCGACTATTTAAGTCGCTATGTTTTATGCTTTTGAATTTATTATTTCAGTACCGATCACGAAATTATTGCCACCGTATCAGTTATTCGATAGTAGGTTCGAGTCCTGCACTTGTTTTTTTCTTTTCAGTTCTAATTTAATTTTCGTTTTTACGCTCTTTTATTATATTTATTTTTTAGTTTTCTACTTTTTTTGCAAGCGGTTTTTTTTTATTTTGTTTCTAGAGCGTAATTTTATTTGGTTACTTTATTCCGCATATTTCAGAGCTATTTAATAATTATTTAAACTTATTGTTATTCTATGAGAATATCTTTAACCCATTGTAATGTGAAACATCTTCAACTGGCTCGAAATGGACCTATAGGATGGGATGGGACGTGACGTGGCGGGGCAGGTGACGAACGAGAGGTTAATACATATTTCATATTCATTTATTTCATAAAACATGGGTACAATTATAGTGGTGTTGATTTAGATTAAGTAGTTACAGCCATGTTTCGCCTACCAAATAGTTCTGTATATCACGTAGTAGTAGTTCCTTTGTATTTAGTTAGTTATATCTAATTAGTGTTATAATCTCTCTGTTACTAGTTGCTTGTTACTGTCACTCGCAGGGTCCGTGTAGGGAGTTGGGTAATTTATACTAGATTTGGAGAGTATATTCTCTGTAGATCCCGACCCGTGCACCCACCGGGTGGGTAGAGGGGTAAGTAATAAACGATTCAGGTACATAGCTGTGGTATAATGGAGGTGTTAAAGTTGACCAACAAGATGAGTGTAAGCTCCTTGCTTGATCGGAGACGAGATGGTGAGATGAGACGCGAGCAGGTAGTAGGTAGGTACTATACTACCTACACTCGAATATCATCACTACATAGTATAAAACAAAGTCGCTTTTTCAGTCCCTATACCCCTATGTATGCTTAAATCTTTAAAACCTCGCAATGGATTTTGATGCAGTTTTCTTTATTAGATAGAGTGATTCAAGCGGAAGGTTTATATGTATAATACATGCATAATATAGCCGTGCGAAGCCGGAGCGGGTCGGTAGTATCGTTATAACAAGACGCCTCGCAACACTCGCGTACTGAATGAATCATTTCACATTTCTGGGATACAGGGTGTCCTCTCAAGACATTGCCACCATATAGATAGACGTTTTAATATGCCGACCTTCTGCAAACTACATCATTTTCCTTGATAGACCTTTTGATACGGAGCGGTCCTCAAATTCCACGTCACAAGGACACAGGGGGGGCTCATAGCATGAGTTTTGTTTCAACCAGAACTGGTATGACCCCCCCCCCCCCTTTCTCGTTACGAATCATTCATGTAACATTTATTAATTAAGTTCGGTTGAAGGAAATTAACATACATTTTACAGAAATTACAATAATGTTGAAGACGGAAATATTAATGATAATTGAAAACGTTAAAATAAAGCTCATTTTCTTAATGAAAAGCGGGAAATTCATCAGATAACGAGCCCCCCTCCAACACCTCCCAACCTCCCGGACCGCCAGGAGGTCAGTCTAATTGTACTAAAGACATTAATTTAATTAATACATAACATCACCGATAGTAAAGAAAACAATTTAAATTCACAAACGTCTAATAAAAGGTCTCCCCCCCAAACTGTAGCGAGAACGCAGCAAGATCCCGCTATATAATAAATAAATAAATAAATATTTCAGGACATATTACACATCGCCATCCAGCCCCAAGCTAAGCAACTTAATGCTTGTGTTATGGGTGCCAGATAACGGATAAACTACTTATATACTTTTTTTTTTGTAAATATATACATATTATACATATAGGAAACACCCAGAACCAGAAACAAGAATTTATGGTCAGCATAAATACTTGTTCCCGGCGGGAATCGAACCCGCAACCTTCTGCGTCGCAGTCGGGTGTTCGCCCGACGCGCCACAGAGGTCGTCAAATCTATCGCTCGCTACACTACACTACGTCAAATATATCGCTACACTACAGCCTAACTACATCCATTATACATAAAATGAACAATTTTCAGTGTGGTGGCTGCAGCTGGCTGTAATGGAGGCTAGACTCGAGGAGAGTTACTCCACTTTACCTAACGTTCAGCAGTTAGTGTAGTGGAGTTAGCGGACGATTAGCGCGAGACGACGCGACCAGACGCCCGCACCACGTCGGGACAGCCAAGTACTTTGTGTAAAGGAGACATAGTTCAACAGACCGAATCACGACGAAATCATACTTTAAACTCAGTATTATGAGAAAAAAAAAGGCAAAAGCGCTTTCAAAATCGGTCCATTTAGAGACGATTTAATTTAGACTTTTCTAAGATCTTGCTTTCCCAAATCCCATGTTGTAGGTCAGCAGCAGGAAGCACCTACAATCGACTGTGATTGTCAAACTTGATTGGACCACTTAACCCCTCACCCACTACGGTCACATAACCCAAACCACGTCCCATGTGTACCCGACAAGAATCTACCGAACTTGAGTGTGGGCGCTAGTGTCCCCACGAATACAACTGAATTTACCCCTTTACATTGGTTCCCGTTATCCACATTCGAAAAAGATCCCTGTCAGCGTGTAGTGGTGACACAACCCTTACATATCCGGACGGAAGTGGCCCGGCCCGGAGCCGGCCGGACGCCGGACGGCCGCGGAAATGAGGGGACGTGCTCGTACTTCGACTGAACACTTTACATTTACAGCTGTATCTACAAGAATCTACGAAGTGTGAAACGTCCAGAAGGAATTATTGGCGCACATAAACTATCATTTACTATCATTGACATAGATTAAATAACTAATAGGTCCCAACACCGACCCCTATCTTATCTTATCTTATCTTATATAATGGGGGTTGACAAAATTGCCAGCAACACTTCGACCCAATGGGATCTTTTGTGCTTACCCCTACCTTGATGTTTCTTACTCTTTGAAGAAGTGGTCGATTAACGCGGTGATCCCACTCAGAGGAAGAAACCTATATTCCTCCGGTTTGGGATACGCATTCCCAAGGAGGCTCATACGCTTCGCTGCTAAGACGTCGCATTCACACAGTACGTGCTCCATAGTTTCCCTGACATCACCGCAGGCTCTGCAGTCATTATTTGAAGTTAACTTCATTTTCAAAAGCATGTCATTGGTTCCGTAATGTCCTGTCAAGGCACCAACCACAGCTCGTGCTTTGCTTCTGCTGTTGTTCAATATAAATTTAGAAGCCCCTCTGGTGCTGCTACCTATGAATTTCCTCGAATGTAGCAACCCTTGACTGATTTCCCACTCTTGCGTGTGTTTCTTATCAGCGTAATCCTTTACGGCCTTAATGAGTGTGCATGCTGGTAGGCCCATACATGGTTCAGGTCCAAGCATAGCACTTGCCGATCCTGTCCTTGCTAGCTCATCAGCTTTCTCATTTCCTGTTATTCCTACATGGCCTGGGACCCATAGTAGTCGCAGCTTGTTCCTGCGGTCCAAATTGTTCAGGGTTTTCACCGCATTCAGGACCAATTTCGAGTTGACCTTGCAGGAATTTAAGGCCTTTAGTGACGCTTGACTGTCGCTAAGAATGTAGATAGTCTTGTTCTCTACACTCATTTTCAGATTTTCCTCTGCGCATGCTATGATTGCATACATCTCTGCCTGAAAGACCGTAGTGTATTGACCCAAACTACTCCACAGTTGTAAAGATTCTGAGTAAATACCTGCTCCAGTACCAGACTCAGTTTTCGAACCGTCTGTGTACCAAATGAGGCAGTCTGCGTCTGGTGAGCGCAGTTCCTGTGTCCAGTCTTCCCTTGTGGGGACATGTATTTTAAAGTTTCTTTTGAAGATTTTGACACACGGCATAACGTCGCTAATCATATTTATCTTCCTTTGAAGCTCATCATTAAGCTCCATTTTTGTATGCCTCGTTGTGGGCCTATTGCAGTTAAAAGCGCCTGCCGTTTTTAGTCTGTATAAGGTTTTAATTGCCTCCTGTTGTATGAAGATGTGAAGAGGGGTTAAGTTTAGAATTATATCTAACGCCTTCGTAGGCGTGGACTTAAACGCTCCTGTGATAGCCATGGTGGCCATCCTTTGTAGTTTGCCTAATTCCTTTACGCATGATGTTAGTTTGGTTAACACCGACCCCTAACGAACACCCAACAAAAAATAAACCATACTTTCTAACCCAATAAAACTGGCTATGCTGCACATGATCGTTCCAACATCAGCTCTCTATTTAACCAAACACCAAATTATTTGAAGAAAACGTCACAAATGTATTAAATTCCTAGTATATGATACGATATAGTGGACGCAGACCTTAAAGCCTTACCTTCCCGATGTATTATGTATGTATGTATATACAGAGTCAGTAGGTCGGTACCTACATGACACAGACACATGTAGTACATATTTAAAGAGACCTTGTCGAAAGCCTCACTCGAATCTGTAACACTCTCGTTCGTTAAAACTTTCAGCAAAGTCAGGTCTTTGTAACAAGCTTACACCGAAATGTGTCTTGTTAACGAACATACATAGCTACATTATAGTTGAACTGAGAACATTTGCCAAAGGATATGGTTCCACTATAATCCATGGATTCATTTAATTCTACTTTTCGTTTTGACTTTAATTAGGCTGTCAGTAACGACTAAATAATTCCTTAATGACGCATTTGCAAAGCGAGATAAAAAAAAAAGAGATTTGAATTACCTCTGGTATCTGTGCAAAGCCGGGAGAGGTCGCCAGCTGTAGTAGGTACATAAGAAGCTCGTCAATAAAGTAGACGGTAACAGTGGAAACAAGCAACCAGTAGAACAACACAGTCACAGTGATTGATTGACAGATAACTGTTCATTTGTCTCACGACGCGCGACTCGACCCGCCTTACTGACTGACTGACTGACAGACTGATGACGTGACGTACCACTGCTGTTTCTTGTACCTACCTATGTAAGTCTTTCATTATTTTCAGGTTCTGCTAATTAACATTAAATATTTCTGTATATTTTTCAAAGGCCTTTGGACGTAATTGACAGTAAGTTAAAACCGTTGAATTTTTTTTAATTGTTGAATTAAAAAGTTGTATGGCATTATTTGTTCGTCTCGATCGATATCTTCCATAACTCTACCATTTCCGATGTATCTACGAGTACAAACATAATAATCTAACAGTACAATGTACGTAAATCCCCTACACATGACAATGTGGATGTTTAATACAAAGCCAGTTGAGGCGAAGTACAGTCAGGACAACAAGTCGGTTACAAAATTACAAACTCTAAATATGCATTGAAATGTTACAAATATACTTACAATAATCAAGTTATTGCGAAAAAAATCTCATACTTAGCCGAAAAATGAGAATTACCGGGGTTGCGTCCCCAATATTATTTGATTTGAAATCCATTGTGTCCCCATCAGTACCTACTCGTACGATAGACAGCAGTAAGTCAGTAGGGCCACTTGTTCGCGTCTCCTCCCCTCCCCCCCCTCGCGAGCGAGCGCGACACATGTTACTACAATCTTATTACATTACAATGTGCATTGTTACTTTAGGTGACACAGTGGTACTGATTCCAGTTGGGAAACTTCAAAGTACCTACGAAGAAATATACACAGTAAGTAAAAGCTTCATGCTATGCTTTCTTCTTTAAATGGCACTGGCTGTCCCTGTGGTTTTACCCGAGTTAGGTACAATCCCGTGGGAAAACCGGGATAAAAACTCCTTCCTTCCCTTCATCGGTTAAGATGCATATTGTAGTCATAAACATAAACATTTAGTCTTCGACTAAAATAGTTAATTATTACATGGGAAATTATTGTCAAGTGCTATTGTGTACTTTTTAAGGTGAAATGTTTTTTCCTACATTTTG
Organism: Idaea aversata; assembly: GCA_907269075.1. Classification (NCBI taxonomy): domain Eukaryota; kingdom Metazoa; phylum Arthropoda; class Insecta; order Lepidoptera; family Geometridae; genus Idaea; species Idaea aversata. Next base: position 8,870,818 of record OU026110.1, on the reverse strand, counting down.
ATACTTTTTTAATTAACTGCAGGGTAAAGATTTCCCTCACCTGTTTCCAAGCTTGAAATAATAATAACTAACACCATGTATAATATAATAAATATTGTAGGACATTTCACACATCACCATCTAACCCCAAGCTTAGTAACTAGACTTGTGTTATGGGACAACGGATTTACTGCTTATATACTTTTCTATCCAGGCATAGTAGACAAAAGTATCAAGTAGTATAGTAACAGTTGACCTACTGTAGTGAGAGCGTATTAACGCGTCACTGTGACACGTCCCATTGACATAGTCACATGTCACAGTGTATCGTATATTGTATATCAATAAGTGAACGCGCTCCCTCCCTCAGCCTCAGCCCTTCCTCACCAACAGCTGACTGCTGCTCGATTACTGCACCATGGCGGCCACTATGGCGGGCTTGTGATGTGATGACGGAACAGGGAGGATTCAATGGTTCCCTTTCTATATTTACTGTCGTATTTGGTTAATTCGCAGATATTTATAGGTTTGTTGCCACGGTTCACCAGCCTCGGATACCGTGATAGGATTCCATCAAATATATTTATTTATTAGCCGCTGATCACGGTAAGTATCCGTGATTATAATATCCTTTATCGATGACATAGTATTGAGAGTGAAGGTAGACTGCAAACTAAACAGCCAGTCGATATTAATATTGCGATTATCACATTAGAAGGCAAATATAAAAGAAGGGAACAATTCCACGATGCATGGCCGATCTCAAGTATGTAGTCTACGGAGCGAGAACTAAAGGTATTTCGAGGGGTTTAGCCATCTAGTTCGACTATTAGATCTACGATAGAACATAAAAATATCGATTCAGTTGAACTATTCTACGAAATATTACGGACAAGTAAAGATGTCAGTAGTCAGTAGGTATCACGTGCCGAAATACTTTAGTTGACGCATAACACCATATATGCGAAACACCAACTCGAGATTTTGTGGTATATTGCGGATTAGTAGAAATAATTACGTAAAATACCACCAAAGTATCTCGAAGCTAATAATTTTTGGTTACGTTCGATTCGTAATACTATCGTAATCATCATAATATATAAAAATCTGCAGCTTTTGTTGACCTTCAATAACATAACCTAGGACAATATCACCCCTATTTCATACGAGTCGGTTAATTCTATAATATCGCCCCATACATAACAATAGGTAATGGCATGTTGTTGCGCACGTGTCTGCGACGCGGCGGGAACCGAACCCGCGACCCCGCCCTTGGGTGACGCGAGGGTCACGGCACTCTTACATAATGGTAATAATACGGTGCATTTGTTGTGTTGTGTTGTGCCAGACTTACGTCTGATATAATCGAAATGTATTGTTCTAACATAACTTGACTGTAATGGTAACCGATGGGATTAAATATAAATACATACTGCGCCCTGTGGTTACACTCGCGTAACTCTTGATCCGGTCGGAATCTATACTAATATTATAAAGCTAAAGAGTTTGTTTGTTTGAACGCGCTAATCTCAGGAACTACTAGTTCGAATTGAAAATATATTTTTGTGTAGAATAGTCCATTTATCGAGGAAAGCTATAGGCTACTTTTTATTTTGATATTCCCACGGGATCAGGACTTACGCGGGTGAAACCGCGGCGCGCAGCTAGTATCGGGATAAAAAGTAACCACTACCGTTATTCCAAGACTCTATCTAATGTAGTTGTACGTACGGTCGGCTGCATGATTGCAGCCCCCGGTAGAGTTCTAAAATTACTATTATTGGAATGTTTTCAATCTAATAATTTTTGTTTGATAAATTGATGAGTTAGAAGACTTTAAACTTCAACTAAAGCAGGTGCATAGAATCTTGCTTGTGTTGAAAACATTCTTATAACAGCTGTTTTCGAGGTCTACGGTGGGTCTGCAATTATGCGGCCTACCGTACCTACCAAACATCACAATTATTAAAGGAGTTTCTGCGTGAAGGTGTAACAAAATATACAAACGAACTTTTAAACTAATCATATTAGTAGTAAGTAATAGAACTGTTCAGATGTTACACATCTAACAATTTCCTTATCATTTGTTCCCGAAGTTGTTACATAATGTAACAGTTCGGAAAGTTTTATTTTCTCCATTCCACTGTAATTGAAATCTCCTTGGGAAAGTACGGAAAGGGCGTATGGACATCACATTAATAGGGGCGAATATTAAAAAAATATGAATAGAATCATGAAAAAGAAATTCAGTAAACTCACTTTATGATCGTGAAAATGATAATTTTAAAAGTAGATCCAGTTAAACTGAGAAGATAGGCCGCAGCCTCGGCCTGAGTTTGAGGCATCAAAAATTGATGTTGAAAACAATAGTACCACGGGCAACGCGTGTCGAGGGAGCGGAGCCCTATCCGTAGTAATTGATTTTGATAATTCCCATCTATCCAAATAAACCCGCGGGGCAAACATACATCCAGTTACTATATGTTTTAGTTAGAGAGAAGGCAAGCCGAGCGACGGAGCCCGAGGCGAGCGAGGTGAGGGGGAGATCATTTATTGAAGGAGGTTGCAGCTCCGTGCATTGCATTGTGCATCGAGAGGTGGTGACGTCACAACGACCTCACTCTTTAGGACACTGATAGCATATTGTAAGGTAATATAGGACTTGTCTATTGTAACAGGAGCATGTTACACACTAAGATAAGAACATGAAAAGTCGTGGGTTCAATGATATATGTTTACGACTTTCGGATTGAAAATTGAGTTATCTCCCACTAAGCCAACACTGCTCACTAATAATGACATTAACCCTAAACAAACAAGAATCTTGATAAAACAAAATCTATAAAATACCGCGGCAACAAGTGAGTACGACGACAAAATGACCTCTATCAACCAAAGCTGTCCGTTAATTTGCCGTCCAACGTGTGACTGATTACCTACTTGATATACAAAGAACATCGTCTTTCAAACAACGTCCCGTCAAGTATCAAGGCTCTAATGAACTGGAATTTTTTTTCTTTCATCCACGAAAGGCTAGCAACAAGTGCCTTAGAAGACAAAATTGCCGTATTAAGTCAGGCTGCCCGTTATTTTGGCGCCCAACGTGTGAAGATCGGTCACTCGGTATTTCACTTGACAGATTACCTACTTAGTGTAGAAAGAACGTGGGCTTTACAAAGGCTTTTGTAAACCGGGATATTGGTGTCTCTGTTATCTGATATGGTATAACAAATGTCTTAGATGACAATATGGCTGTATTTACGTTAGCAGCCGACATGTGATACTAGATCAGTTTCATCTCTTTTAATAGATCGCCTACTCAGTAGGTATAGGAACAGCTTATACGGAACTTTAATTTTTAGGGTTTCGTTCCTCAAAAGGTAAAAAAGAAACCCTTATAAGATTACTTTGCAAAAATAATATATATATATGCAAAAACTTATAAATAGGTAGGTACTAAAATTTACCTTAATTCCAGTCTTCAAAGAAATACAATTTTAATAAGGTTTTGCAAAGAGGTGTACCTTAGAAAAAAAATATCTAGAGAACTTGCAATGGAGAATGGAGAAACTGTTCGCACTGGTATAAATCATGTGACTTTTCGTACGTTTCGCTCCTCACGCATTGTCAGACATGACATATTTCACAAAAATATTTTATTTGCATATACGATTCTCAGAGTACTTAAAATAGAAATAATATTACATTTATCGGTAAGTGTTATTTTTAGGATCTTGCTTACGATTGGCCTTAGGACGATGAGTGACATTGAGCTTACTACAATTACCTGGTAGGATTTTTTGAATATTTTTCAAAGTTCTCTTAATTTATTTATTTTTTTGAATATTTTTCAAAGTTAACTCTACCGACCGAAAGAATTCAATTAGACTCTAATGAGTCTAATTGAATTCTTTCGGTCGGTAGAGTTAACGGTCTTGCCAGCCGGACCGAGATATTCTGTTATGATACTATACAGTACGGCAGACCGTTATTAACGTTGGAAAATAGAAGTTCCTTTTATAAAATATCTTAAGATTAAATAGTAAATAAACGTGAGCTAAGTAAGTAACTTCGCCAACACAATAGAATCGTCCATTAGCGTTGAGATGACGCGTACAATTTTGGCGCCCAACGTGGTACAGCGAGCCACTCTAGCACTCGCAACACACATTAACTTCGGTCTATTATATTAGCTACAGTATCTAGCCAGTCGCTTCTGATTGTAAGTGCTTAGTCAAAGCCTACTGCGGACTGCGGATATGTAGTGAAAGCCTACATTATGAGATGGCATTTTAGTTGAAGGGAATTTAAGAAAATTCTATAGGCACACTTTATAGGAATTAAAGGCAGGAGACAGGTAAAATTGCGGAAAACCAGCTAGCAAGTACTGTAGAAGAACTTTAGTAGAGTTCGTTCAAAAACTAGAGATTTATGTGGCTCGAAGTTTTAGGTTCACGTTTCAGTTTTATTTCAGTTTCTTCGCGGTTTTACGAACATTCTGAAACTATTCTTACGTGAGCGATCGTAATATTTCTTTTATTTTTGTCAGTTTGAGCTTTGAAAAAGTTTTTTTTTTCAATTATGGCTTTGCACGACTTGTAGCATAAAGCCAATGTCAAGTAATGTTTTGTATCAAACTGAAAGTTACTAGTTAAACGGTCATATGCGCGGAGAGCAACGATCAGCGAACGTATCATCATCATATACAGATAAATACACAAAAACGGTGCATTCAAACGTAACTACGTTCGTCAAACACAACACATCACAACACTCACGCTCGCGCCATTGTTTTTATGTTTACTGGACGTGTGTTTTTAAGTTATCGAGGTTTACCGGGCCTACAAGGCTGTGCGTCCTTTAAAATCACAACGTACAAAACGAGAGAGTAAGGCTGTCGGGTATCGAAGAAGGATTTATGGGCTTGGGTCCCATAATATAACAAGGCTTGTTTGCTTAGTTTGAGGCTTAATGGCACTGTGTGCAATATCTAACAATATTTTTTATTACTTTGATTATTTTATTCACTTCATTTAATAAAGAAATTGTATAGAATTGAAACGAAAACATGAAATTACTAACAAAAATAGTAACAAAATGGACATCGTTATTTGTAAGTAATGTAAACGAAGTTATGTCATAAAACGTGAAATAAAAACAATTTGAGTTAAAGCCCGCCCTAGGCTTGGGCGGGCGGCACGTTGGGCGAGGGCGAGAGCGGGGGCGGTGCGTGACCCATGAACGACGGCTTATTTAGTTTATAAAGTTCCGCCGCGGAATGTGACGTCGAACATCTAGAATAGTACCGGAGCACGCTGCCGATGCAATGCCGCTGTCTGGAGGATCTCAACATTATACTTAATGGTTATTATTGGTTTCATTGTAACTTGTAACTTTTGATATAAATATGTTCAGTTACGGGGGGGACCTCGAGATACCGGAATTCGTCGATTATGCATACTACTTCTATTCATTTTTAGTTTAAACTATTTATGTAAATATTAAAATTTTGCCAGAGCGTGTCTATGTCTACGACTGATTATTAAATCATCGGCGTCATATAAACGGTTCGCTGAAAATATCTTTCGATGTAATAGTTCACCGTATTAGTGAGTGTGACCTCTCGGTCTACCCATCAAAATCGTCCCCCTGCATCCCCATCAAATTGTCAGTGCGATGACCCGCCCGCGCTGCTCGACATGGCTAGCTAGACCTACCCTGCGGGCGAACACAAACTACGCGACTAAACAGTCGTCAGATAGCTCGCCGACCTTCACAAAGGTCAACACAACAACGCAAGATGTAGACAATAATTTACTAACTATCGGCCGATTACAAGTCTATGGTCTACGTTCGGCCGTAATTCGAAACTTTCGATTTATTCCTTCCTCATTCAACATCGCTACACTTTGATGGTAAACCAATTCTAATTTAAAAAGATTAACTTTCAAAGAATTTTGCGGGAAAACTGGGTTAAATTATTCTTGGAATTGGTTTAGAGTTTAGGGGGTTTGAGGAAATGTAAGTCATCTTTAGTACGGCAAAGCAAAAGGAAATACGAGAGAAGGAAATCAGTCTGTCTGATCTAACGAATATAATATGGAGAAAATGGGGATTTCCAAGTAACGAACGAATTATTTTGTAGCGTGCTACATTTTAGACCTCATTGTCATTTATCATCAGATGAGATACTTGTCAAACACAGACCAATATTTTAAAATCAATGCCTGATCCTTTCAATTTCGTAACGCCTTGAACAGCATAATTTCCAAAACCGTGCACAGTCCACGTACACCGGCGCGGCGGTAAGTTGTTTCCGAGGTCTCTCGGGAGCAGTTCCGTCCCACGTTGGACGCCATTACAACGCCTCGTCGACATTTACCGATACAGTCAGAGGGGCGGAGAGGGTCACTCTACGACTATTGTGTCAGTGCGATGACCGAGGATATACCTCTAATATATCTAGAGACAAATAATCCAAGCAGGTAACTTACAGCGTAAACCTGTAAAGTGTATAAACGTAAAATGTTTAGGGATTTTAGTAAATTCCCTCGGGATGGTAGCTACTGGTAGCTAGTACAATAATAAAAACCACAATCGTATTCATAGAATCACAAATCTCGTACCGTACGGTCGTAACGTAACATACATTCGTAGGTACAATCTCCGGCACGCGGCGTGCCGTCCCATCTCGCCGTACTCGTATACTACCGCGATATATTGCACGACCTGACTATTTGCTATTTGGGTAAAGCTTATTTCGAAATATTTTTGTTAAGATTGTGGTGGAAGGAATCTGTAGGTACGTTTTTTTAGGTTACATATAAAATTCATGTCAGAAACAAGACATAGAGTCAAAGGTACTAACAAATATCCTACTGTGTAGTAAATACACATATTCGAGCCCCTAAACAAGTCAGACACCTAGCCTCATAAACCAACCGAGCGACTAGCGCTACATGCGCTACACGCGCTACAGTACGCACCCGCACCGTGCGTCCACAGAGAGGCTCGACTGACAAACAAACAATAATCAATTATGGGCATCGCGTCGTAAATACGAATACACGCGATCTAATATTGGCATTCCACACGGACACTTCCTCACAATTTATTTATAGGTAGATATAGGTATATCTTGCTCGCTACGTCTATTCTTAAAACCTTGTTAGTCGACCAGAGCATTTCGTGGTTATAAATTAAATTTTCCATCACGAAATGGTCTTAAATATAAATTAAATTGACCGCCAGCTTGCCGTGAACGTCAATACGACACAGCTATTCCGATGAGTTCAATAGCTAATTAACTTGCAAATAGAGCGAGGGGGTGTTTTGTCAACGTAAGCAAAGTGGCGCCCAACGTGGTACAACGTAGAGCCTACTGAATGCCAAAATGTGAACCATAGAGAAAATGACAATCGTTTCTGTTTCAAGTGTCGTAGTAGGTACCTTCAGTATAGTTTGATACCTCGTTGGGCGCCACATTGTAGACGAGTCTCACGAGAGCCAGTAGCTAGCTCGTTGTCGTCGTCGTCGAAGGGGAAGTGTAATGGTCTCACACAACTATGTAGGTTTTATTGTTTCATTCCATTGTATTCGGGCGTGTAGCGTCTGTGTGTGGAGTGTGGGGGGCATTCATTCTAAGTCATTAAGCAGACTTGCTGATTAAAGTTGGAAATTCAGTAAATAGCTAGTAGTATTTTCTGGTATATTTTGGTAGATTATTTGTATTCAGACAAAATCACGTTCTTATTTCAAAACAATAGGAATAAATGAGTGAAAATTGTTTCTCTCACACCGAGCACGGAGCACGGAGCAATAAATACTGGTGTTTATTCGAACCACGTAACTCCGATGTGATTGTAATTCGAACACTAACGCAATTTATCGAGCGTCAAACTTAATTAATTTCTGAGGAACTAATTTAATTTAAGTTAATTTTACATTAATATTGTGTATAATGTAACTAAACATGGATCTCCTAGTAATGTAGAGCTGTACCTACTATATGTAACAACTCTAACCGACCCATTCAGAAACTCCCATATAACATTTTATGACATTCCCCATCAACGGGTGTTTAAATATAGTTAAATTATTAGCGTCGTAAAATGTAACAAATGCCTACTTTATAGCTATTGGACAATAGAATCTCGCTGTATTTAGACATAAATTCTGAGTGAAATGGAACGCGCTTGGCCGCAGATTAGGTGATAGTTTCGACGAGACAAAATTACCATGTTGTAGGTAAAGGTTCTTTGTTACGAATGGGCTCTGAAAGATTGGACAGATTTTGATGAAACTTGGTATGAGAATACATAGAATCCTTGGGAGTAACATAGGCTACTGTTTATTCCGTAATTCCTACGGGATCGGGAGAAATCGCGAAGCGCTGCCAGGGCCGGATTAACCATCTCGGGGCCCCTAGGCACAGCTCGTTTCGGGCCCCCCCTTTTTATACCACTACAACGCAATTTGGAAATTTATACTGTCTACATTACGAAATAGAATGAAGGTACCATCATCATCAATAACAGACTTCAGTCATCACATTGCAAAGGTATACGCCTTTCTTCAAGTGAAAGACTTTCGCCATAATCTACAGGACGAAGTATCGGAGTCATTTAAAGATGCCATTTAAATTTATTTAAGGCTGCTTATGTTGCCAAACGCAACGCGCCAGAAATACCCGTCGCTTAAAACTAATATTGTTGATTGTAACGAACGTGTTTTGTTTTTTTTTTTAAGTGCTGAGATGGAATTGTAGGTGACATTTTTATCGATATTTTTGGGTAATTTCGAGGCGAAAATTCTTTGTCATTTCAAAGCAATACTAGTTTTAGTTCTTAATTTTAGGATAGCTTCAAAACTATAGGAAATGTTTGGCTCAAAATCACACCAAAATGTCGGTAAAAATTTCACCTATAATTCCATCCCAGCACTTTTGAGAAAAACAAAACACACTAGTAACAATCAAAAATTTTCACCAACGAAGGCGACCGGTGTCAGTAGTAACTATTTAGTAGGCTGTGTACCAAGGTCGTTGGCGTATATTAAATTATACAAGTTAATAAATTAAAGTGTCTAATATAAAAAAAAATAGTTACGATTAATTTCAATACAATTAAAAAATTCAGACATTCAACGTCACTCTTATAGTGTCAATAATGGGGGCCTTTACCTTATAATGTGAAAAAAAGTTTCACATTTACCGTGGTTTCATAAAACCACACAATCCCCTTTTTTCATTTTTTAATCGGGAGTGCTGGGCCCCTGGTCATAGTGGGCCCCTAGGCACTGGCCTAAAGTGCCTTAGGGATAATACGGCACTGAGCGCTGCTAGTACTTAATATTACCATAATTGAAGTTTCCAACTTTAATACCTAACAGAGTGCTCCATGCAAATGAATCAGTTTAAAGAAAATAATATATTTTTAAATCTTGAAAACCGGATTAAAGTTTATGACGGTACATTACTAATTTAATGTTTTTTATTTTTTAACAAAAAGTTCCTCTTTATCTTAAGTGGATGGGGATACCGGAGAAAATTAAAAATATTGTTTCATTTTTGTGATATACAGAGCTTTTTTATATATTTTGGGCTCTTGGTAGGTAGTATCCATTCTAATCTTCTTTAGTCGTGTCAGAGACATTCAAAGTTATTTGCCTAAAATAAATAAAGCGAACAGGTCTGTTTTAGTGGTTCGATTGTAACTATATAGGTCGGAGTCGAAGTAATCAACTCTAGGTAGAGGTAAAAAGCAACATTAATGCACAGATTTCACAATAGTTTAGTAGGTAAGCCATAATGTCGGCAGTAAAGTGTGTAAGTTAATGCGTTTAGGTTAACATTTTGGTACCCTAATGGCGCTGTTTGATCATATCATTCTCAGAATCCTTACGAGACGTTCCCATCGGAGTTAAAGGCGGGTTTACACTAGGCGAGTCAACAACGACGCAAGCGCAACACTACTCGAATAGTGTGAACATGTTCTTCTTCTTCTCGTATAGTAGTGGTTTTCAGATCGCCCTAAGGCTTCTAACTTGCTACTAGAGGTAGAAACCGGGACCAACCGTGCCTTCCGAAGCACGGAGGGGCTCACAGAAACACATTTTAGCCACACTACTAATTGGCCACCCATCGATGTAATGACCGTGCCAGGCGTCGCTTAGCCCGCACAACCGTGAGCGATCAGCGAGCATCACTTAGCTGTGAGCCCCCTCACGAACATGTTGCCACACTTACAGGCTGACTGTAGCACACGTCATACCTGGATAATATAGAAATAATGGTTAAGTCATTATAATTTAGATGGCATAACAAATTATTGTATTTTGTACCGACCAACCAATACCCATCAACCGGAAGGGCGTGAATCCTAATTAAACCCATTGAATTGCATTTCACTTTAAAAATCTGAAAGTGTTCTTAATTTTTGTGAAACATAAGGTTGTTGATGAGGCTCTTTTGTAGACTCAACCTACTTGTACTTATCCCATGGGGGTAGTTTATGACATATTTTGAAGTGGTAGACTGATCCCACGGATAAGACACTGAGACAAAATGTACCCAAGTGAATGAAGAGAAATAGAATGAAGATCTGCGACACACGTGGACTGGACACTGAAGATGGAGAAGTAAAGCGGACTGCACACAGTTGTTGTAGTCAATGGTTCGTATGACATGACTACCGACGCAACACGACGCGACGCGGGCTTTAACGATCCGAGTGTGGCTGCCAAAATCGATGCCAACTGCCGAGCCCGAGCCACACACATAGCCCGCGGGACAGGATCTAAACAACTTACTGACGAAATTACAAGGAACAATATATGTGTAGGTAGCTCTAGGTGTGTAGAAAACACTACATTGCATACCGGGATGTTATAGGTAACAAACCTTCGATATGTGAAATGGGTCGCGTTCGCGTCGAGTGTCTTATCTATGTAATTTATCCCTTTAATCTATGAGTGATTTATTGCAGGGCTGTGCGTAGCTCGAGGCACGAGGCGAGGGTGGTCTGCTAGGGTTGTCACACGAGATCGAGAGGGATGTTGTCTAGTCGAGCGAGTGGTGTGTGGCTTTATTGAGTCCTACCGTATGTATACGTGATACCGACGATACCTGTACAAAACTTCGTAATACCAACTTAAGAATTATAAAATAATACTTCTAAAAAAAAAACCATAAAGATGGGTTCATGTTTAACGGATCCCCTACTCCCAACGGACCCTTTTGTCAAGAACTATCTTACGCTTATCGTCCTTGTAAGCTGCGATTACACGATTAACTCTAACATAGAAAAGGAAATAGATTGCGTGTTTAATCAAAACCTATTGCTTTCGATATGTTAGCCTAAGGACTCCTTCGAATGACTATGTAACCTTAAACATACGTGTATAATAGAGAACCTCCTCCTCTTGTTCGACAGAGTAGTGTCAACCCTAGGTTATCAAGGACGTGAGATCACCTGGGACTGCCCTACGTCACCTCCGTTACCTACGTATCAGCGAGCGGTATCCAACAGTTGACAACTTTACTATAAACTCAAGTACAAAAAGTAATTAACACTCGTCATCGAGGCTTCTGAACCTGCTGAACTATTGGCAATTATTTTGGCCATACTTCACTTCACAGTCATAAGGAAAAAAAATCGAGAACAAAAGAGTCGGTTTCATACAAGCAAACATACATACTGGTGAAACTAATAAAAGCGTGTTAATGAACAGCCCATTAGTGCCCATGGTCCCAAGAAGTGGTCCATGACCATACACCAATGCTCGAATTTATAGAAAAAGCATTTTCATTTATTGGAACGATAGTTCCTTATCGCGCGTTGTGAATGAGGGCTAGACGGAAAAAATTCTTACGAAAAAATTGTCACGACACTTTTTGCTATAGTAAGCTATTGTAAGCTGTGCGGCGTCGCATGTTTCTCTGTCTGTCTCTCTCTCTCTTATTGAAAGCAAGCCAGATATTTTCATTTCTATTTCGCATTGAACAGTGTGGTGTCGGGACTCATTAAAAATGTCGTTACAACTTTTGGTCTTAAAAGTGTCGTTACAACTTTTGGTCTTAAAAGTGTCGTTACAACTTTTGGTCTTAAAAATGTCGTTACAACTTTTGGTCTTAAAAGTGTCGTTACAACTTTTGGTCTTAAAAATGTCGTTACAACTTTTGGTCTTAAAAGTGTCGTTACAACTTTTGGTCTTAAAAGTGTCGTTACAACTTTTGGTCTTAAAAATGTCGTTACAACTTTTGGTCTTAAAAGTGTCGTTACAACTTTTGGTCTTAAAAGTGTCGTTACAACTTTTGGTCTTAAAAATGTCGTTACAACTTTTGGTCTTAAAAGTGTCGTTACAACTTTTGGTCTTAAAAGTGTCGTTACAACTTTTGGTCTTAAAAATGTCGAAAGGAACTTCGTTCCATCCGGGTGTCCCTTGACACCTCTCTAGTTTTTTATTTATTTAGATGTTTGCTTTCCATTATACGTAGTATTCGTAAAGAGTTAGCAATGTGATCGATACAGTTGTGCGACGCGTCGGCGGACCGGTCGCCGGACCGGTCGTGATGTGAAAGGAGTCGTCGAGCGCAGACCTCAGACAGAACCTCACACATAGCAGTTAGTAGAGTAAGTTAAAGTATACGCTCAGTAACTATAACAATATTACTGATGTTCAAACTAATTGCCCACCGTCACTAAGTTGAAACCATGTGTATAATTTTATTGTAGAAAGATGTCAAAGGTCCAGAATGACTTCAACGTATACCTACCCAGTAAAAACTACCATAGTATTCTATGTTGTCATAAAGTCGTCGACTTTTGATATTATTATCTTCCTACAACAGATATTAATAACATTTGAACTCACTCGTTGACGGTCATACATAATGCGATTTTGTCCCCGAACATTATGAAAACGACAAGTGAATTCCGTTTTCATAACTGGTTTTAAACAAGAAAATAATTCCATTTTCGTATTTGGTTATTAAAGATCAGTTATGAACGTGGAGTAAAGGGAACAGTACATACTGTAACATAATATCACTGAATAATAAGTAAATTATAATCAAAACTGTACAGTATTTAGGATATAGTCTAGTTTAAATTATTTGTTATATTTATCTTATGTCCTTGATATGACTGTATTCTGTTTTGTGTTCCATTAAATAAATAAAGTAAGTTATAAACCGTGATGCACCGTGCGGCCTGCATCACAACGTTACCGCAGCGTGCGCCTGCGCCCGCGCAGCCAGGATACGTTCGACAACTGAGTGACAGGGTGACAGGTGACATGACGTGACGCGCTAATGTTCCTCCCGCGCGACGCGACGCGACGGCGCAGTGGTAGCGAGCGCCGACCACATTCTATACGATTATGTTACATCTATATATTGAACGTGTTCAATTACCTACCGTATTTGTTACTATTTGTATAGCTTTCTATTTAAACATATAACTAGCAGCGTCCCGCGGTTTTATATAGTAGGTATACGTGGGATCGTAACATATCGAAATCAAACATTTTCTATAATGTTTGTCTTAATGGTTGCAGTATGTCCTTGATTAGTTTAGGGTACGTACGTATGTACGTACAATAGAACGGGGCAGCCATTTATCGTAATATATCAATAAATCCACACATACTATCCATCATGCGCCTGCGCACACAAGACGACGACGACGCGATGCACGCGACAGATGCTCGCCCGCGCACCTGGCCGCCGCGCCGCGCCGCCCGCCGACACACACACGTTTGTGAGACGATACACACGACCAGGTAGGTAAGTACCTACTTGAAGTGATTTGTGTGACCACGTGGCGTGGTGACACCATGTTGCGGTTGAACCAGCTGCTCTGTCACATATATTTATTTAGGACGATCATAGCACAGAGCGTAGATTTGTACACGCTACGCGATATTATGTGCAGTATCAAGTAGTGTCACATGCAGATCCAGGCAGTAGATGGAACCTAAGGGTGAGCGCACACCTAGCCGCACCGCAGCACAGTCGCTCCGCAGCGAAGGAAATCCCCAAGGCCGATGCTGATGACGTCACCAACCCGGCGCTGAGCGCATACAAACGGAGACTGCAGTGCGGCTAGGTGTGCGCTCACCATTAAGGTCCTCTAACCGTACAACATGCCGCACAGTACCTCAGGCACATGCCTCAGGCAACAACAGTAAACACCACAGACACAACACCGACACTAAAGCCGAGATGTGGACACATTCGGACAAATCACTTAGAGTGCAAGCAGAGTGAGCTTGTATAACCGAGTTACTCACTGGACCACTCGGCAGCCTCACATCACTCTATGCTAATATTGTGTGTATTCTGTGATTAGTTGTATGGTAGACAATTGATGGGTCACATCGTTTGTCGATGGTGCTGCCTCCGTCGGGCTGACCTGCCATTACCACACTGGGATTATGGTGGATACCTTCTCAAGTGGTTCAACATCATTACATAGTATAAAACAAAGTCGCTTTCGCTGTCTGTCCCTATGCATTCTTAAATCTTTAAAACTACGCAACGGATTTTGATGCAGTTTTTTTTTAAATATATAGAGTGATTTAACAGTAACGTTTATAGATATAATACATGCATAATGTTGTAGAGAAACACTGATAATTTTAGAGGTTTCTAATGTATGTAAATAAACACATTTTTTTGCACTTATATTGCAATCGCTGGCTGAACCCTACGAGGTAGATCAATCAAAATAATGTATAATATAACGTATAGTCTGTCTAACCTGGGACGTAGCCGCAGTGGAGTCACGTATATTACCTCAACTCTACAACGAATACAACCTCTTTACATAGGTACATCCGTTACATTCGGTATTCTCCTTATAAATGGCCTATGAAAGAACACTAAACGTTCCCAGGTCAGGAACTAGCCAACATTATAACTTAAGGCGGCATCCATCTGTGACAAGGTCCCCACTTTTGTGCAGGTAAGTAGGGTATCGAAAACCGGAGACTTTTTTTGAGAACCGTGATATTCGGTACCAGCCTAAGCTAGAACCGGGAAATCCCGGGATTTTAAGTAAGTACCGGGATTTCCCGGGTCTATACCCTAGTGGTAAGGCACGACACGGCCAGGGGGGCAGATGCGACATGTTACACATCTACTGTACCGCAAAATGGGAGATAGTAGGAATATTCGTGGAGTCATACTCCAAAATAAACAAGCCAATTTGGGGGAGAATGGGAGGTGAAAATTCAATGCAACAACACTCCTCAAGCTCTCCAAACTATTTCTTAGCTAAAATGCACCAAATATTGAATTATTTTTTTTATTTGATGGGGAATAGTGGAAATTTTCGTGAATAATAATTATGCACTTTTTTTTAAGTTGGTAAAACCTCCCATATCTACATGATAATAGGTACGGTCGGAGTCAAAGTTGCAGACCTATCGTAGAGCTACAAAACTTCTATTATTATAATGTTTTTAACTCAAGCAAGATTCTAAGTTCTAGCTCGAGTTCAAGGTCTTAACTCATGAATTTATTTCAGAAAATATTAATTATTTATTTATTTTAGATTAAATTATCTATCTTAATATATATAAATCTCGTGTCACAATGTTTGTCCTCAATGGACTCCTAAACCACTTAACCGATTATAATAAAATTCGCACACCATGTGCAGTTCGATCCAACTTGAGAGATAGGATAGCTTACATCCCGATATTCCCACGGGATCGGGAGTTACGCGGGTGAAACCGCGGAGCGCAGCTAGTCTATAATATAAAAATGAATCGCAAAATGTGTTGGTAAGCGCATAACTCAACAACGCCTGGACCAATTTGGCCAATTCTTTTTTTAGAATATTCCATAAGGTACGAGGATGGTTCTTACGGAGAGAAAAATTGCCTAAAAATGTCTAAAAACAACACTTTTCTATACTCCATACCATACAAACGATTCGTAATAATACAAGTCAATAAGAACTTTAATACCATAACATAAAGTTCAAGTTTTAATGGACAGGTTCCGGGAAGGCAAAACAATTGAGTGACGTATAAATATTGATGTCAATCGTGTCGCGGTGTTAGTTGCCAAACTACACCTAAACGGCTGAACCGATTTGTATGATTTTTAACCCCCGACGCAAAAACGACGGGGTGTTATAAGTTTGACGTGTCTGTGTGTGTGTGTGTGTGTCTGTCTGTGGCATCGTAGCTCCCGAACGGCTGAACCGATTTTGATTTAGTTTTTTTTTATATGGCAAAACAACGTTTGCCGGGACAGCTAGTATTAAAATACAATTCAATTATAAATTAATCCATAAACAAGTTTGTCGTTACTAAACTAGATCCAATTTAAAAAAAAATCAAATATATAAACAACAAACAAACACATAAACTTTATTTATTTATTACCTCTAAAATAAAAACATTTCAATAACAGTAATTTTGTAACCCTACGGTGAGTCTGCAATTCTGACTCCGACCGTACCTACCTACTATACTAAAGAGCCATAAACCTAACAAATACATAACCCTCCCTTTTGGCTTCGCCGCTAAAAAGCAACAAAACAACAAGTCGACCAAGTAAACCTACAAACTTGCACTAAATACAATAACTAATCCTTATATCGTCAAAGAACCGCATCAAACTCGGCGGGTGTAGGCGTAGCGGGCCCTATACAGGGTTATTGGTAATTATACTAGCAAGCCGTTGAGGGCTACTTCTGTGCACCTAAACAAACAACTTTTGTTCACAGACTTTTGGAAATTCGAAAAATAAAGAATGAAAATTTTGAGGTTATGTAAATTCGAAAAACCGCTGATTTTTTTAAACAAAGGTGATTCAGACAAAGAACAGTAGATGAAACTTAAAAATAAGTAAAATTTTAAGGTTAATGACCTTTTCGTGTAAGGAACAGCTGATTGTCAGGTAACCTAACTTAACCTCAAAATTTTCGAAAAAATGTTCGAATTTCCAAAAGTCGTAGAACGAAAGTTGTTTGTTTAGATGCACAGAAGTAGCCCTCAACGGCTTGCTTGTATAATTTCCAATAGCCCTGTACAATTAAGTTTAACATTTAGCAAACATTCCAATAACAACTTTATCACCTTGGTAATATGAACTAATTTATATTGATTTTTATTACTTTAAAGTTTACAAAAGTTTAGTGCTATATTCGATATTATTGGTATGGCAATAAGGTATATTATCGTCTGTCGTTGTGTGGGTGTTGTAGTATTGAGGAATTTATGTAAATTGATATAAAAATGTGAAATGTTCGGGTCCGCAATGTTTGCGCTTTTATATTATTTTTTTGAATTTAATTTTTGAATTGTTTGGTTTTCCTGTTCAGATAAAGACAACATGTTTTGGGTAGATTCCCGTTGGTACACCCAACACGTAGCACACGCCACCGTGCCTCAATGGGAAACAGCAACTATTCCCGTTGGCCCACCTGGTTGTCAGTGATGTCCATTCACGTCGATATACTTCAAACAAAAAAAAACTTTATTTACTTACAAAAACTATACAATTTGTTTTATTTTTAGTTTTTAAACGACTAAAAAGTCGTTTCTCACCGGTGCGAATCGCCCAAAAACTTTTTGAAGTGAAAACTTCTTTAGCGGCGTTGAGCACTTTTTCTGTAATGGGTATAAAATCTTAAACTCGCGTCAGGACACGTGACCTGATCGAAAAAGCGTAAGACGGATGGAGAGTAGACAGCTATCCCCTCTCTACGGCGCGGCGAAAATGTATGCCTGGGCCTACTGTTTTTAATTTGGCTGTGAGTGTATTAAGACGTACATATGGTATTTTTTAACGGACGACTATTGACGGACGACAAATGTCGGACGACTATTTTTTGTTACTAAGCTTTTCGCACACGTCGTCGTGTCTTCCAAATTACGGTGGTTTTCCTGCTTGTCTACAGTAAAAGTGTAGTCACTAGGGATGACTGGTACAGGTAGTGGCACGTAAGTTTAGGGCTGAGCGAAATGTAGAGGGGATAGCTGCGCATGGGTACAGTCACGAACATTAAGTATAACTTTAATTAGTACCTATAACCAAAATAAATTACGAACATATTTAAATAAATATAGTAGGTACTTAAGTCTATCACTAACCGAAACGTGGAAGATATATTAGGTACTGTCGCGCGCGCAAACATTAATGAATAGTTAATGTTAAAGTTTTGTATAGCTTGTAACAGGTTGATTATTCAAGATTAACCTCTTTTTTATTTAAATCAAGAAATGAAATAAACGACTTCCATACAAAGTTGATCATGTGACAAAGTGGATAAGTTTATAGGGGGTAGGAAATAATAATACATTCGAAATAATATGTATTGTAATCGAATTTGTCATTTTTTGTTTAATACATGAACGGCAATAACAATACACTTTAGAACGCGACTGTACAGTCAGAAGTCCGCGGAGCGTCGTATCGGTGCGGGGGACGGAATACGACAGGCTACCAACCGGCGCAACGCACGCGCACCCTTCGTCCCTCTAGCACCCCTGTGATACCTATTTCTGCGCAATAACGGTCAGCGCTAAACTTACGTGCCTAAATTACTTTAATTACCAAAACTGCAAGTCACATATTATGTTATAATGAAACTACATCGTTGTTACCTTGATGGTTAATTCGTCCGTCACGTAGCGTCACGTCACGTGGCGTCACGTAGATGACAACCGACACAGCTGTCACTGTCACTTTATGATAATTAAGTATATGCAGAGGAGTGGAAGTTGAACACCGAACGATGACTGACAGATATTCGATACGTACGTCGCACACGCTCGCTGTACGGTACGGGCGAGACGCGATCTATCGGGCGATAGACAGTCGGCAGACATACTAAGGTTAACACTGCAAATATGCATGATTTAGGTATATCCTTTACTACCCGCGTTTTTGTCTGAGTAAGGGTTTAACTTTCGAATATTCTTTCTTAGCGGATGTCAAATAGGCCGATCGATCCTTCGCTTGGTTTTAGCTGTACGTTGATAATATATCAGTTAGTCAAAACTTTGAATGTTATATTTATAGATTACCGACTGGTACAGTTAAATGGAAATGTCGGTTTAGTTTCAGTAACTCTTAAAGGTTCGATTTGTCAAGTTTATTAGGGTAGCGTACCTCAAAAGGTAAAAAAGCAACCTTTATAAGATCACTCTTTTGTTCGTCGGCTGTCCGTGTTTTTTAAATAATTATTATCCAAAATGTGTTTATTTATTTACTGTTATTTGCCAATAGACCGGCTACGGCCGGTTGGGCGACTTGTGCGGGGTATCGGCCGATGATAATGTATCTAGTTTGCGTTTGCTTCTATATTGCGTGAAGCAGCTTTCAAATCCGGGATTTGTCTTAAATCCGGATCGATATCGGATTTATATCGTCGGGTTTACGACCGTCCGATCTTTATTGTTTCATCTCCGTGTGAGTTCACACGTCAAATACTAGTGTTGTGTCAGGCAGGAGTCAGGAGCAAAGCTTTTTGTTTTGATTACAAATATTGTTTAGTGATGACGACACCTTAAATAGGTATGTAGGGAATTCCTGTTGGCCCCGTGATTTGTCCCCGTCGCGCTACTGCCTGTAATTATAACATGATCGAATTTGAAGTCTAATAAAAAAAAAAATTAAACGTCTGCCTTCAAGTTGAACGGCCTGCACGATAGATACTCTTATACCGTTTAAGAGCTAAACGTTAAAAAGCACGAAATAACAAATGGATCGCAAATCATCAAAAGCGTACAATACCCAAAAATATAATTAAACGGGTTTGCTTGTACATTTATATAAACTTGGACAATATGAAGAATAACAACAAGTATAACAATAAATACATGATTGAACGAACAATTCGTGTATACAATACTCGGGTACACGCTTCAGTCAACTATTATGATACATGACTTTAATGTGTGAGTGGTCTATTCCCGCTGTCCCTACTGTGTCCATCCTACTCTGGCACCAATAGGAATTTATATTATATCTAATTATTAGTCCCCACTATCAATTATTAACCGCCCGACGCAAAAAAAGGGTTTTATAAGTTTGTCGTTTCTGTCTGTGGCATTGTAGTGTAGCTTCCGAACGGATGAACCTATTTCAATTTGTTTTTTTTTGTTTGTATTTGACGTTCTAAAGCAGTGGAAATTCCTTCATAAAAAGTACCTAAGTACTATAAATCCAGATAAAATATAGGTACTTAGTTACCTATTTATATAAATACCTGTAGGTAGGTACCTACAGGTATATTTATATTTGACCGTGTATTGTACATACCCAGGTGGGTATGTACAATACACGGTCAAAAGTCTCTACCCACCGTAACGTTTACAATCCTGTGCAGCACCATTTGAACATTATAACAACGTAACCTGTGTGTAGATCGAACCCACTTCGGTTGGTGTAGCGGGTGGCCCCTTATACCACTCACACAACTAAACACATAGCATTAACACGTTCAATTATTGTTATAAAATATGTATGTTAGTCTATAAGGTATGTATCTATGGGCCTTTGTAGCCTGAAATAAATGATTTATTTATTTATTATTATATAGCTAACATGTTGACAAATAATAATCACACTGTGTACTTTTAATTCAAGTATTTATGTTTGTGTGTAACGTCTATTAGAAGAAGGTCGTAAGTACAATACTTGTTGATACTGATCATTTACTTATGACCTATACTGTACCTCCGCAGCTCCGGGCTAGACCCCGTCTAGCCCGGAGCTGCGGAGGTACAGGGGGGGGGGGGCCTCGAGGCGATGTTATTTAATAACACATCTCGTTACATTGTGACATATCAGTCGTGCGAGTCTACTAGAATCTAACGTCGAAATGGATGTCTGTAAAGTCGGGTTACGGACGATAATTTTACGTGATAACGTCATAAGAACTCTTTTATACGCAGATCGTTGACATTACCATTTTGCATACTGTAATACGTTGCTATAGTTACTTGTCAATAACGGTAACGTGACATGACATCACCGTTTTTTTAAAAGTGCATGTGTTCATCGATTTATAAGACATTATCACGTCAAAAATGCAAACAGATTCAGAAACCTGTCTTTTTTAAGGTCGGTTAAAAAAGCGAGAGAAATAACCAAGACAGCGACTCATGAGTCATATGAACATGACACATTAGGACTATTTTGTTTGTCTTAAATGTTCTAAATATACAGGCTCTATCGTTACACAAATCAAGATGTTAAACGAACGATGTCATTAATAAATATTGCAGGACAATGCACACAGCACCATCTAGCGCCAAGTTAAGCAACTGGGCTAGTTTTATTTAAATTATTTTTTATTTTCTTCAATGACCAAATTAGTTATAACTTATTAGTGTGCAGTAGTTAAGTAAACAATGCGGCCAAACTCGATCGGGTTTTTGTGGAATGTACTTTTTAAAATGTTAATAAATTAAAATTAAAATAAAGTTTGTCGCTGTTTTAAGTATAGGTTGTTAAGAGCGAGGTGTCTAGTGAACTCGGTCGGGTTCTACCTACAAGTAATAAGTACACCCTCTCAGCTAATATTCAGGGGATCTCGTAGGGGATGGAGGGGCTTTCAAGTTAATATGCAAGTTTTTATAGTAATATACTCACTGACTTGGGGACCTTTTGATTGTGGTTCTGTTGATCTGCGGTTGACGGGGATTTCGATTTTAATGTTAAATGTAGCTGTTGTGAGGGATTTCGTTGGCGTAGATATCAAACTGGCGAACTACTAAAACTGAAGCCGCTCGCTCGCGTTTGTCGATTCGTAGGATCTGTTTCTACTTTACCATACATGGATTATACTAAAAGTAGAAACAGATACTTCAGAAACATTGCTGTTTCACTCCGATATTGAGTGTCACAAACTGTATCACAATTTTTCACTGCAAAGTAGGTGTTTAAATATGGTGTTGTTTCGAAGATATATGTAGCCCTCCTAGAGCTCAACGGTAAGGATCCCTACCAGGGGGGATACGCTGGTAGGGCTAAGGACACTAGGCCGATAGATTCGAAGCCAACACTGTTCAAGGTATCAGATGATATACCTCCGAGAGGTAAACCCGCGGTGTGCAGCTAGTATATAATATAACCATGACCCATTAGAGTTGACACGATCGAGGCGAGGTGCCAGTGACTGCAGCAGAGGAGCATTACCAGCCGGTCGTCACGATAACGGCATCGAGGGAGGCACGCGAGGGGAGGGGAGGGGGGACTGATAGCGGGTGTACGTTACATACAGCCGCGTTGTTCTTCAACAACCACGACCAGTAACATTCACAACAAAGCTTTGCTCCTTTATTCCTTAGTGATCAAAGATTTAGTCCAGACTTCGTATGACTCGCGGTACTCGGTGGTACCACTGTCCTCTTGTTCACTACTACACTAGGGACCACCAGGAATTGTGGGATCACGACACATGGAATACTAAGCCTACTCTCTACTACTCGATCATTCCATTAAATTGTGATCCCTTTTTTAAAATAATTTTAACTATAGTATTAAAAGTAAAAGTTTTTGATGTGAAATGCCTTTATACGCATAACACCACATACGCGAAACACCAACTCGAGATTTTGTGGTGCTATTTGATCTTCTTAATTAAAAAAGAAATTGGTTCTTTTGTAATATTACTCCATAAAATTAGTGAGAAAAATAATTCTTAAAAATCCCATGGAACAATTGAAATCCGAAACGATATCCGTCAACACTGCGACCACACCCTTCTTCCCTTATCAAATTAATGCTAAAAATATACCCCGCATTGAGTTCCTACCTACCTACCTACCTAGCTACGTACCACCGACACGACACGAGTTACAGACGAGGAGGCCGACGACGACGAAGGCTACGAAATGTTACATTAATGGCGGGACTACGTTTGTTATCAAAATATACTTCTTTATAGGTACCTACTCTACCTACTTGAGTAGCAGTGGAATCTGATCCATTGCGGTAAAGCATTTCAACTTTTTAAACATTTATATAAACTACTAGCGACCCGCCCCGGCTTCGCACGGCTGTATGATGCATGTATTATATCTAAAAACCTTCCCCTTGAATCACTCTATCTATTAAAAAAAACCGCATCAAAATCCGTTGCGTAGTTTTAAAGATCTAAGCATACAAAGGGAAATAGGGACGACGAAAAGTGACTTTATTTTATACTATGTAGTGATTTAAACATTTTAAATTAAATCAAATAAAAAAAAACAACAAACCAAATCCATTAATTAAATTTAATTAAATCAAAATTAGTTTCTATGTCGACCCAGTTGACACAATGGTCACCATGCCGGACTGCCAAACACTGGGTTGCGGGTTCGATTCCCGCCTCAGACATGTATTTATGCTTAGATATTTGTGTGTGGTCTGGTTGTTTCTATGTATTATAAGTATATATTTACAAGAGAAAACTATATAAGTAGTATATGAGTTGTCTAGCACCCATAACACAAGCCTAGTTACTTAGCTTAGGGCTAGATGGCGATGTGTGGAATGTCCTGCAATATTTATTTATTTATGTACAAATTCCACTAATCGCAAACTGCGAAACGAAAACTCTACTAATTGAGAAATTGAACAAAATGCTCGTATAATTCTGGAATAGAGCGGTATATGAAAGCAGTAGAATCTAATCCATTTCGGTAACGGAGATGGAACAGACCGTAGAAACAGATCCATTGATGGATATGTTCAGTGGATTAGAGTGGGACAGACCTGTTTTACTACACTTTGTGTTGAGTTGAGTCGCGTATTGTTTACATTTGTATACAGCAGGGGCCCTACCGCGGTAACAGCGTTGGCTTCAAGCCGACGCGTCGGCTCATGCAGACCCGCGCCCCACACTGGGCGAAATTTTGAGCCTGCCTTTCATAGGAGTTTTGAAAAATTAAGTGGTTTTTTTCGTGTGTTTTAAGTATGCAGTATTGTTGGGGACATCAAAAAATTTAAAATTAAGTGATTCTGGTTATGTTATTTTTAAAAAACTTCTCAAAATATGACTTTGTTTTTTTTAAAATAATATAACCATAATCACTTATTTTTGAATGTTTTGATGTCCCCGACAATCCTGCATACTTAAAACACACGAAAAAAAAAAACTACTTAATTTTTCAAAATTCCTATGAAAGGCAAGCTCAAATTTCCGTCCATTGTGAGACGCGGTTTGGGATATCGACGTCGGCTTGAAACCGACGCACTTACCGCGGTAGGGCCCCTGGTTTAGTTTAGTATATTTAGCTATAATATTATATGAAACGGTGTGTGAGTCTCCTAGGTGTGTTCCCGTTTGACCCTTGTTGAATTATCTGTCGGGTCGAAAGGGAATAGAACACATTAAACTTTAACTCGTTACCTCTACCCGTACATAAGAGAAAATTACTTCTAACAGACAGACGGACATACGATTAAAAAACTCCTGAAAAAAAAGAGCTAATTCACCTAGGTGCATTAAATACACTTTTAGTACTTAACTCCTGTTTTCCCTTTATTAGTATTAAAATGGAAATTTTCATACAATTTATTTATTAGGTAAGAACACCATCAGTAATACCCACTAATACTAAGAATAGAGTTCAAGTGTGATTGCCACTGAACTATGTGTACCAATAATATAATTCACCAAATGCACAAATACAAAGTAAACGAGCTAAGTACTTAGTAGTACTTGGTATCCCCACTAGTAGCTCAATGGTAGGGATAGGTGGAAAAAAATCCACTTATCTCTACCAGCGGGGATACGCTGGTAGGGTTTAGGACACTAGGCCCTTCTAACATCTATCTCTCTAAATGCAGCCTTTCCCGTTTGCCCCGTTGACAGGGCAGAGCCAGCGGGGTGGATGGGAGGAAGACGTTTCTAAGCCAAAGATCTCTGTCTTAGATAGACATATTGTTATAATTAAATTTAAAAAACTATACCATAAACTACACTCCCCCTCTCTTTACCATTATTTTATCACGTACTTCATACACTTCCTAACAAATAATTACGTAGTTTGTTCACCAAAATAATTCAAACAAACAATAAACGTAACAAAAACAACTCTAACACCATCGATATAGAGTTCAATTCACCTATACATTGTAGATACTGCTTCCCCCTTGGGATTGTTCACACATGATCACATAAACATTTACGTGTTTTTTATATTTTACACATTAATTAGTTTAAGGAGCTATTTTAATGAGAAGTTTAAACATAAAAGTTAAATACGACTCTATTGTCTTAGATTTAAGACATAAATTGTAGTGATTATTGTTGTGATTGCACTTGTTGGCCAATGAATTAGAATCGGTCGGTGTATAAATAAATAAATAGCTTTCATTTCAGAAGGTACACACTACAATTTTAACAAACAAGCAAACCTCTTGTTCTTTCTTATTGGTACATCAAATTAGAATTTCTGATTAAATATTTTTATTTAATTCTTAGTGGGGCTAACGGGAAACAATATTTTTTATTTCTGTTCACTCCATTAACTGAATGTTATTTTCCTGTTGGCCCCTTTGTTTTAAAAAGGCCTAAATATAGGGCCGATGGGAAAACACCAGTCTGACAATGCAGTGAACAGAAATAAAATAAATACCCTTAGCTCCACTGCGAATGGAATAAAAAAAACAATAGCTTTACTACTCAGATTATGATTATGAACATTTATAATGTCTTATTTGAACGTAATTTCAACCCTCAAGTAAATGAATATTTCTCCAAACGATACAAATTTACTCTCGAAAGTGTAGTATATCCAAATATTGAATGAGTAAACAAATATCTACTCTAATACATTGCATAAAGCTACATATTTCAATAGCACTCCATTACCAATCAATTAGACCTCGTTAGGGGATGATAAATAACTGAAAATATACCTTAAAATTAAAACAATAAGATGTACAATTGTTTGAAGCCTCGTTAAGTTATAAAAAACAGAGGATTATGAAGCTTAATACTAAGTTTATAAGGTGTAAAATTGTTTGGAGGCTGAAAATCGATAGTATAGATTAGGGGATGAAAATTCGGGAGTTTTGCATCGAATGCATAATTGTGTTGAAAATACAGCGATTGTTTATTGAAATGTTCATTGGTTCTAAATGTATTGATTTGTTTGTTGCAGTACAACTCACTGTTACCCGTGTAACTACCGATCTGGTGGGAATATCGGGATAAAATGTAGACTATGGGTTAATCCAGGTCCCCAGCTATCTTTATATCGAGTTTCATTGCAATCGGTTCTGTAGTTTTTGTGTAAAGGAGTAGCAAACATTAATACATATATACTAAAATACAAACGTTTTTTGGCCACATTCATTAAGATCCATATCTCGGCACTTTACAAAAACCAATTTAATCAGAGTAACAGCAGCTACCCTTCATTAAGGTCGTCCGCACACGGCGCCCCCCCCCCCGTCGTAATAACCGTTATCGGAATTTTTCAACGGTTCCCTAAAGAATAAATCTGAGTTAATGAGTAATAATGATTCAAGTCTGGTGTGCGGGTTGCCTTAACCGCGTCGTTTGCATGCGGGAAGTGTGCGAGTGGATTTATTTGTATCGGTTTACTTCAAAACGACTCAAGTTTGGAGAGAGGGCACTTTATCTTATCGACCATCATTTGGCGGGAACTAAATAAAATATACTTAAGTAAAAAAAATTACGAATAGAGACCGAAATAAAACGCTGTTCTTCAAAAACAAGGTCACCCCGTTCCTGAGAAAATCGATGGACAGACAGACGGATAGACAAACAAGAGAGTGATCCCATAAGGGTTCATTTTATAACCTTTAGAGGTACGGAATCCTAAAAAGTACTGAATTATACAATTGTATAAGTATAACAACTCAATAAGTTTTGAAACTACGCTGAATTGAAATAGATTTAAAAGTCTGAAAAAAATCTAGAGTCCTAGGATTAAAAAAATATTGTTCAAGTGAAGTTTTTGTAAAGAAATGAATCATTTTTAATATCCAATCTAATTAATCATTTTTAACATTCACTTTTTATTTTGTTTCTGCCAAATTACGTACGATTCACTATTAAAGTTTGAATCGTGGTTAGAATTTAAAAACTTTTAAGAAATAATAGTATAGATAGACGAAGAAAATTTAAAAATTCCCATTTATTAGTGTGCCAGTGGGGAAAACACTTCAAAATTCCGACATCTCTATCTATCTAGGTCCCAAGAGACAGTGGGACCAACGGGAATCTACCACAAAATTGCGGTACAATACAACTATTTTTTTCCTTTTAACTTTTTAAACTCATGATACGATTTACATTCATATTAAGTATTTATATTTTTATTTCTCTTACCTCAACGTTTCGACTATGTTACAATAGTCATGGTCGCGAGGAGACACCAGAGGGGTTTTTTCCTTGTGAACTCCGATCACAAATGAAATACTTACTCAAAGTATGCAAATATTTGTGATCCATTAGTTAGAGGTTTAACGAGTATTTAAAGTATGAAGTAAGTACTCGGTGTATTTATTGAGGTAGGTAGTAGACGGTTGTAATATTCCCCGCAAGTATCCCCCTGCTATGGGGTGCTTTGATGTCTCAAGCACGGGGGGGGGGGGGGTGATGTTTGTGTTGTAACGATTGTAGGTAACGTTATAAATACATGTACATTTGTACATATTTCTGTTGCATTGCTAACTGTAAGAATACCTACTGACTTTCAATATTATTTTAGTTAAGAAAAGCTCTATAAGCGCAACTAAATAGATAGGTTGTTTACTAAAATGTTCGGAAACACGGAGTTCATGGAGTTCTGGGATAAACAAATGAAAGTATTTCTTCTCATTCGTTTAGATTTTTCATTTATTTTCTGTTGGTTTTACCGCGACGTTAGGAGTTCATATTCGTCCGTTAACTCGTCTCTTTCAAACGAATGCCATCCAAACTAAGCCCGACCTGATAATTGACCGACATCGAATAACCTCGTAGAGTCCAAGATGTATTGTCAGTGACACGACAAACATTTATCTACACTTATATTATAAAGAGGAAAGATTTTTTGTTTGTAACGAATAGGATCCGAAACTACCGGACCGACTTAAATTAAACTTGGAAAGAGGATACATTAATTCATTAGGAATACCATAGGCTAATTTTTATCCCGATATTCCCACGGGATCTGGAGTTACACAGGTGAAACAGCGGAGCGCTGCTAGTGTATCTCCGTTCGCCCTACCAAGCTATAAATAATGGGGTCAACGGGAATATCAACCTCTTACGTAAGACAATATCCGTCGAACAGATGTACAAAAGACAAGGCTCTAGTGATGCGTGTCCGCGGAGCCGGAGTCGTGTCCGGTCAACCACATCGGATACACATTGCGGGTCACTTGCTTCATCAATGATATAGAAAAAAAGAAAAGAAAGAAATAAATAATTTTGTTTTCTGAACACTGGTTATAGATAAAAAAGAAAGAGAGTGAGAGAGAAAGGTTATATGGATATACATAGATGATAACGCTTTCTTGTACTAAAAGTTAAGTCAAATGTTGTCTTTTGTTTCGATTTCGATCGTCTAAGGGTAAGTTTTTATTCTAGTTCTAAACTATACTTACGAATATTACGAACGAATTGTACTTGACAACAAAAAAAGTTTTTGTTGTTATATCCGCTTATAAGCGGAAGTCAATTTCCAAGTATCTATCCCAGTAGAGATAGGTGGAAAAAAATCCATTCTTACTCACCAGGGTAGGGACTAGTGCACTAGCCCAAATTAATTGGGTGGATTTCTAGAACAAAAATGTTACGTAGTGGGTGGATTAACGGAATCAATTTTTAAAGAAAAATGTTAACAAATAGAGAAGATAAAATATGATACGATTACAATATAAGATTATATGTAGAAGTGGTTTCCTTTTGGTAAATATATATGTTGTTTTATAACACAATAACTACGGAATAGAACCCGATTTCAATTTTGGAACACATCCCCCACCGCGGGGCCTAGAGATAACTATAGGACTTCGGACACCGGTAGAACTACGAAGTAGGGCCACAGGGAAACAATTTAATTCAACTCAAAAATAAATTAAGTTTAAACAAAAAATACTTGAAATATGTCCTGCAAAGAACACAACTTTTCGTTACAATTATTGTAACAAATACCTTTCTTTTGATATTTCATGAAATGAAGCTTTGACCTCGTTTAGGAAGCATACGCGGACGTAGTCGCGGGGACAAGCTAGTTTATTATCATTATTAGCTAAGTAGTTCATTATCCATTGAGGAGTTTGGTGATGAGAAGGTGGTTTCAGATGTTCCATTCATCGGTACCTATTAGTGTATGGGGCAATTCTACTGGTGGAAATGGAAAACTGAGCAATTTGCTGCACTCTTGAGTTGCGATTCTGTTCATCATTCCGAAAATAATCATCAGATCTATAATTTTCATGGGACCACCTGTGAGTTATCTCCTTTCAAACAAAACATAATTTTCCAAATCGGTCCAGGCGTTTTCGAGTAAT
Organism: Idaea aversata; assembly: GCA_907269075.1. Taxonomy (NCBI): domain Eukaryota; kingdom Metazoa; phylum Arthropoda; class Insecta; order Lepidoptera; family Geometridae; genus Idaea; species Idaea aversata. Next base: position 8,841,348 of record OU026110.1, on the reverse strand, counting down.
CGGCGAACATAAATAAAAAAAAACTTGAGAGGTGTCAATTTTTAAGCTATTGCATAGATTTTATCGCGGGCCTTGGGGGGCGAATCAAGAAATTCCGTAACGAAAAAACCTAACACCCCCGACAAATGACGGACGATTATTAACGGACGATTATTAACGGACGACTATTGACGGACGACAAATTGCGGACGACAAATGTCGGACGTATTTTTTTTTTTTTTTACGACAAATGGCGGACGACAAAATATGTCGGACGGAACATTTACTAAGACAAGAAATTATTCTCGAGCGTTTAAAGGAACTATAGGAAGAGGGATTACTTCTTGCTTCAAGAAACCTTTTTATGCAATAGCTTTACCGCGGCAGTCCTCGAGTGCCACACGTTTTTTTTTTTTGTAAATAATCGTCGCGACACCGCGCTGTTCAATGCGAAATAGAAAGACGAAACGAAAAGAACTGGCTTGCTTTCTATGAGAGAGAGAGACAGAGAAACACGCGCACGCAGCACGGCTTACAATACAACTATAGCAAAAAGTGTCGTTACAACTTTTGGTCTTAATTTTTTCCGTCTAGCCCCCTTTCGCAACGCGCCATAAGGAACTATCGTTCCAAAAATATACGTGATGAATTGAGAACCTCCTCCTTTTTTGAAGTCGGTTACAAATGTAGTGACAATGCTGTAACCATCGTTCGGTCTGTCTGCATCACGTCTGGATGGTGATATATGACACACATATATCATATCATAGACCTAGTGTCAATATATCAGGCTGACACGTCGTCATGTGACATATGGCACGTGTCACTTTCACTACGAGTAGTGACACGCCGCGCCATACATGAGCCATACATCATACACTATTGAAAGGGACCATATGGTTGTTGTTGGAGTGTGGTACACGGTACGAGCGGCCGGAGGCGGTACTTCAAGTTGTCTGCTGCTACAAGTCATAGGAGGAAGCGTGGTGTGGTTACAGAACAAACGTACTTACTGTACTGTATCTATGCACTGTACAAGCGATTTTTCTCAGTATTCAATTAATAATTGTAACTTAACTTAGATTAAGTTGTAATTTTGTAATGTTTTGTAACGTATCAAGGTAGCTTTTGTTAGAGTTTTTTTAGGAGTGTGTTTCCTTAATTAATATTTTACCTTTAATATTTTTAACAGGACCTAACCATTATGTTAGGTTTTTAAAATTAAATGTAACTTGTAAAGTATAAGGTTAAATATGTTTTGTCAATGAAAAACAATCTATATAAGTAAGTATCATCATTCATCTATCTATCTATAGTAACAAACAATAGACAAGTGGCTGCAGATATTACCATCATCGAGAGCAATTGTATGTAGTTGTAGGAAGTACATCTGTTTGACTCCATTTCATCAAATAGTAATATATAACCGTGGGATCCAACCATCTTCTGTGTCTACTCAATTCGCTTCTGGATTATAAAACTCGCAAAGTTTATATAAACCTCTTACAATTATTTTTCCGAAAAAGCAATAAAATGAAAAACGTACATTTTTTAAGGTCAAGTACCGATAAATTTAAGTATATGTACCTAGTTTATGAATGAACGGTCAATTATTGTTTAGTATAATGTTACGTTTTGTATATGTAGTTTATGAATGAACGGTCAATTATTGTTTAGTATAATGTTACGTTTTGTATATGTAGTTTATGAATGAACGGTCAATTATTGTTTAGTATAATGTTACGTTTTGTATATGTAGTTTATGAATGAACGGTCAATTATTGTTTAGTATAATGTTACGTTTTGTATATGTAGTTTATGAATGAACGGTCAATTATTGTTTAGTATAATGTTACGTTTTGTATATGTAGTTTATGAATGAACGGTCAATTATTGTTTAGTATAATGTTACGTTTTGTATATGTAGTTTATGAATGAACGGTCAATTATTGTTTAGTATAATGTTACGTTTTGTATATGTAGTTTATGAATGAACGGTCAATTATTGTTTAGTATAATGTTACGTTTTGTATATGTAGTTTATGAATGAACGGTCAATTATTGTTTAGTATAATGTTACGTTTTGATTGTTTCAAAACGTAGTAAAACTTTGATTAGTTAGAAAATTATGTTCGCGCGTTTAAAAAAAGAATGTCAGATTTTTATTAGGCCATTTTACGAACTGACACAAATTGTTGGTCAAGAGGTCGAGTGCGGATCAGTAGACACCTAATGAGAACGTTCCATACATCCCACCGGTAGCGATCATTGGGAAAAAAACTCCGAGTATCCCAACCGGAGAGGATATGTCAGTAGGGATATAGGGAATAGATGGAAATATCGTGCCGTGAAGTGGAGTCTATCCCTGGTACAATCAACGTTCAAAAGTCTCTGCCCACCGTAACGTTTACAAACCCGTGCAGCACTATTGGAACATTATAACAACGTAACCTGTGGACGTCGGTTGGTGTAGCGGGTGGCCCCTTATACCACTCACACAACTAAACACATAGCTAACATGTTGACAAATAATAATCACACTGAGTACTTTTAATTCAAGTATTTATGTTTGTGTGTAACGTCTATTAGAAGAAGGTCGTAACTCCAATACTTGTAACAAACTGATAAATAATAATATAGCAGGACATTCCACACATCGCCATCTAGCCCCAAGCTAAGTAACTAGACTTGTGTTATGGGTGCTAGACAACTCATATACTACTTATATACTTTTATTTTGTAAATCTTCTACTATATAAAAATAAGTGGGGTTTTCCTTCCTGACGCTATAACTCCAGATTTAGATGATTTCGGTTTTAAAATGTTTGTCGTAGTCCAGGGAAGGTTTAAAGATCGGACTTACGCGAGTGAAACCGCGGGGCGCAGCTAGTATATACATATAATACATAGAAACAACCAGACCACAAACAAATATCTAAGCATAAATACTTGTCTGAGGCGGGAATCGAACCCGCAACCCTGTGTTTGGCAGTCCAGGCGGCATGGTGACCATTGTGCCAACTGGGTCGTCTTATCATTTACTTATATGACCCATACTGTTGTACCTATCGTCTCGGATACAACTAGTAAGTACCCCGTCATCACCCGAGTGTGTCCAGCGGTCGCGGTGTGTGCCCGTTACTCACCTGCAACAAGAGAGAGACAATAGTGTTTATATTGACTCAGGTTTTAGCACAATATCGTGCAATATATCCGGCCGTTGTAGCGGGTGTTAGCGTACCGTACTCGTAGCCTCGTGCTAATTGATAGCGTTTAACACGTCGCCTTTCGATGGTAGGGTTCACAACATTTTCACTAAATGTATAGTACTAGCGACCCGCTCCGGCTTCGCACGGCTATATTGTGCATGTTTTATACATATAAACCTTCCTCTTGAATCACTCTATCTATTAAAAAAACCGCATCAAAATCCGTTGCGTAGTTTTAAAGATCTAAGTATACAAAAGGACATAGAGATGGCGAAAAGTGACTTTATTTTATACTATGTAGTGATTAGCTGCGCTCCACGGTTTCACCCGCGTTTGTTACGATCCCGTAGGAATATCAAAATGAAAAGAAGCCTATAGCCTTCCTCGATAAATGGACTATCCAACACAAAAATGTATTTTCAATTTGAACCAGTAGTTCCTGAGATTAACGCGTTCAAACAAACAAACAAACTCTTCAGCTTTATATTATTAGTATAGATATTATACAAGGTAAATTATTTTAATGGGCCTTCAGGGTTAATACCTAAATTATAACAGCTTTTTAAAAGTTGCGATTTTTTTGACAAAAACTAAAACGCCATTATTTGATTGGAATAAAAATATGGGATGTTTATTTTTTGCTAAACTAGCGACCCGCCCCGGCTTCGCACGGCTATATAATGCATATATTATACATATAAACCTTCCTCTTGAATCACTCTATCTATTAAAAAACCGCATCAAAATCCGTTGCGTAGTTTTAAAGATTTAAGCATACATAAGGATACATACTTAAGGGATATATTGACAGAAAAAGCGACTTTGTTTTATACTATGTAGTGATAGTGATTAACAAGTTCGATTCCTGGCTAGGGTAATAAGTTTTCAAAACATCTAATGATGCTGTTTTAGTTATTGTCAAAATCGGGTACGCAACTCCTTTTAGCATTTTTCGCTATCTCGTAAGGTTTTGGATATAGGCCCTGAAGACACATTTATAAACTCACCCTGTATATATTAAAATAACAAAGGCAGTAAAGCCACGGTACAAACAACCTTTGGATAATGGAATATACCATAGAGTTCAGTACTAATAGAAGGTACGGGTGCTATAGAGCAAAGCTCAGTGAGACTTGAATCCACGATCTCCGCTTCAGGCACAAAACACACTGACGCGATACCGATAGACCAGTGTTTTTCAACCTGTGGGTCGCGACCCCCAGGTGGGTCGCAAAGGTTCACTCGGGGGGTCGTGGGTAAACGAAAAAGTAAGATGTGTGTAGTTCCTACACTATGATAAAAAAAAACTGGTTGCCTGTAAAGTCGGTATACGGGCGAAAGTTTTACGTGACAACAACAGTAACTGTGCTCGAGTGGAAGGGACGCGTGCCTTTAACTTTTTATGTCTGTCTCTCTCGCTCTTAGGCGGGCTAACCATGCCCGCGTGCCTCTCACTCGCTCTCATTGTGAGCGCATAACGTCAGCGGAGCGTAACGCAGTTTCTTGAAGTGTCACCCGGCAAACCAATTTATAAAACGTTGTCACGTCAAAACTACGATTTCAATGAGATGGCTGAGACTGTTTGTTTATTTTTTAACAATTTATTTATAATTTACAGACGTTAATGATCCAGATAACATCAATATTTTCGGAATGAAGCTTCATTTTGAGCATGCTTTCAGATGCTATCTTTGTCTTTGCGATCAATAAAGGTCTCCTCAATATAGAGAAAATTAAATACAAACTCTTTGAAAGAATAGTGTAGTTTTATTAAGGATCTGGGGGGTCGCTAGATTTTTTGAAGTGAAAACTTCCTTAGCGGCGTTGAGCACTTTTTCTGTAATGGGTATAAAATCTTAAACTCGCGTCAGGACACGTGACCTGATCGAAAAAGCGTAAGACGGATGGAGAGTAGACAGCTATCCCCTCTCTACGGCGCGGCGAAAATGTATGCCTGGGCCTACTGTTTTTAATTTGGCTGTGAGTGTATTAAGACGTACATATGGTATTTACATATGGACGGACGACAAATGTCGGACGACTATTGACGGACGACAAATGTCGGACGACTATTTGACGGACGACAAATGTCGGACGACTATTTGTTGGACGACCATTGACGGACGACAAATGTCGGACGACAAATGTCGGACGACTATTTGTCGGACGACAAATGTCGGACGACTATTTGTCGGACGACTGTTGACGGACGACAAATGTCGGACGACTATTGACGGACGACAAATGTCGGACGACAATTTTTTTACTTGTGAAGGGGTCGCGTTTTTAAGAAGGTTGAAAAACACTGCGATAGACTACCGGTATAAATTAGTCTCTATGTGACAAGGTGTTCTCCCGGTACCACCTCGGCGGTGCTATGACTATTTATGTCAACTATGGCAGTACATCAATATAGTCCAATTATTACTAAACTGCATAGAAAAAATAAAAATGTAACTAAAGTCAAGATGTTAATGGGTAACATGGTCTCAGTGTACAAAATTCATGATGAAAGCATATGAATTAGCAAGTAAGTAGGTATACTAAACCGGCGGAAGTACTTAACTGACAATTTTTCAAAGAATTTTAAATTGTTTCATTTAATTAAGGTGTAATTTTAGTGCATTTGATAAATATAATGTACCTACCATTTTTCATCTGTCACTTATTTAATTATTACCCAAAACAGACGTTGCTTAACCCTAACAATTGCTTGGAGATCATGGTACCTCTATTAATTATATATTCTATGTCCCAGCCAGACTGGCTAGGGCTCGCTGACTGGAGTAATATTATCTCTGTGAGCGAAATATTTAGAGTTCAGGTAACAAGATAGAATTAATTAAACCGAAATAAATTATATATTACTCTAAGATATATAACGTATGGATAAATAGAGAGAACATCAAATTTAATTTTATATAAATACCGCGAGGGTCTGTCTGAGAGTACGGGTTAGTGGCGGAGCGACCCGGTCTCTGAGCGACCCGTCTCCGAGGGTCACACTTTGATTACATTTTGTTTTATATTTTCTATTGTTTTCAACTTGTACCGGTAACATAACTAAATGTGAAGTCTAAATTTAGCTCTTTTTATACTGGTTTACCACATTAATGTCTCGTTTAGTAGGTACCTAGAACTTTTTAGAAATTTTTTGAGGTGTTAGTCGCCTGAAAAACAAGTATGTAGATACGAAGCAGTGTGGTGCGAGCGAGGCGGAGCGCGGTCATCTTGATTTGACCAATCATGAGCCAGAGTACATAAAATGAACTTGCATAGATGTATCGCAGTGATGCATCTTGCGACATGCGCCTGCGCTTCCATTTCCATACATTTGATTTACATGGAAGTGGCATCAATTTGCGATGTATCTTCGGCATAGCTGTACCCTTAGGTTCCGTCCTAATTCCACATCATCGTGTGAGAGATGCGTGCATTCCGATGAAAATGGTCGTACGATTGTGCGTTCGAACACACTGGTATCTATTTAATGTCCTAATTGACTGTCGCATGATCATGCGTTGCGACCAAATTGTTCTATTGGTCGTGCGATGATGTGAAATTAGGACGGCGCGGGCGCCTAGTCTAAATATTCATCGATGGATTAAAGTGGAAGAAAAAGTAGAAACTGTTCCTTTAGTGGATTTTTTACTGGATTAATGTAGAACATCAACATGCGATTGCCAAGTATTTGAAGTTCAAATTTTTAACTATCAGTTGCAGATGTATTCTCTATAGCACAGTGTAAGTGTTATACCTCTTCGTTATAACTAAGTCTAGCTTTATATTAAACTAGAGTAATTCGTTACGTTTAATTACCTCTAAACTTAATTGACTTTCTGTTGTTTTTATATTCTATGGTTGTTACAAAATGTTATTTACATTTTAATAAAAGTGTAAAAACGTGATGTATTTGTGTTTTGAGTTGTAAAGTTTACTGCTTTAGTACGGTTCTTGTGTCTCGGAGAGTCGAGAGGTTAAATACGGGGTCATTTTTATTTTGTTTTGTCATTAAGTCATTGGCCATTCCTTTGTGTACTCAGGCAAAATTAGCCAGTTCAAAAATATGCCGCGGCTTCATTTACCTGGTGAATTTAATTGATTATTTGCTTGGTCTGTCCCCATTTGGATGGATTTATTTTCAATATATTCAAAACAGTAGTGCAATCGTCCCACATACCTCACTAATCATCAAGATGGAAAATATGTAACTGGTCCCTGGTCCCAATTTGGTATGGGACGATTTGCCCCCTAAGCAACAAGATCACGCAGTTATTAAAATGCGTAAATCTACTTTGTCGATCGTCTATTGTAAGAAATTGACATCAAGTCAACACAATTCTCACAGGTGTAGCTAATCCAATCTCTTTGTTAGAATGTAAATCAAGGAGATCAGCTTTCCTTCGCTCCTTGCTTTAATATTTACAGGTTGGATTAACTACATCCACTTTCGTCACATTCGTTACTCGTTTTGACGTTCTTTTGACATTACATTTGGTGTTTGCAAGTGCCCTTCTACTCTTCCGACTTCAAAAGGCAAAGCTATAGTCAGGGCCGTCTTTAACCTATTGGGGGTCCTGGCCATATTGGGATAATGGGGCCCCTAAGACTTTGACCCCCTTATTCCAAAACGAGGTTTAAGGATAGTCCGAGATGTAAAAAATAAAAATAAATATAAATATTACAGGACATTCCACACATCGCCATCTAGCCCCAAGCTAAGTAACTAGACTTGTGTTATGGGTGCTAAACAACGGATATACTACTTATATACTTTTTCTTTTGTAAATATATACTTATAATACATAGAAACAACCAGACCACAGACAAATATCTAAGCATAAATACTTGTCTGAGGCGGGTATCGAACCCGCAACCCCGTGTTTGGCAGTCCGGCATGATGACCATTGTGCCAACTGGGTCGTGGGTGTGGATTTAAACCTTAGATTTAGACACAGATTTACTCGTGAACTATAATAGTCTAACTCTCAAGTCTCTCACAAAAACTCAAAAGTTACTTCTATGTTGATTGAAGAGGAACCTATCTAGATTTGAGATAGGGAAAATTATTAATAAATCCTACAAAAAAGTGATCTGGCAGTAACTAGGGGGGCCCTATTGATCATGGGGCCCATCGTGCCCAAAGAGGGGCCTGGCTATAGTCAATATCAGTTTAATCTCTGTTTTAATCTATATCAATATCTGTTTATATGTATTTTAGTCAATATCTGTTTTATATAATTAGGTTTTAGCTGTTGAGTTTCCTAAAATAAATAAATAAATAATCAGTAAAATTGGCATTAAAGTTGATTGACCCGACGTCTACAGCCGTCTGTCATAGCAAGCCTAGGCCAAAAATATACATGTAATCTTGATGAATGAGAGAACACATGGTGTGTGTGTTGCATAGATTAGAATCGAACCAGTAAATATAACCCATAACGCCACGTTCGATGCGACCGATGTCGGGTAACCAACCAAGCCGTGACTCCTCAGTTGATCGTCTTCAGATATATATCGCGATACGGTACTTTCAAATCTATGTCGATATAGAATAGGGTTTAAACTTACATGGAGATTGGGATGCTTCAATCCGGTACCGTGGTAAGGTGAATCAGACTGTATGTGGAGGGGAGAGGGTTGTAAGTTGAGTGAGTTGCGTGTGATCTTGAAATAAGTCAAGTTAATGCACACACGTATGGTGGATATTGGAAGATATATTTCTGTAATCAAATAACGTTAAATATATTGTATTTTTGTATGACTACTCTCTTTTAATTACTAAAGCTATTATCATAATAAATAACGTCAGCGGAGCGTAACGCAGTTTCTTGAAGTGTCACCCGGCAAACCAATTTATAAAACGTTGTCACGTCAAAATTAAATAGATTCAGTATAAATGCGGCCAAATAAGCCACAATGAAATGGAGCCTTGGCTTCTATTGCCTGACAACGTCTTTGAATTGGTCAAATGGAGCCACGATACAGTGTTGTCAGAAATATAAAAATTGAATCTAAGTAGGTAAGGAAGTATAAATAAGAAAAGAAAAAAAAACACAAAAGTTACGAGTTTTCGGCTTACTTTCAAACTGCGCGGGATTTGTAGTACAGGAATTCCTAATCTCCCGTAAAGGACATTTGGGATAAAAATATATTGCAAAAATAATCCCAAAATACGCATACATTCACATCCATTTATTAAAATACATAGAAATATTCAAAAAAACAAATACATAAGTAGGTACAAATACCTAAATATTTCGCAAATCAAAGTTAAATAGTAAAAAATGTAAAATAAACATGAACTATGTGTGAAGAGTTTGATGACGAGGACGCTCCTCTCTCGTAACTAGTACCACACAACAATTGACATCGACAGACAGATGCACACTGTTTGTTTGTATGCATCATATTATTATACAGTAGATAGATTCTATACTAATGTTATACCGAGGAAAGATTTGTTTTGTTTGTTTAAATTGAATAGTCTCCGAATCTACTGGACCGATTTAGATGAAATTTGGTATGAGGATACATTGATTTATTAGGAGTGTCATAGGCTACTTTATATCCCGATATTCCCGCGGGATCGGGAGTTACGCGGGTGATACCGCGGAGCGCTGCTAGTAGGTAGTAAGTAGATCTCAAACCCCGCGGTTTCACCCGTATAACTCCCGATCCCGCGGGAATATCGGGACATAAACTAGCACATGACACTCCCAATACATCAATGTATCCTCATACCGAGTTTCATCTTAATCGGTCCAGTAGTTTCGGTGACTATTACCAAGTTACAAACACACCAAAACAATTTTTTTTTCTTATTATTAACCGACTGTGCAACGCAAAGGAGGGTAATGTATTTAAATATTAGATGTATGCTAACATATAGTAATTCTGACTAATAAATAATTACGCAAATAGCGTCACGTACTGGTAGCTGCAAACTAAGCAACTAGGCTTGTTATATGGGTGCCAGAGGACGAATGGAATACTTACTTACCCTGGACTGGACCCTAATAATACGCAAGGCAAACAAAATCTCTTCACTTACCCCCTAACATAACATACCCAACAGTCTTCACCATAGAGTATGTAAAATGTATACTAGAGTGAATGTAACAGACAGAGTATGCACCGTTTGCACCTGTTCATACATAGCTCCATACAAATTATCAGTTTCTTCGCAAAAATCATTTATATCTTTGTGAAAATGTTAAAATGTGTAGTTCCACCTTGCAAACAAGGAATTCTCGGAACTATAATAAACATCGTTTAAGCTATAATCAGGGACGCAGCCGCAATAGATACGCGAAATAAATATTTCAGAACATTACACACATCGCCATCTAGCTCCAAGCTAAGTAACTAGACTTTTGTTAATATATACTTATAATACATAGAAACAACCAGACCATAGACAAATATCTAAGCATAAATACTTATCTGAGGCGGGAATCGAACCCGCAACCCTGTGTTTGGCAGTCCGGCATGGTGACCATTGAGCCAAATGGGTCGTGAAAACGTCTTTTCTTATTAGAAAACGTTAGAGATTTCTAATTATATCACAATTTAAACACTGGAACATTCACAAACTATTATATTGCATTATGTCACAATGATGTTATGTCTCTTGTACTTGTTAACAATTGCTCATTCATATACATAGATATCGTGTACATTCCGACACTGAGAATATGTTAAACATTGACATCTTGACCTCGAAACATTTGGTACCCAGTTACCCAGTGCAATATCGAATCACTCATTACAGAATATTTAATTTTCAATTGAATTCTTTTTATGTGGATTATTTTTATTATGTAAGTAATCTTTAAATATAAAATGAAACCCGTTTTCCGTTGTCACGGCATCACGCGTGAATAATCGAAATCGGTCCAGCCAGGACCGATTTCGATCATTGTTTTTTGAAGTTATACTTCTTTAGGCGCGTTATGAAAAAATGATGAGAGTGAAATTTTACAAAAGCGTCACACAAAATTCTCACGGGAGAAGTTGTCCGCAAACCGAACCATGTTGAAGTTGTCCGCAAACCGCAAGATGACAGCTGTCATAAAACCAAATAGTTTAAGTAAGTACAAAGAGGTACTACTACTACATAATTATTTTAATGTAATTAATTATTTATATTTGTCGGACGAGTTTTTTGTCGGACGAGTTTTTCGTCGGACGAGTTTTTCGTCGGACGAGTTTTTCGTCGGACGAGTTTTTTGCCGGACGAGTTTTTTGTCGGACGAGTTTTTTGTCGGACGAGTTTTTTGTCGGACGAGTTTTTTGCCGGACGAGTTTTTTGTCGGACGAGTTTTTTGTCGGACGAGTTTTTTGTCGGACGAGTTTTTTGTCGGACGAGTTTTTTGCCGGACGAGTTTTTTGTCGGACGAGTTTTTTGTCGGACGAGTTTTTTGTCGGACGAGTCTTTTGTCGGACGAGTCTTTTGTCGGACGAGTCTTTTGCCGGACGAGTTATTTGTCGGACGAGTTTTTTGTCGGACGAGTTTTTTGTCGGACGAGTCTTTTGTCGGACGAGTTTTTTGTCGGACGAGTTTTTTGCCGGACGAGTTTTTTGTCGGACGAGTATTTTGTCGGACGAGTTTTTTGTCGGACGAGTATTTTGTCGGACGAACTTTTCGTCGGACGAGTTTTTTGTCGGACGAGTTTTTTTTTTTTTTTAATAATGCCAAAGAAGTATAACTTCTCACGCGCGTACATAAGTACACGCACCCATTTTTTTTGTTGTGTTTGTTATTGTCAAGAGAAGGATCTTACGAAAGAAAAAATTAAGAAAGTCACGCAGAAAATTAATACGCGAGTGAAACCGCGGGGCGCAGCTAGTTGTAAATAATAATGAAAATGTATATAATTTCGATATACCTACGGAATATCGAAAGTTTGCTGCATCGAATTAATTAGCTTCGACCGTTATAATGTGTAGATTGGTGTAACGTACGTCGTGTGACATAAGCACTCTATACCCACACCAAGTAGGTAGATAGATACATTCTCTATGGTCTCCCCACATAACAGTCACTCGTTAAAGGAACCCTAAATACTCGTCGTATTAATGACCAAACATCAAAGGTACTCCGGCCCGGGGTCTGCGGGCTATCTAACCCTAATTACTACAATATTGATCGTTATAACTACTTCGACTCCCGGATTGGGTATTAAATCACTACCTATCTCTACATAGTATAAATAAAGTCACTTTTCGCCGTCCGTATGTCCCTTTGTATGTTTAGATCTTTAAAACTACGCAACGGATTTTGATGCGGTTTTTTTTAATAGATAGAGTGATTCAAGAGGAAGGTTTATATGTATAATACATGCATAATATAGCCGTGCGAAGCCGGGGCGGGTCGCTAGTACATAATATAGTTTGGCAACTAGAATCTAAAGATAATTCTTAAATATTAATGTTTTTTTTTGACGTGATAACGTCTTAAAAATAGATGAACACCGGCATTTACAAAAAAGTGTGACATAATGCGTTACGTTACGTTATTGACAAGGTAACCATAGCAACGTATTAAAGTATACAAAATGGTAATGTCAACTATACAAAAGAGTTCTTATGACGTTATCACGTAAAATTATCGTTCGTAAACCGACTTTACAGACAACCATTTTTTTAATGTTATGTATGTTAGTTGCTTTGTTGGGTCAAGTTATGAAAGATCCAAATCTTCCCCGATAGCAGTAAGTAACAATTGTATGCAGTATCTATAATAAAAGTTGACCTTGACCTGACCTGACCTGACCTGACCGCTAGTCGCTACAGTTACTGACCAATATCCAGGTGTACCTACCACCTCTAACTAAACTATTCGAGTTCACCTCCTCAATAATTCAGTTCACCTCTCAAACATGCTCGCTCTCTTCCAACACATATAATATATTCAAACGTATATAAAACTTGTTAACTATCTATCTACCTACTATCCACACTTTAGGGAATATAAATAAATAAAAAAAATTATTTTTATTTCAGGCAAAACCCATAAACAAATTCACAAAATTATAACTAGTTATACAGATGTCAGAATTTCATTTTAAAAGGTAGGTAGGTAGGTACTAGGTATAAAGCAATTTAAATTAAAAAATATATATAAAGTCAAAATTAATAACAATTAAAATAAATGTCCATTGATCAAATATAAAGTCCAAATTAATAAAATTAAAAAGGTTATAAATATGAGGTTCTGTGTTTACAATTATAAATATCAAATTCAAAGTCCTGACTGATTGACTAATATATCAATCGGCGGGTATCGAACCCGCGACCACTTGTGTTCGCCCACCACGCTACAGAGTCATTGATTTTTTAGCGCCATTTACGCCGAGTATTTAGGCAAAAGAAGCCATTTCAGAAACAAGAGACATTCCTGTCTGTTCCCATTTGGGCGATTGGAGCCACTGAAAATATATATTTTTTAAAAATGCATTGTTAAAGAAACTCGGCTAAGTGCGATAGTAGGCATCCCGCTACGAAATGTTTTCTTTTAAGTACAGTTAGCAGAAAAATCGTTGAATTAAATACTTTAGAAATATGAATATTGAGTAAACCAGCCAAGGGCTACTTCTGTACATCTTATCAAACGCTATTGTTCTAACATTTACTTACAGAAATTGGAGAAAATAATGAGAGGCTAATTAATTCGAGATTCAGTTTAAAAACAATGGACGCACCCCTTTTTTTAAATAAACTTTAAAGTATAATAGCTTATAGAGGGTTATTGAAAATCACATTAGCGAGCGGTTGAGAGCCACTTCTGTGCACTTAAACTTTTACCACGACATTTGAAAATTTTGAGGTTATGAATATCAGAAAAGCAGCTGTTTTTCACAGGGAGGTCATTAACATTAAAAAATAAACTTATTTTTTTCAATCGCTTGCTAATACGATTACCGAAAACCCTTTATCCGGTCTTCTGTCTGATGTCTCGAAATAAACCAAATCACGCATCGGTAAACTGCCTAGTGGCAATATATCTACCAAACCAAACTATAGAAGTTCCTTCACAATATTCTCAACTATTTGAATTTTAGGGTAAATACTTCGTGTTTTTTCCTGTAGGGTACTCAATTAATATATTAGTGTCATCTTAAGACCATCTGTCATTGTCAAACGTTGATTTTTAATAATAAATCTGTCAATTTCAATTAGTATAGAAATTATTGTGAAAGAAAATATTTGTGTTCTTGTAAAAACGTCATAAGTTCTTTATTTTATTGAAGTATAGTGTTATTATACATCAAAATTATCGTTAACGTATGCGTTATCTAATTAAAAGTGAAGTTTTAATGAATTTTGATGATATGATAAGTTTTTTGATCGATAAAAAACGCTTAGTGAAAAATGACAAAAAATGGCGGATTTTATTATGAGGATTTTTTGGAAGGGCTTAGAAGAATTTTGAAGAAAGTAAGTGATAATTTTTTTTTCTAGTTTTCTTATTAGAATTCGTATAATTCCAAACAGAATTTAGTTTGTTCATAATGTATTTTAAAATATCCGTAAATTGAGCTAGAGCCGGCGCGGCGCGGCGATTCACGCCGCAAATTTCTTTAATTTTTTACTCCACTTTTTTAGTATTAAACATGCCTAAATAATAATATAAATATAAAGGTATATTCAAGTACTTATCATGTGAATAAAAAAAAACGTATGTTATCGCTTTAGATTTTACACAAAACGCCAATCTTTCTAACTACTCTATAATTTCGTCTGAATTTTTTCGTATCTCGAATTCAATTTGTTTATAGAAAAAAAAAATATAGCACAATTAAAATAACACTTGAAACATAATCCGTGGTCTTTAAGCTATAGATATCAGTCATTTGTTTACTTAAAAGCTCTTTTGAAGTGGTCGTAAATATCGTTTTAATGACCCAGCGCGCGCCGCTCACAGATGACGTAATTTATGGTGACATTTGACGGATTTTTGGCATAACACGTCATCACTTTACTGGTTTTTTATACATACAAGTCGTTATTCTATAATTACATAATTTATTCTATAAATACATAATTGTATAAAAATAATACCGGTAGAGGCCAAAAGGTACTCTGTAAAGTAAAAATACCGAAATGAATGCCTTAAAATAACCTCCCACGCGTCACGCGTCACGCACGTCTAGTATTTCTGTTTTCGTATGAATATAATATAAACAAGAATATAGCGAGGCGTGCTTCCTGAACTAACTCACTACGTGATTTGGATATACGATAGTAAAGGTCGACGCTCAATACGTTCGTTCATAGCACTTGACTCTAGCTAGGCTCTCAATCACGTCTGTTTTGTTGACAACTTTCATTAGAGGCAAGAAAAAAAAATGTAACGCATCATAAATATGATGGCAAAGGGATGGACTGTGTGTGACAAGACATGAGAGAGATGAATGTGAACGACGAGATGACGACTAATAGGAGTGAATGGAAGAAGAAGATATACTGCGCTGACCACAAATAAATTGGGATAAGGGCAGGAAGATGATGATAAATGTCATCATTATTTGTAATAGACATAATTATAGATGTAGCTAATTTAACATGAATTTATCGGAGTTGTGTCGAGTTGAGGTAATATGAGAGTTGGGATGTTTCACGACTAGAAGCTGCCTTCCTGATTGTTGAAGTCAAATAAAATTGTTCATATAATATGAATTGCAATATAATTCCGATTGCATTTTGCTTACAAAATGCCCCCTTTTTTCAAAAAGCTGACCTTGAGGCTGACTTTTTTTGCAGTCGAAATGCAATTGCAATTATATTCATTTATGAGAATTGTCCTTCAGACCGACTAGTGAGATGGTCCGGCGGAGGCAGGAGGTATTATGACCGTAGACTCTAACTCAAAGGCCACAAGTACATTATAATATGATAACTGAAAAGTTGTATATCCGTTCGGGTTGGGACCACCTCGCCTCGCCTCGCTCCGCCTCGTGAATATGTTTGGAATATATTACTCCAGTTGAAACTAGCAGTGTCCCGTGACTGGTGATGCATCCTGGTAGCTTCGATCTCTGGTGGAGTCATTGTGTGTATTCGAATACTCGTATCATCTCGCGGTTTCACCCGCGTATCTCCCGATCCCGTGGGAGTATCGGTATAAAAGTATCCTATGTTACTGTCAATGAATCAATGTATCCTCATACCAAGTTTCATCTACATCTGTCCAGTAGTTTCGGAGCCTATTCAATGTAAACAAACAATAAAATCTTTCTCCTTTATAATATTAGTATACCTAGATAGATTACAATGTAAATCTTACGGAATGAAAACCAATATTTTTGTCTGTTAGTGAAAAGCTAATGAACAGATTCAGTTAAATAAAAGTGATAAATAAAATATTTTTAAGGTAAAATGCGTCTTCAAAAATTGCGACTAAGTGGCGTAATTGGCAACGCATTTGAACGGTATTCAAGGGATGCGAGTTCGAGTCTCGTCTTAGTCGCAATTTTTGAAGACGCATTTTTAGTTATAAATATTTTCAGATAGCCCAGTGCTCACTTTAAAAAAATAAAAAATCAGTGATAAATAAATTAAAAATTTGTCTAAGCACTTTCTTGCTGACGGTATTTTTATTCAAAATTTATTCTAAGACGGGAATTCAGAAAGTGTAAACCTCGGAGACGGGTCGTTCAGAGATCGGGTCGTTCCGAGACTAACCCTAAGTATGAACCTTAACCCTGTATATGTAACATATTATTTAGTTAGAACATACTATAATATTTATCTCAATAAACCACCCAGGTAAGTAATCACAGAGAGATAAAGTGAACATCCGCGCAGGGCAAGCAAGCACAAGCGCGAGGTTAGCAAACATCTATACAAATATTGTACCACTCCAAGTAGATTTTATACAAGCTACTTACTTACCTACCTGAGGGATGACACGATGTTGGTTTAGGACCAACTACCAACCAAATATACTACCTACATAGTTACTTTTTTAACAATCTCAAATTGAGTTTGCATGTTCCAGGACTTCCATTTCGATAAACAAAACCGATCTTTTGAAACGGATTATTCCTTCCTTAAAACTATTTTAATAGCGTATGAAGCATAGAGGGAATATCTATTGGCATAGTGGGGAATATATAAAAACTCTGAATTCATGTATTATAATGACTCATGTATTAGAATCTTTAATAAATAAAATAAAAAATGTTCCTTAATCACCCCGAATTTATATTTATATATTTTTCTTAATTCATCCATTTCAATGTTCTCTGTGTTCTTAAATGTTTGTACAGTTGCCAGAAAAATCTAAATGTAATTACTTACCTACTGTTACATTTTTTCTGCAGTTGCTACTTGATTTATTTTAATGTAAACTAGCGCCCCGCCCCGGCTTCACACGGCTGTATTATGCATGTATTATATCTGAAAACCTTCCTCTTTAATCACTCTATCTATTAAAAAACCGCATCAAAATCCGTTGCGTAGTTTTAAAGATATACATACATAGGGATATAGGGACGGCGAAAAGTGACTTTATTTTATATTATGTAGTGATTAAACGAATATTCCAAAAATTAGAGCTATCCAATGATATAAAAACTACATTTCCACTCAGTATTTTTTTTAACTGTGTAGCTAACAGAAAGACAAGAATTCATGTTCTAATGTTTTTACATAAGAAGACACCTAGATTCCATTTTGACTTAGCTTCGACAATAATACATTTTTTATCACAGTTGCTCATAAAGTGGATCTTATTAAACCGCTTTTAGGCTCATAATGCAACGTATTATACACGCGTGCGATAAAAAAAAATCCAACTAGTGGTAAAATAATACGTTATCCCGATAAGTTAAATACGTATCTTACTGCTAATTACATATTAGGTAGATGAAACATTCTTAATTTATCTCGGTTATACTGTTTTGATGTATAGAAAAAAGGTACCATCAAAGAGTTTTTAAGCCTTGCTGGCTTAAAACTCTTTGATGGTACCTTTTTTCTTTTTTTCAAAGGTTGTCTCTAAAATCTGATAACGAACGATAATTTTACGTGATAACGTCTTTGACAACAATTAAAAATTGAGTTTTGTTTTTATTTTGTTTTTTCTTTAGGTACATAAATATATTTTTTCCTTACCATTAAGTATATTGTTTTTAACCGCCGACGCAAAAACAAATGAAAAAATCCCTAAAAAAATATTGTCGGACGAGGCTGTATAGGTTAAAAGTATTTTGCCTAGCCTTTCGGAAGTGTAAACAAAAAAATAGTAAACATAACCTAAAATTCTTAAAAACTTTTTATTATTTTAACAAGTCTTTTTTTATTCGCAACTGTGATAAAAAACGTCGTACGATACAGGTGTGGACTGATCATTCCATCTCGGCTTTTGCCACGCTCGCGTTCCGCTCGCGCGTCATAAACCGCCTCTATGGAATGATCAACTTTCCACACTTGTATCGCAATGTACTATTAATCTATTATCTTTTATTATAAATAAAGAAGACAATATAAAAGCCTTGTAATCGAAAATTGAAGGCATTTCGAATTCTGGGATAAGCTGAAACTTCGTAGATAGACACCCACGCGGCTAGAGGGCGCAATGACGCGATTACTGAGAAGGGGGTATTTGAGGGGGGGGGGGTATAGTACATTTCATAAAACAAGTCCCGTAGCTGTACAGATATTTCAAGTTCCAATTCAGCCCAGAAATTCATCCCGTTTGCCCGATTCATACCATTTACAGAAGAATTGCGCGCAGTTCTGTCTGTATACGCCAGTTTTTGATTTCTATTGGAAAAAGATTTGTTAGCGTTCCATATCTCAAAAGATAAAAAAAGAACCCTTATAGATCACTCACTTGTTTTTTAACTGTAACTAGGTAGGTAGGTACTGCATTGTTTTTATGATTGGATAGTTGCTTTTATTCCGATATTTTCACAGGATCGGGACCTACGAGGGCCGGGGGTGAAACTGCGGGAGTTAAATGTCATTATAATTAAAATGCTTGCTATGTTCAATCGATATCATAAAAAAACATAAAATCTCGCTACGAGTACCTACCTATCTACCTTAAGTCCCACCAATAGCCGCGGGTTATCATCTATAAAACGTGCTATACCAACAGACTCTGACGTCACGTGTACTAGCTAACTACGCCCCGAGCACAAGTTCTATAAATATCTAACAAGTTACAAATTGTCAAGACTAATTGAAAAAAATACTTGATTTACATTGAAAATGTTCTTTGCAATAAGAACTTTAACAGCTGAACCTATTTTAAGGTACTACCTATTACTTTCAGATTTTATTCGGCTTAGGGTGCGAATCGTCTCATTACAAAACTGGGACCAGGGACCAATTGTGCTTTTTAGGGTTCCGTCTACTGGTCACCAGGCATGAACCGTGATAGCTACTAGCTAGAGTCTAGACAGTTGTTTTCGCAGATTATGTATATTTATGTTGCTGCTCTAGCAACAATTAATTTACTAAAAACAGAATATAATGGTACCGAACCCTTTATGCGCGAGTTCAATTCGCACTTAGCCGGTATTTTACTAGGGAACCCCATTTGGACTTTTAATTTAGTATATGTAAAGTAGGTAGTTTATTTAATTAATTTAAGTTTTCTTTATTTAATTGTTATTTAGTATAGTATAGTTACTTGTTCTTATATAAATAAAAATGTTTTTTTACTTGGCTCCCATTTTTCCCCTCATACACGTACAGATAAAACCAAAAAAAACCTCAGAAAAAATTCTAGTAGACTCTTAAAAATTACCCCACCCCCTAAGAGGGAGTGAGGGTAGAAAATATTGAAATTACTTACCTTTACACAAGTAGGCATTCTGTCACCCTACGTACTACGCGACGAGACGATGAGATGATGATAGCACGTTATTAGAGCTGACGTGTCGTCGCTTGGACTCGGTACGTGTGGTGAATGTTGACTACTACTGATGGGTGGTGGCTGCAGGCTGGAGTTGCTGGTGCCTTTTTTTATTTATTTACTAGCGACCCGCCAAAATCCGTTGCGTAGTTTTAAAGATTTAAGCAGTCAAAGGGAAATAGGGACAGAAAAAGCGACTTTGTTTTATACTATGTAGTGATCAGTAAAACTATATATTTTGTTAAGATTGTTTTTCGGCCGTTATGGGTGAGTCCTCTAACAATCCCATTCGCTAAAGGAAAATTCATAGAATTTCAATTATACAAAACACTGGTTTCATAAGTGTTCCATATTCAAGCTGAAATTTTTAAACAGTTAATCGATTGATCATTTAATTTTTATTAACTGGACTCAAGTAGGCCGTTGCAGAGAAAATTTTAGCAGATGGGTGTATATTGCACCGAGTGAGGAGCAATGCGAGTGTGGAGCCAATGCCCATTGTGCCCTGACACCTGCACATTGGAGGACCTGGTAGAGGCCAACGGTGCTGCAGTTGCAGTGACTAACTATTGGGCAGGGAAAATTTAACTGGTCGAACGTCACTTACTCGAAAATAAAGAAAGACTTAATTTTTATTTAAATTGGCCGATCGTAGACCTCTGCGGTCTGCAGTCGTCCAAGACCCTCGGTTAGTGTAAACGTTGCATAATCGTGGCCAAGTATTGCACCTGCAGTGTTACAGATGGAGTGGTCATCACAAGGACGCGGCGACGTAACGCATCCAAGGAGACGAATACCATAACATTGATGGAGGAGGTCCTCCATGTGCGGGAAGAATGTTCGAGTTTACATAACATGTTCTGTTATAGTTATTCATTATCTTTACATAACATACGATGTACATACATCACTTTTATTTAAGGTAGTCTTGTAACTAGTTGCTTATCGAGATTTTCCTTGTCATCTCTATCTATCTATCTACTATAATTTTATAAAACAAAGCCATTTCGCGGCGTCTGTCTGTCTGATCTGAACGCGATAAACTCAAAAACCACTGAACAAATTCAAAGATGTTTATAGCCAGAAAAAAACTCAGTAGAAATGCAAAGATCGAATAAAAAGCAAAAAATAAAAACTTGAGATGGAACGAAGTTCCTTTCGATTAATTAGTGAAGGAATTGTAATTTTTTTTGTAAATAATCGTCGCGACATCACGCTGTTCAATGCGAAATAGAAAGACGAAATGAAAATGACAATGTTATTTACGAGATTTGGCCTTCAGAAGGCCAATTCTCGTAAATAACATTCATCAAATTACATTTCAATATCATTTCGATTGCATTTCGATCACAAATAACACCCTCAAAGTAGCTCAAAATACCCTCAAAGTTAGCTTTTTGTAAAAGAAAACTGACTTTGAAGGTATCTTTTGCAATCGAAATGCAATCGGGATGATATTGAAATGTAATATAAAACAATATTATTTACGAGAATTGGCCTTCAGGGCGTTTGATCAGAGAGATGAATTAAGTTTACTCCATCGAGATATTATCTGGAACTCATTTCGAACAAAGAAAAGTATTTTCATAAAAGTTAATTTCCCAGCGAACGTCTAACAAGGTGTTGCCATCTGCTGCGGTGCTCGGCTTGTTGGTTGTACTAAAAAACTTTTGCCATTTTAAATCTGGCAACACTCGGTCGTAATAGAAGATATTTAACATTACATTCGAATAGAAAGAACATCTACAAGTTTTTAACCGGGTTATAATCAACTAGCAACGCCTTGCGGGTTCACTCGTCTAAATCCTGTTCCCGAATATCTGGATAAAAAGCCTTTTTTACTTATTACGTTTCAATGTCACCATCATCTTCCTGCCCTTATCCCAATTTATTTGTGGTCGGCGCAGTATGTCTTTTTCTTCCATTCACTCCTATTAGTCGTCATCTCATCGTTCACATTCATCTCTCTCATGTCTTGTCTCACGCAGTCCATCCATCTATTCTCTGGTCATCCTCTTCCTCTCCATCCCTCTACATTCATACTCATCACTCTTCTAGTCACATGCGTCTCCTCTCTTCTCATCACATGTCCATACCAACTTAAACGGTTCCCTTTTACTTTTTTAGTAACCGGTGCTACTTTCAGGCTTCCTCTAATATACTCATTCCTTATTTTATCCATCCTCGTTACTCCACACATCCATCTCAACATTCTCATCTCCGCTGCATGCAATCTTCTCTCATCAAAGTCGGTCCAGTAGTTTCGGAGCCTATTCGTGACAAAAAAGGAAAAAAATATTTTCCTTATAATATTACTAGCTTTTTCCCGCGATTTCTTCTACGTAAGTAGATGTCGAAAATGGGTTAAGGAATCACGGTGTCCCATACAAACTTTGCCCCCCTTTTTCACAAATTTCGAAAAATCCTTTCTTATCGGATGCCTACGTCAAACAAAGAACACACCCCTCCAAGTTTCAGGTCTCTACGATAAGCGGTTTAGGCTGTGCGTTGATCCGTCAGTCAGTCAGTCAGGACAAAGGATTTTATATATAATACTAGCTGCCCTACGCGGTTTCACCCGCGTAACTCCCGATCCCGTGGGAATATCGGGATGTAAGCTATCCTATCTCTCAAGTTGGATCGAACTGCACATGGTGTGCGAATTTTATTATAATCGGTTAAGTGGTTTAGGAGTCCATTGAGGACAAACATTGTGACACGAGATTTATATATATTAAGACTAGCTGCCCTACGCGGTTTCACCCGCGTAACTCCCGATCCCGTGGGAATATCGGGATGTAAGCTATCCTATCTCTCAAGTTGGATCGAACTGCACATGGTGTGCGAATTTTATTATAATCGGTTAAGTGGTTTAGGAGTCCATTGAGGACCAACATTGTGACACGAGATTTATATATATTAAGATAGAAGACTAGCTGCGCCCCGCGGTTTTACCCGCGTAAGTCCCGATCCCGTGGGAATATCAGGATAAAAAGTAGCCTATGTGTTAATCCAGGTCTCCGGCTATCTAGATACCAAGTTTGATCGCGATCGGTCCAGTGGTTTTAGCGTGAAGGAGCAACAAACATACATACACACACACACAAACTTTCAGATTTATAATATTAGTAGGATAGGATTAGTATAGATAGTAATAAGATAGTTATAGAAGTATAAGTAGATATAAATTAGTATAGACTAAAATAATAGTAATTTAATATGGTGAGCGTCAAATGCAAATCGAGATCGACTAGACCAACAACACCCGCAACAGTGACCGTCAAAACGTTGGGATTTCCTCTCTATACCGGTAGGTATATATTATCTTTGTTCAGTATACCTAATACGTAGGTAGGTATATACTGTAATATGCTCGCGGTTGTATAAAACTTGTACCGTAAAAGGTTTATATACGTTTCCGGCCACATGTGACGAGATACTAGTCGCGTCACGCGGGTACAATCATCGTTCAAATATGCACTGCCACCGCAGCACTATTAGAACATTATAACAACGTAACCTGTGGATCGAACCCACGTCGGTTGGTGTAGCGGGTGGCCCCTTATACCACTCACACAAATAATAATCACACTGAGTACTTTTAATTCAAGTATTTATGTTTGTGTGTAACGTGTATTAGAAGAAGGTCGTAAATCAAATTGTGTATAGTATTATTGTAGGACACTGGTAGTGAACTTATGACGCATACTGTGTATGTACATATATCACACACCGATATATCTCGGTATAATTAGATCGACTCTTGTTTCCGGTTCAACAAGTCACGGTTTATGTTTATTACGGTAGATTTAATAAGACATCGTTTTTGCTATCTGTACGTTAAGATTGGTGTCTTAGTTTAGGATGAATTGGGAATTCGTTTCTTTAATTGGATGAATTTTAGGGTTGAATTAGGACCAAATAAAAAAGTAGCGGTTTATATCAGAGTTTCTTAGAGGTACACTTTGACGAGTGTCACTTTGACAAGTGTCACTTTGACGAGTGTCACTTTGACAAGGGTCACTTTGGCAAGTGTCTTTGACAAGTGTCACTTTGACATCTGTCAAATGTCACTTTGACATCTGTCAAATGTCAGTCTGTTTTTTAGTGGGGTGTCGTATAATACGATTTCGGGGGTGCTGATTCCGAATCCGGGATCCGTTTTCAGATCAGAGTTTACATCTGTCAAATGTCAAACGGTAAAACGTATTTTTTATTTAATTTAAGAGATAAGCATTGAAAATAGTCTACTCGATGTAGTAATTATATGCAGACGAAGTCGCGGGGAACAGCAGCTAGTAGTATCTAAGTAGGTAATATTTGCTCGGCTTATGTAATCTGAAATGGATGTAATCTTGTTAGATGTAATCACGGATAACAAACCATCCCCTTTATCGTTCCTTACTTTGACGACTACTGTGACGCGGTGGACGAACACACGCCTGCCATGCTGAACGTTGCAGGTTTGACGGGCTATCTCTATAAGTCTAAACCACTGATAGTCAAGCAAAGTATAAATTGTCATTCTTCATACATCTTTCAAAAACTATCAATTAAACTCTTACCCCCTTATTCCAAAACGAGGTTTAAGGATAGTCCAAGATGTGGATTTAAACCTTAGATTTAGATACTTACCCCCTTATTCCAAAACGAAGTCTAAAAATTAAACTACGTTTTAGTGAGATTAAAACCATGGACTTAGATAAACGTTATTACAAAAAGAAGTTTACCGCTAAAACCAGGTTTGTCTGTCCTGTCAAAGATAAACTGCCGAGCACCCTAGTTTAACTAACTTAGTACGAAGTTTCTAACCTCAAAAAATTTAATTCTGACGTTCACCTTTTCCTCGTTACTCCAATTCTCGCTCCTTTTTAGGGTACCATACCCAAAGGGTAAAAACGGGGCCCTCTTACTAAGACTTCGCTATCCGTCCGTCTTCTGTCCGTCACCAAGCTCTATCTCAAGAACCGTGATAACTAGAGAGTTGAAATTTTCACAGATTTTAACAACATATTACGTAAACCTACTAAAAACATAAATAAGTAAATATTTTTAGTACGTACTTATGTTCAAAGAGGATATAATCACTACGTTTTCTTATGTTTTTGAGAAATTTAGGTTATTTTCATGTTTACTTAATTTTTTTTTTTATACTTCTAAAGGGGCAGGCAAAAGGCTTAAAGGCTTAACTCGAGCCGCGTTCCGATATACGCTACATAAATTGATGAATTTAAATACAACAACGTAATCGCGAACATAGAATAACAAATACAAGTCACACTATTTCACAATAATTGAACACACAATTTATATTTTTATCACTTTAGTATTCGATTTCTTATATAAGTTTTTAATATTTACTCACTTACCACCATTTTGTGAAAAGGAACGGTGTTTCGAACGCTGAACGAACAAAAGAATGGTTTGTTTCGAGTTTGCTATCTATTGTCTATGGTTGCGACTAAAACCAGGGATTTTCTGGTCCTTGGTCTATTTACTTTTTGTAATAAGAATCAATTTTAAACCAAAACTAACACAAAAACCTAGATCTTTTAGTACAGGTTTAAACTATGGTTTTGCAGTTTTTTTGTAATAAGAGGGTTACAGATTTACTCGTGAACTATAGACTAAACACTATCCCCATATAATCTATTAGGAATTATAGTCTAAGCACTATCCCTATAGATTAAATAGGGAAAGTGTTTAGACTAAAGTTCACGAGTAAATCTGTATCTAAATCTGAGGTTTAAATCCACATCTCGGACTATCCTTAAACCTCGTTTTGGAATAAGGGGGTAAGAGTTGAATTGATAGTTTTTGAAAGATGTATGAAGAATGACAATTTATACTTTGTAATTTATAATTTTATAAATAGGTTATTAATTTCGACTGTGAACCAATTTAGATGATTTTTAAGAAGAAAGTGTACCGACGCTCTCTCCATACAAACATAGTCGACTGTTTCCTCCCTGGATAATGACACTAGCACATATATTTTTGTTGCATAAACCCTATAACTGCCATGACTATGCCCCTGTGTTTTGTTTTAATTGTTTTTATTTTTTAAATCTTAATTTCTATGATAATCACTATCACTATCACTTCACTACATAGTATAAAATAAAGTCACTTTTCGCCGTCCCTATGTCCCTTTGTATGCTTAGATCTTTAAAAGTACGCAACGGATTTTGATGCGGTTTTTTTATAGATAGAGTGATTCAATAGGAAGGTTTATATGTATAATACATGCATAATATAGCCGTGCGAAGCCGGGGCGGGTCGCTAGTTAGAAAATAATAAAAAAACAAGACATTAGGGTTAAAGTCATGGCAGTTATATGTTTTATGCAACAAAAATATTTGAGCTAGTGTCATTATCCAGGATGTTTCCTCCCTGGATAATGATACTATTAGCACAAACTACGTCGACTACGTTTGTATGGAGAGAGCGCCGGTAGGTACCCTTTTCCTTAAGAAAGATGGTTAGATGGGGACGAATATAAGCTACTTTTGTCTACTATGTCGACCGTAGACTCACTGAGTGAAACCGCGGATCGCAGCTAGTTATCATATAATTTTTCTGTCGCAAGTTTTAACATATTCAACAATATACAAGTAGGTAAATGCAAAGTACAAAATATTAAATAAAGCACGAATATATTTGTTTGCAATTTTCGTCAAAGCACAAAACCAATTTCAATTCAACGGATTGGAAACGTGAAAACTTTAAAGTTTTTCATTTACTTAATATTATGGCTCAACTCGGGTCGTGGCTCGGCTCAGTGCGAGGTACCGAACACACTTATATATTATGTTAGGTTTATTCTTGGACGACATTTTTGCATTAGATATCTACCTGTTTTTCGTTTAAATGTTCATAAAATGTCCATTTACCAATATTTAGCGGACGCCCGAAAAAGAAAAATAAAAAGTTTTCCGCGACTCTTTAATAAAAATGTTTCAACTAATACTAAAACATTTATAAAGCTTTGAAATGATCTCCCAAACTTTGTGATTAAGTTCCGATTCCGTGGGAATATTACGACATACAGTAGCGTAATATCGCGTATAACTATCATCACTATCACTACATAGTATAAAATAATAGTACATTGCGATACAAGTGTGGAATGATCAATCCACACCTGTATCGTACGACGTTTTTTATCACAGTTGCGAATAAAAAAAGACTTGTTAAAATAATAAAAAGTTTTTAAGAATTTTAGGTTATGTTATGTTTACTATTTTTTGTTATTATTACACTCCCGAAAGGCTAGGCTAAAGACTTTTAACCTATACAGCCTCGTCTGACATACAATATTTTTTTAGGGTTTTTTTCATTTGTTTTTGCGTCGGCGGCGGTTAAAAACAATATAATGGTAAGGAAAAAATATATTTATGTACTTACCTACTTAAAGAAAAAACAAAATAAAAACAAAACTAAATTTTTAATTGTTTTCAAAGACGTTATCACGTAAAATTATCGTTCGTTATCAGACTTTAGAGACAACCTTTTGAAAAGAAGAAAAAAGGTACCAACAAAGAGTTTTAAGCCAGCAAGGCTTAAAAACTCTTTGATTGTACCTTTTTCTATACATCAAACAGTATAACCCAGATAAATTAAGAATGTTTCATCTACCTAATATGTAATTAGGGAGTTTTGGCGGGAACGAGCCAACAACATGTCGTGCTGCAGTTTTATTTACACGAAACTTAGTTGTAAACCGAGTTAAATTGTATAATTCCGGTGGAAAGTTATCTAATTTAGTTCTGTGAAAGTGCACAAGTGTAGTGAAAGTAAAAATCAGTGTCAAACATGGACTTTTCTCGTTGCCTCCAAAATCTCCTACAAGGTTATAGTAAAGTAGCCACCGCTTTACTATGACCCCTGACTTGACAAACTGTGACTTGACGACTTGACCATCTTGAAACACTTTGAGCCCGATTTCTGTAAATCAGGCCATAACTTGATGCAAAATATTACTTGATACTGGCTATATGCACAAACCGTGCGAAGCCATAACTGAAGAAAAAAAAAAAATGTAATTAGCAGTAAGATACGTATTCAACTTATCGGGATAACGTATTATATTAACCACTAGTTGGATTTTTTTTTATCGCACGCGTGTATAATACGTTGCATTATGAGCCTAAAAGCGGTTTAATAAGATCCACTTTATGAGCAACTGTGATAAAAAGTCACTTTTCGCCGTCCCTATATCCCTATTTTTAGATATGCTTAGATATTTAAAACTACGCAACGGATTTTGATGCGGTTTTTTTTAATGGATAGAGTGATTCAAGAGGAAGGTTTATATGTATAATACATGCATAATATAGCCGTGCGAAGCCGGAGCGGGTCGCTAGTAGATATTATAGCTTTTTATCTGTAACGTAACTATCGAAATCGGTTTCCGAATATATTCATCCAAACTCTTTATTATAATAATACAATGACTATATTATAGGCTAGCTGCGTCCCGCGGTTTTACCCGCTTAAATCCCGATCCCGTGGGAATACCGGGATAAAAAGTAGTCGATATGTCAATCAAAGTCTCTAGCTATCTAGAGACCTAGTTTCATTGCAATTGATTTAGTAGTTTTTGCGTAAAGGAGTAAACAAACACACAATTTTTCACATTTATATAATAAGTATTAGGTAGTAGGATGATATTCCTATTCATTCCATTTTTGTCGGAGACGTTCATTATGAACCTTGTCGCCAGCCAATGTAGACAAAAACCGAGCATCAATCATCGTCAAGTTTTTCCTTCAATAACAACCAACCAACCAACAGACGGACGGACGGACGGTATTTTAATTAGAAACCAGTACATACTTACATTAATTAAGGGTACCTAACTGGTTCTTATACTTGTACTTGGACCGATTCCAGGACCCGCGTTTAAGGCGCATACTTGCTAAAAAGCTGGTTGTCGTTTCTAAACCTATCTAAACTACACTACATAGTATAAAACAAAGTCGCTTTCTCTGTCCTTATATCCCTATGTATGCTTAAAACTTTGAAACTACGCAACGGATTTTGATGCGCAGTTTTTTTAAATATTAGATAAAGTGATTCAAGAGGAAGGTTTATTAAAACATGAGCACCATAGAGCTCCAAAACGCCTGTTACAAGCAAGATTCTAGACACCTGCTTAAGTTGAAGTAAAGTCTTCTAACTCATCAATTTATCAAACAAAAATTATTAGAGTGAAAACATTCCAATAATAGTAATTTTAGAACTCTACCGGGGGCTGCAATCATGCAGCAGCTGACTGTATGTTTGTTCATCTGTCTGTTCCCACCTAACTTCGAAACTACTTACCTACCTACTATAATTCAATAGAGATATCGTTAGAAGCGTCTCAATGGTTTTCTGGTTTTTTGACTTAAGTTTGAATAAGCTTAGAAAAGACAAGGAATGTTCGGGATATTACCTATCCTCCGATTCAAATACACTTTTTGTCTATTAAAAGCTATGAATAAGATTACCTACTACAAACAAATGGTACCAACAATTTACCAATAGGCGACAGGCATTTTGTTATTTGACTCGTATATGCGCCTTAATAGAATACTTAGCAATACTCTGTGGATAAAAAATCGTAGGTATGTTTGAATATGCCAGGATTTAAGTAGTCGCTAATTACTGTTAATAGTAGCAAACTATTAAAAAAATTGGATAGACTGTATCTCTATTTTCAAGCGTACTCTATTTTTAAAAATGATGACGTCATAACTATTAATGACGATGAAATTCTCATTTTGTTTTAAAAGTCGTTTAAACGCATGGACTTAATATTATTTAATTTTAAACGTAAAAATTGTCAATATCGCGTTAATGATAAAAACAAACAAAGATTGTCGTGAAAACCATAAACCTTTCGTTGGTTTATGGCCCTGCTGGAGTGACGCACACGGTTTATTTGCACCTTGCATCGCTTGAGATTGGTTTGAAGTAACATTAGTACCTATATACAAAGTTGCAATCTAGTGCTGTTATCATTATTATAATCAGTCACGAAAGGAGAGGAGGCGTTGTTATCTGTTGGGTGATCTTAAAGTATCTTGTTGGTATATTGGCACAGTGGGCGAACATCCGCCTGCGACGCAGATGGTTGCAGGTTCGATTGTCGCCCTCGAACATCTACCTATTTAGTATTTATGTAAGTGCAGATATTATAATTGTTTCTGTAAACATATATTTGTTGTTGGTCTGGGTGTTTCTGTATATTAGGTAGTGAAATAAATTGTAGGTATTCTATCCATTGTCTGGTTACCATAACACAAGCTTAATCACGTAGCTTGAGGCTAGGTGGCGCTGCAAGCAATAATCATCACTATCACTTCACTATCACTACATAGTATAAAACAAAGTCGCTTTCTCTGTCCCTATGTATGCTTAAATCTTTAAAACTACGCAACGTATTTTGATGCGGTTTTTTTTAATAGATAAAGTGATTCAAGAGGAAGGTTTATATGTATAATACATGCATAATATAGCCGTGCGAAGCCGGAGCGGGTCGCTAGTAATAAACAAAAAGCCTTTATTAATTGATCCTTTTTACAGAGTTTCTTTATAATTCCTACTACCTATAAAAACAAAGTAGGTACTTTTTACTCAAATAAACCAAGTATTATGAGACATTTATGCTAAATCTACGTTTAAGGTATATTTATTTATATTTAAATCTAGTCATAGTTTAGTCAGAAAAGGACTCAGGGGAGCAGGTGGATATTTTAAAGTTTTACTTAATTTTTAAAATAACGGTTCAGTAATTGTAAATTAGTCTGCTTGATATCACTAAAGCTTTCAAAGTGTTAGTTATTTCAATTGAGACTTGTTGATAGCTTGAATTTCAATTTCGGTTAAGGTGAAATAAGTTTAATTCCATTAAAAATTAATAAATAAAAAGTTGTCAATATATTGGTGAAGATGCAGGTATTGGTAACATTCAATAATTCATTTCTACCAACTTATATGTAGATAGGTAGGTACTAAATTATATTAAAATTTTATAAATTCGAAAGCTTGGTATACCACGCGCAGCGAATGATGAGCTCTGACGGAAAGTAGAAGGGGTATATGCGCAGAACACAATCTTAATATATATAAATCTCGTGTCACAATGTTTGTCCTCAATGGACTCCTAAACCACTTAACCGATTATAATAAAATTCGCACACCATGTGCAGTTCGATCCAACTTGAGAGATAGGATAGCTTACATCCCGATATTCCCACGGGATCGGGAGTTACGCGGGTGAAACCGCGGAGGGCAGCTAGTTTTCATATAAATATCGAGTTCTGCGCATACCCCTTCCACTTACCCCAGAGCTCATCATTCGCTGCGCGGGGTATAGTTAGTTACTTCTTCATAAAAATACTAATGAACCGATTATGATAAAACTCGGTAAGTACTTACTTAGATAGATGGAACCTTAAATTATTAACATATTTATAGAGTTTGTTTCAGACTTTTTTACCTGATATTGCCACGGGATAGGGACATATTATGCAGGTGTAGA
Organism: Idaea aversata; assembly: GCA_907269075.1. NCBI lineage: Eukaryota > Metazoa > Arthropoda > Insecta > Lepidoptera > Geometridae > Idaea > Idaea aversata. Next base: position 8,809,757 of record OU026110.1, on the reverse strand, counting down.
TTTTACTTGCATAACTGCCCATAGCTGTTAGGTAAGTAGGTTTTAGGTAGGTAGGTAGCCTAGTTTTTTACCAACATGAAAAAAGAGGTTCTCCTTTTAGGTGACATTTGTACCTAGATTGATAAACTTCTGAGTGTAGTGTTATTTACCGTCTTCGAACATCTAATTATAAGATTAATTAAATATGTTTTGCCTCCCTAATTAGGACAGTGTTCACTAAAGCGAGGTAAAGCGCTAAGACCATCAAATAAGAGGAAAGTAGATAGTTTATCTGTCTGCGCTACATAAATCTGTCCTAACAACTAACAACTCTTAAGAAATGCAGTTAATCTCACTCTGCGCCCATTTCCACGCACGTTAAATGCATATTCGTAATCAGCGGACCCATTACTTCGATGTAAATAAACTTTTAATTTTAGACCCACGCGCTATTAAACTAGATAAATAATTAGTTTTAAACTCGATGTTGCATCGAAATGTATGGAATTTAGTTAGTACCCAGTGCAATTAAGATCCGAGTTCCAATTAAAACGACAGTAGTGGATCGATATTAGTGATATTTACAAGAAACGAGCTTACCTTGAGCGTATGTAAACAATTGCAGGCACACCAACAAGAAAATCCAGTTTTTGATCCCGAACCGAGACATCCCTGTCCGGCACATCATTCAATGCACTATTCAAACACACTAAAAGGATTTCTAATTCATCGTTATCACATTTTCACTTATAATTACACGATTTTGCGCGAATATTGTCACACAGTTTCTAACAGCGGTGTTAGGTGAGCCGCCATCTTCGGGCGAGGACCGGCGCGATCGCAATACACAACTCAATAATGAAAGGGCAATGCCCGGAGCTTTACCCATCTGAATATAGCTTTAGTCCGAAGGTCCGAAGTTAGTCATTAATGTCAGGATACAACGTAGTCGATCGACTACGTTTAAAAAAATAGCCCGTGTGAGACCGCAGTTTAAAAAAAACTGGAAGAAGAGCTGTCAATGTCAAAAGTTGTTTTCTCTGTCTCACAAATTGAATAGATATTTAGCTATCTCCTTCTAATGCTGTTTTTAAATTTACTTTTAATAATCTGTAACATTTGTTGTTGTTGGTGTCGAGGTCAATTTGTTTGTGAACTGAAATTTATTAAAATTACGTGTTTTTTACCTTATATCTTGTTAATTTTAACAATAAATGAGCTAACCAGAGTTGCTAGGAGTGCATTGAAATCATCAGAATGGATCTCGTATACTCCACAAAGCGAAAACCCTTGAAATGTGAACCGCCACAATTCGACAGGTATAAAGTCATAATTCTCACTAAATCCATACTAAAATCCAACAAAAATACTATAAATCACTTCTTAAATTCACTAGCTATCAACATAACTACAATATAAAGTCCTAAACCTCAATTTCAGTGCCACGGACCCGGAGCTAGTCCGTCCCCTGGTAACAATATCGAGTGCTAACATCATCGCGTTCACATCTCCAACGGAGCTCCATGACGTAGAAGGCGACACCTGGGGCGGACACGTGTATGTCTGTGACCTGGACACACCGTGGGACAGTCATAAAGTCACCAGCACTGCTTATCCGGTTAGTTCTAACAGCTTGCATACTAAAAAATCTCTTAGTACTCTTCTAGGCTGAATAAGGAACCCCTGTGCAAGATTTCATGTATCTAAACTAGTTGTTTAGGCTGTGCAACTGTGCATTGTCCTATATTCAGCAGGAGATTGCCAAAATGTCTACGAGTACTTTTCCAACTTTTATAAGACAGAGACAGTATAGCATATTGATCAGTTCTTGCCCTGTATACAACCAACTAAGATGAGAAGGTGTTATAGGTGCTTAGAAGGATTAGATGTACAACCCGGTCACATTATCTCGAGACCTGGCTGGAATGCAAACTCCCGCCCCATTCTCCTTTCACCTCCCCGCGCTCGCCACGGCGCGTCAGTACAGTTAGCACTTTCGTTGCCGATACGCGTCGACTTGTTTTCGTGGTATATTTTTAAACATTTCATTGTTAAAACTTTGAACTTTCATCGACGCCAGGTCTCGAGATAATGTGACCGGGTTACAAATGCCTTTTTCTAAACCAGTGGCTCGTCAGTCCTCTTGAGTGAATGGATGGGTATTTATTTTCTTGCCTGAGGTCCACTTCAGTTCACCTGGGGGTTGATCATGGGCAGTTTTCTTGTCTATGGTCCACCCTAACAACAAATATCTATTACCCATGGTCTAAAAAACCAATTAGAATACATATCTTATTATTTTACTCAAAACAGGCTTGTCTTCTACTGATGCTATGATGACGTTGAGGATGTAGCATGCTGTTATCTATTCTTTATCTGAAATCGTGAAACATCAGCCATTTCAATGTTAAGAACATTGTGAATATGTTTTAATTTGATATGTATTAAGGTAAACATAACCTCAAAATTTTCAAAAAAATTATTTAATTTCTAAAAGTTGTTTGTTTAGGTGCACAGAAGTGGCCGTCAACCGCCATTAACCCTGTATATGTTAGGTTTCAGCTTTGGAATGGGACGTGGAAGGCAACAAGCTGGTGGTGGCCACCACCGTGGGTGATGTCTCCGTCTATACACAGAAGGACTACCTGCTCAACTCGTGGCAGTGTCTATACACCGCTAGCTTCCCTGGTGAGAATTGTTACAATTTATTCCAATACCTATTGCTGATTGCAATCGTTCTAAATATTTATTTTTGTCATGTGCTTCACTACATAGTATAAAACAAAGTCGCTATCTCTGTCCCTATGTCCCTATATCCCTATGTATGCTTAAATCTTTAAAACTATGCAACGGATTTTGATGCGGTTTTTTTAAATAGATAGAGTGTTTCAAGAGGAAGGTTTATATGTATAATACATGCATAATATAGCTGTGCGAAGCCGGGGCGGGTCGCTAGTGTCCAAATAAATGTTTTTCTATTCTATTCTGTTCAACTCACAAACCAAATAATATCTATAGTTTTTAGGGTTCCTTACCCAAAGGATAAAAACGGGACCCTTTTATTTTTTTTTATTTATCCTAACTAATATTATAAATCCGAAAGTTTGCTTCACAGTCAAATGACTGGTCCGATTTGGATGAAAACCAGCATAGTGGTTGTTTTGGGGATGGGAAAGGAGATAGAATCATTTTGATCCCGAAATTCCCGCGGGATCGGGGCTTACGCAGGTGAATCCGCGGGGCGCAGCTAGTTTCTTATGTAGCCAGAGGGTTTCGGCCAATGTAACAACACACAAATAATTTGTTTTGACTTGAAAACGGTCTGGAGAGTTTGGAATATTTATAACGTCATAATTTGTAACAGATGTATGTAATTAACTCTTTGTTAAAAGAAATTATTATAATTAACTCTTTGTTAAAACCAAGAAGTTATTATAATTAACTGTTTGTTAAAACCAAGAAGAGAAGCAGATCATCTAACAAAGTAATTGAATTAGCTACATCCGTTACCAGCGTGTCAAGCGTACGATGAGATAACGTTGCCGATATAACCTACAAATTGAGTTGTTTATTGTGACTTGTATAAATGTATATGTATCAATATTGTATTTAACTGGTATATGTATCAACAGGTGAGCATATAATAAAGTGTGCGTTCTTCCACAACGGTCGACGTCTGGTGGTGGTAGACAAGAAGCCAGATGGAACCATCGCCGAGCGGGTACAATTGCTGAGGCATGCTCCTACTTTGAAGGGATTCGGGTCAGTTTTCTACTTTAAGGTGAAAGGGTACCTGCGCTCTCTCCATACAAACGTAGTCGACTGTTTCCTCCCTGGATAATGACACTAGAGCAAATATTACTAATAACTTATAAGTAACTGCCATGACTATGCTCCTAGGTTTTGGTTTTTTTCATTTTCTAATTATCATAGAAATTAAGATTCAATAAATAAAACAAAAAATAGGCGCATAGTCATAGCAGTTACTTATAAGTTTTATGAACCAAAAATATTTGCTCTAGTGTCATTATCCAGGGAGAAAACAGTCGACTACATTTGTAATAGTTTGTATAGAAAGAGCCCCCGGTACTCTTTCCTCTTAATCTCTTTTATTTTACCTTATACGGATTATTGGTAATTATGTTATTATACTAGCAAGTCCTTGAGGGTTATTTCTGTGCACCTTACAAACGACTTTTGTTGACAGACTTTTAGAAATTAGAATTTTTTTTTTAGAAAATTTAGAGTTTAGGTTTACCTGAAAATCACCTGTTTTATCTACTGTTCTTAGTCTGAATCACTCTATCTTTAAAAAAAAAACCGCATCAAAATCGGTTGCGTAGTTTTAAAGATTTAAGTATACCTACATAGGGACAGAGAAAGCGACTTTGTTTTATACTATGTAGCATGTAGTGATTAGAATTTTTTTTTTTAATTAAAATTGTGTAAATTGACATGCCTATATTATGCAATGTAATGATATGGCGACATAAATGATTTATTATATGTATGTGTTGTACAGAGGCGTGCCCCAAGAAGGTTGCATCGTGGTGACGCAGTCGGGGCTGGTGGGTGTGGTGATCAACAACGAGGGCTCGAGTAGCGCGGGCGTCGCGGGGGTCGGGCCTACCACGACCGCGACACACTCCTTGCGACCGACCAGGGACCATGTCACCTATGCTGCTATCACATATGCCAGTAAGTTGTTGACAATAACGCTGTACGGGTTCCGTTCGATTATATTCTGTTTTTAGTATTTGTTGTTATAGTGGCAACAGAAATACATTTTCAACTGTCCAACTATCACGGTTCATGAGATATAGCCTGGAAACAGACTGGAGACTGGTGATTTTTGAAGTCTTTAGTGGTTCTGCAAAGAAAACCTAGTAAATAAATAAATAAATATTGCAGGACATTCCACACATCGCCATCTAGCCCCAAGCTAAGTAACTAGACTTGTGTTATGGGTGCTAGACAACGGATATACTACTTATATACTTTTCTTTTGTAAATATATACTTATAATACATAGAAACAACCAGACCACAGACAAATATCTAAGCATAAATACTTGTCTGTGGCGGGAATCGAACTCGCAACCCTGTGTTTGGCAGTTCGGCATGGTAACCATTGTGCCAACTGGGTCGTCAAACCATTGTGCCAACTGGGTCGTCGAGTAATTGGATACTTCGATTTATTATGTAGTTGTAATCCTGAAATGAGAGTGTTTCGTCAAAAAGAACACCAAGATCTTTAACGACTGGTATTCTCTCAAGTGGGTGTCCTTTATGCATATAGTCATAAAGAATTTAATGTTTTTTTATTTGTGAAAGAGATCTCGTGACATTTATCAACATTTAAAGCCATACGGTTATCGTCACACCAATTAGCAATAGCGTCCAAATCTCTCTGTAAAAATAACGGATCTGAAGGATAAACAATTGCTGAGAACACCTTCAGGTCGTCAGCATACAGCAAGCAGGAGCAGGCGAGCTTATCAATCAGGTCGTTTATAAATACGACAAAAAGCAACGGCCCTAAACGAGAACCCTGCGGCACGCCGGATGTGCAGTACGCAGGATCTGATAACAGTCCTTCAAAATGGCCACAAGTTGACTTCTCCTACTCAAATAAGATTCTACCCATCGTTGCAAGTGTCCATCGATACCATAATGTTTCAACTTTTTGCATAGAATCATATGGTCAACCTTATCAAAAGCCTTAGAAAAGTCTGTGTAAATACTGTCCCCCGCTTCGCAAAAGCACTACATAGAAAGTTCTTGTATTCTAAAAGGGTTGAAGTTGTCGACCTTTATTTAATGAAGCCGTGCTATCTTGTTGATAAGTGTGGCTCAAAGTGATGGTACAATGCGTCATAAACTAAACTCTCAAATAATGTAGCTAGACATGACAGGATACTAATAGGTCTGTAATTTTCATCATTCGCATTAAAATCGATCCCCAGATTTGAAGATAGGAACGATATGTGCTATCTTCCATGATGAAGGGAAAAAACACCTGAACGAAGTGAAGCATTAAACAAAATACTTAAAGGCACACCTAATTCTTTAGAACACTTCTCACAATCCCACGGTTTTCTTTTTGTCTGTGTAGTCAACCAACTTACGTAATATTCCAGTAGACGGCAAGATAATGTTATCAGTGGTATGCCGTCGGCTGGTGGTGCACGCGGCGTGCGTCGTGTCACGGTCGCCGCCCACCATCACGCTGCAACCGTTGCCGGCCGTCGCCAACACTACCACCACCAGTAAGTATATATAGTACGGTGATCACTTACTGCCATATTTAATATTTAGTGAAGATTCTTTAATGCTATATTGAATATTTAGTGACGATCCCTTAGTGCCATGTTGAATATTTAGTGAGGTAGCAAGATCACTTAGTGCCAAATTGAATATTTAGTGACGATCCCTTAGTGCCATATTGAATATTTAGTGAGGTAGGAAGATCACTTAGTGCCATATAGAATATTGAGAACATATAATATTGTAATATATTGCAGGTTGCGTGTGGTGGTGGGGCGAGGCGCTGGGCGTGGGCGGCGCCGCCCAGGGCGCGGGCCCCGCCGCCGTCGAGCTGTGGCGGTGTACGGACAGGCAGTATCCGTTACATGATGTCTTACATGGTAATGTTTTATTACATTTTACTTTCTACCATATTCTTCTTCTTCTCGTATAGTGGTGTAGCTCACCTATTGTTAGAGTTATCAGATCGCCTTAAGGCCTCTAACTTGACCTAACGACTGCTACTAGAGGTAGCAACCGGGACCAACGGCTTAACGTGCCTTCCAATGCACGGAGGGGGATCACGGAAACACATTTTTGCCACACTACTAAATGGCCACCCATCGATGTAATGACCGGGCCAGGCGTTGCTTAACCCGCACGACCGTAAACGATAAGCGAGCGTCACTTAGCTGTGAGCCTCCCTAAGACTAAAATAAATTAAAAAAATATGTATTTTTATTAAAATGAAATAAATAATATACTTAGACTGATTATAAATTCCAGGTGTGATGCAAGGGGGGAACACTACCCCGGGCGGAGGGCAGAAACCTAACACTGAAGTATTTATGACTTGTGTAAGTCTATCTATACTTGTTATAAAGGAAGAAGTCTGCATCTACTTAAAAGCAAATTTAAAAAAAAAATCTAGTTCAGTGGTCTAAAAAATTAGTAGAACACGAATACATAGTTTTAAAATTCATGTCTGTATGTTTGTTGAATATGCAATTAATTATGCAATTAAAAACTGCTGAACCGATTAAAATCCGATTCTGTTCTATTAGATAGCACTTTTTGTACTTTACATCAAAATCCATTAAGTAAAAACTGAATCATAAACTAAATCTTCAATCGCTTTACGATGCTGATGAAAAAAAACTACTATTTATCCCGATTTCACCACGGAATCAAAACTTATTCGGGTAAAATCGCAGCAAATAAAATAGATATTTATTTATTTCACTATGACAACTTCTTTATTTATTTTGCTCTTTATTTAAAGGAAATTACCGGTTGGGTTTCCACCGTGCAATTATGGTTATTATTTTCTTTAAAAATTGTCTAAATAAAGTTAGAAGTTAAATTTTTATCTCAAAAAGTATGATGTTCTAGTTAAGTATGTTAGAGACAAGATGGCGCGCGGGCGTTACGTAAGATGTCGTATATATGTGTACAGGGCTGGGCTAAGGCGGTGACGTGGCCGACGGAGAGCACGGTGAAGGCGGGCGCGGGGTCCCGGGGGCCGGCCGCCCCCGCCGCCCTCATCACGCAGCATTCCGTCCTGTTGCTGCAGCAGGACACGCCCAGGGTAAGTGTCGCCCGGGGCGAGCGCAGGGAAGAATTGATTTCTTGAAGCAAGAAATATTCCTCTCTCTATAGAAGCTATACAATAATTTCTTGGTTTTTAGTAAATCACGGGACGCCTGGCAGATGTGAAACATCGACATTATTTTGTAAAAGTAATATGCAGAAAAGAACAGATCGCACAGTCGATTACGGTGTGCACACCGTACACACTACTGCATATAGACTGTATATACAGGGTGAATTTTTTATGTGGGCCTTCAGGGCTATATCCTAAACTATGAGAGATAGCGAAAAATGCTGAAAGGAGTTGCGTGCCCGATTTTGACAAAAACTAAAACTGCATCACTAGATTTTTTAAAAAGTCATTACCCTCGCCAAGAATCGAACCTGTTGATTTTGCAAAAAAATATTTATCCTATATTTTTATACCAATCGATAGTGTTGCTGATATAAATAAATTCCTGGAAACGAACATTGTATGGCAAAACATAGGAAATGGCTGAATTTTGTATTTTTCTGTCATTTTCACATTTCTGTCTCTGGCAAAACAATAGTGTGAGACATAGAGGACAAGTGATATTATTCTAAATAGTATAAAATAAGTTCTAAATGAAGTTCTTTACATAAAATTTGTAAAAAAAAAAACATATTTTTAGTGCAGCAGTTTGTTTAAGTCATTGGCCATACCTCCTCACTGCATTTTTTCAGGGATGGATGTATGAAATTTACAGAAGATTACTAAAATGAGCTATTTCCTTTAATTTGCCAGACTATGTTTGTTTCCAGGAATTGATCTCTATTAGCAACACTATCGATTGGTATAAAAATATGGGTGATATTTTTTTTGCAAAATCAACAGGTTCGATTCCCGGTAATGACTTTTTCAAAAATCTAATGATACAGTTTTAGTTTTTGTCAAAATCGGGCACGCAACTCCTTTCAGCATTTTTCGCTATCTCTCATAGTTTAGGATATAGCCCTGAAGGCCCACATAAAAAATTCACCCTGTAGGTATATACCATCATATAGCGTGCGCGGCATGCGTCGCCACGCCAGAAATCGGTTTTACGTGCGGCTATAGAGGTTTCACATCAAAATATACATAAAAAAAATAAACAAATAGCTGTACATTGGCTGACCTGATGTCAGCTAATAACAACGCCAAAGACCTGGCAGCTCACTGGAGTGGGCGGATCTGACCTTACCTTATCAATTCCCCCTTTAATTTGTGCTATACATACAAAGAAAAAGAAGTAAAAACCTAAAAGTAAAAAAGAAGTACTTTACTTAAAAATATAAGCAGTATTCATAATTTAAAAAAAATTAAGCATATTAAAAATACTGCTTACTAAAAAAAATGAATAAAGGTAAAGGGATTTCGTTCCAAACGCTTATTCCGTGACACGTTCTTATTAGGGTTCCGTAAAGGTGAAAAAAGGAACCCCTCGCTTCAATAAACCTTTTTTTCTGTAAGCGACCCCCCTGAGCTGAGACTCTTAAGGCCCGTATTAATAAATCGCTCTCAATATCGATCTTGAGTGCGTATCAATCGAGTGAGTCTTGAGATGTGGTCACTATCTTAAGTTATGCGTTAATTAATAGATAAAACTCGAGTTTTAACCAGGCTGATATCGCTCTTGAGATTTGAGACTGATCTTGAATGACAGTAACGCTTTGTTCTTACCTTGAATTATATGTTCTTACCCTATGGTAGGTAGTGTCGTCATATTTTGCTGTCAACTTGTTTTTAATGTGAAAATATTTAAAAAAATGTAAGATTTGTATGACCCGCAATCAGACTCGAGTTCACGAAACTACATCTTGAGACATATCTTGAGAGCTGAGTTTGATTTATTAATACGGTATGACTCAAGTGATACGTCGCTCTTTAATCGCGTCTTAAGATAGGTTTATTAATCAGCGCAACAACTCAAGAGCAAACTCAAGATTGAAATCGATATTGAGTTCGGTTTATTAATACGGACCTTAAGAGATCCATTAAAGACTCTAAATGGCATTGTTTCCAGATATGCGCTCGTCAAATAATAGGCAACGATGGTACCTCGGACAACCCAGGCGCAACCTCACCTAAGAAAATTAAATTTGGACCGGTAAGATAATATTAAGGTGAAAGGGTACCGGTGCTCTCTCCATACAAACGTAGTCGACTGTTTCCTTCCTGGATAATAACACTAGAGAAAATATTTGTGTGCCATAAAACCTATGACTATGCCCCTATTTTTTGTTTTTTTTTTTTCATTTTCTAATCATAGAAATTAAGATTAAAACAAAAAACAAAAAATATAGTCATGTCAGGTATAAGTTTTATGCACCAAAAATATTAGCTCTAGTGTCATTATCCAGGGAGAAAACAGTCGACTAAGTTTGTAATAGTTTGTATGGAGAGAGCCCCCGGTACCCTTTCCTCTTAAGTGTTTGTGCTGATTTCACCAGTTTCTTGTTTCCACCTGAAACTAACCATAAATTGCATATGATTACATTTTTTAAAAAGCTTTTAGGGTTCCGTACCCTAAGGATAAAAAACGAGACTCCACTGTCTATCTGTCTGTCTGTCCCATGAACCGTGATAGCTAGACAGTTGAAAGAGTTGACAGCTAAAAACAGAATTTAATGGTATGGAACCCTTCGTGTGCGACTCCGACTCGCCCTTGGCCGATTTTCCATTTTGTCTGATTGCATGTAATATTTGCTAATATTTCCAAAAAATATGGTTGTCTGTAAAGTCTGTTTACGGACGATAATTTAACGTTATAAGAAAACATTGATTGTAATACGTTACTATGGTTACCTTGTCAATAACGCTTACGTTCCCGTAACGTGAGTGTGACGTCTCACTTGCGGTACGGTGTTGATCGATTTAGACGTTATCATGTCAAATAGTTTTTACTAACCTACAGCAGAAGTGTTTTTAATCCCTTTTTTTAATTAATGATGTTGATTGTTGCAGTGTGTGAGCGGCGGCGCGGTCCTGTGTGACGTCACGGTGTCGTGGCTGGGCGGCGTGTGTGTGTGTGTCGACACACAGGCAAACATACATGTACTCGCCATACATAGGGATATGCGTATGTATTGTACTTACATAGTTACTGTGTGACGTCACGGTGTCGTGGCTGGGCGGCGTGTGTGTGTGTCGACACACAGGCAAACATACATGTACTCGCCATACATAGAGATATGCGTATGTATTATACTTACATACATAGTTATAGGCCGGGAGATGGTGACAGAAATGACTTAATCATTTGTACCAGTATGGCGGTTCTTCAGGGGTCTAATTACGGAATGACAAAAGAGAAAATGATGGTCATAGCGATGATGGTCATTAGGCCGCCGGTACTAGCGCTTAATTTATTTCTGTCACCATCTCCCGGCCTATCACTTATTATATCAATTGGAAAGGTTGTCTCTACTTATGTATGTTTGTTGTCTTCTCTGACTATTACACCGATCAATCGAATCTGATTCGATGGGGATACTCTACGAGGCTAGAATGCGACTGTATGCAGGACATGGTGCACCTTATGTCCTGCCCATCGTGTCTACCACCGGCACAAGGGAAGACCCAATAGAGGCCACATACGTCGCCGTGAACGTGGCTAGTTATTAATCCATAAAAAAATAACAATTCGCTCAACACCCAGTAATTATCTCTAATCAAAAACCAAACATAAGTCATTGACACGAAAGAAGAAGAAGAAAGCAATTACGATGAAAGCTATGCCGCGGATATATTAGAATAGAATATAATTTATTCGAACAAACACACGACATAATTTAGACACAAATAAGAAACAGTAAGAGATAGTTACAGAGAAAAATAATACAAATAAGGAACATTAACGAGACAGCTACAGAGAAAGTGAATACAAAGAACTGACAATAAAAATAAAAAGTATCTGAGAAGTCGTGTGTTGCCCGAATGGGTAAAGAGCCTCAGCACGTGCTGCAGATACGCAGGTGCATCTGCAGCGCTGGTCTTCCGGCCGCACCCTGTGGGTGACTTTTCTGCTCCCAAGAAACAGCTTGGTCACCAAGAGAAAAATACATAAATTTACTTTTACTCTACTGATTGAATTTACTTTGGATTTAATTTATAATACTTTGATTCTAATTTTTAATTTTATTTTATTTATTTTTGACATTGCATTTAGTTGACATTTAAGTATGATGACATTGAATTTTATTATTTTGTTATATATTTTGATTTTGATTATTTTTATTTTATTGATTTTATTAGTGTGATTATGTGTATTTTATGGATTTTAATTAACTGAAATAAATGTATTGAATTGAATTGAATTGAATAAATATACAAAGTTTATTCCGCTAACTTACTTTAATCAAAGAGTAAAATCTATTGTGACAGTAAATTCACCATAATATTTTTAAGGAAAAAAATCTAAGATACGACTCAATAATATCCCACATTAGAACGTTGTGTTTCATAATCCAATTCTTGAGAAAAGTTCTATGCTAAATTCCCAAGGGATCGAGTCTAGTGCAGTGTGGCTAAACTAACTGATATATTGTATGTGCAGCTCCCCCGCTAGCGATCCAACAGTCCACCTCTCTCCTGGAGTACGCCCTGGTCTCCGGGTACTCCTGTCTGGATATAGTGCTACAAGCTAAACTAACTGATATATTGTATGTGCAGCTCCCCCGCTAGCGATCCAACAGTCCACCTCTCTCCTGGAGTACGCCCTGGTCTCCGGGTACTCCTGTCTGGATATAGTGCTACAAGCTAAACTAACTGATATATTGTATGTGCAGCTCCCCCGCTAGCGATCCAACAGTCCACCTCTCTCCTGGAGTACGCCCTGGTCTCCGGGTACTCCTGTCTGGATATAGTGCTACAAGCTAAACTAACTGATATATTGTATGTGCAGCTCCCCCGCTAGCGATCCAACAGTCCACCTCTCTCCTGGAGTACGCCCTGGTCTCCGGGTACTCCTGTCTGGATATAGTGCTACAAGCTAAACTAACTGATATATTGTATGTGCAGCTCCCCCGCTAGCGATCCAACAGTCCACCTCTCTCCTGGAGTACGCCCTGGTCTCCGGGTACTCCTGTCTGGATATAGTGCTACAAGCTAAACTAACTGATATATTGTATGTGCAGCTCCCCCGCTAGCGATCCAACAGTCCACCTCTCTCCTGGAGTACGCCCTGGTCTCCGGGTACTCCTGTCTGGATATAGTGCTACAAGCTAAACTAACTGATATATTGTATGTGCAGCTCCCCCGCTAGCGATCCAACAGTCCACCTCTCTCCTGGAGTACGCCCTGGTCTCCGGGTACTCCTGTCTGGATATAGTGCTACAAGCTAAACCTGATCGAAGGGAAACTATATACGAAAGGTATATACTTTTTTTATTATTTACACAGATAGGTGATGCCATCTAGGTGAACTCTCCAGTGACGCGGGCCTTGGGCGCGGCGACCGAATCAAGAAATTCCGTAACGAAAATAAAACCTAACGCCCCCGATAAATGACGCACAATTATTTACGGACGATTATTAACGGCCGACTATTGACGGACGACAAGTGACGGACGACTATTGACGGACGACAAATGACGGACGATAAATAACGGACGACAAATGTCGGACTACAAATGACGGACGACAAATGACGAACGACAAATGACGGACGACAAATGTCGGATGACAAAAACGGACGACTATTGACATGCAATGCACGATGCAATAGCTTTACCGCGGCAGTCCCCGAGTGCCACACTTTTTTTTTTGTAATAAAAAGTAGGTCTGCGTTTGACCACCTATCTCACACGATGGTAAGTGACAACGCAACTAAGATGTAGCACGTGTTGTTTAGAAGATACCCTCGTAACTCGAAGACCTCCAAATAAACGGGGGTAATAATTGAAGGCCCGGAGTCTCCTTCGAACTCTTCACTGTGTTCGTCCTGGGGGAGTATTGCTTCAGTTTCCTTAGAAGATGGCTCGAGGTAGGAGCTAACAGTCTCAGGATCAAAGTCTGGCAAAGCAGTGTCACATTTAATTTCATTCTGTCACGTATTGTTCTTAATATCACGTTTAGTTTCATTCTGTTACATTTTATTCTGACGTGTCACAGTTTGTTTCATTCTGTCGCATATTGTCCTTAAATATCACGTTTAATTTTATTCTGTTACATTTTATTCTGACGTGTCACATTTTGTTTCATTCTGTCACATATTATCATTAAGTGTCACGTTTAGTTTAATTCTGTCACGTTTTGTCCTTATATATCACATTTTGTTTCATTCTGTCACATATTATCATTAAGTGTCACGTTTAGTTTAATCCTGTCACATATTATCCTAAAGTATAACGTTTCGTTCCAGGATAACGGAATCGTTCCAACGTCAGCCGCCGCCGTTCCAACAACATTACTACCAGAGTTGGCTCAAAATTAGGATTGCATTAGCGAGGTATGTACCTGTTACAACACGCTATCTACACTTCTTGCCTACTCATATCACGTCATCGAGCAGCGATCTCATTGGACGTTGATGACGTGATACTCACGCGTACAATGCAGTCAACATTATAGATTATCAATAAACTTCGATAGATTAGTTTCTGACTCCTCAATAAAATTCAGTTCAGTTCAGTTTCAAACAACAGAATTATATATTGAACTAGCGACCCGCCCCGGCTTCGCACGGCTGTATGATGCATGTATTATATCTAAAAACCTTCCTCGTTAATCACTCTTTCTATTAAAAAAACCGCATCAAAATCCGTTGCGTAGTTTTAAAGATCTAAGCATACATAGGGATATAGGGACGGCGAAAAGTGACTTTATTTTATACTATGTAGTGACTAGCAACACCTCGGAGTGTCAGCCACATAAAAAAAATAGGTTGTGGCTGTGTTATGGACACGGTAGTTTGTTGTACGTTAATACGTCTCGTCATCATCATCATCATCAACGCTCGCGATGTTCCCGGTTGCATCCCTCTCGGGAGCCCGGGGTCCGCTTTCCTACTTTTACGCCTCCACTTTGCACGATCTTCGGCATCCTGGTTAATAAGGCCATTTGCACGCATATCACCCTTTACGACGTCAAGCCAGCACTTCTTGGGTCTACCCAGTCTGCCACGACCCGGCGGAGGCGCCATGGCAAGACATTTGTTCCCCAAGTAACTAGCCGGTTTTCGCAAGACGTGACCGTACCAGCGTAGGCGACATTCTTGCAATTTATCTGCAATGTCTCGGACATGAAGGCTGCCCCGGATGCGGGAGTTCCTGACGCGATCCTTTCGCGTCACTCCACACATCCAGCGCAACATCTTCATCTCCGTGACACGCAGCTCCTGCTTATGTCGCTCAAGTACCGGCCACGCCTCACTACCATACAAAAGGACAGGTCTAATGATGGTTTTATAGACGTTAATACGTCTCGTAACGGGTAATAATGATTTATAAATGTCATAATCATACCACAATCATCCTCCGGGTTTAGGTACATGTTTTGTTTATGATGGCAACGGTCATATGGTGTTTTATTGGTACCATTCGATTGCTTTTGAGATGCCTTTTTCCAACCGTACACAATCTCTGTGTATCGATTTGCCGACATTATACAATTTGTTTCAGCGAAAGTGTTTTAATACGAAAGGGGCTTGTTCTATACGTCTTGGCGAACCACTTTTGTTCTACGACTTTTGGAAATTGAAACATTTCGTTCGAAGTTTTTGTATGAAGTAGCTGATTTTCAAGTGTAGTGTAAGAATGAAGGCAAGCGAAACCAGTTGTAAAAGTTATAGACAAAACTATAATGTAAACATAGTAATGTGATATTGCATCGCACCTGCACTGATATGAAGATGTGTCAAGGACAAGGTTATACAGGAATCAATACTGTACTAGAAGGTCATGTGACGTGATATGTACCTAGTTTAATTGGTATAAAAACCTCTGATTTTACTCAATAAACATTCAGTAAACAGTGAACCTTTCGAGTGTTAATATCCCTTCCATCCTCGCATCACACAAGTACAAATTCCCTCAGAATTATCGAAAAAAATTCTACAAAAAATTCTAAAAACTTTTTTTTTTGAACGCAAGTTGTTCCGCCTAGGCGTCTGAAACAAAAACTTTTCGTATTAAAAACCCTACGCTGAAGCACATGGTATATATTTTTTAATTTAACAACACCTTATTTTATTCAGTCACAATTTTACTCTATAGAATCAATAGATTTCGACGAGAGCTGACGATTGAAACTTGAACGTCGTAGCTTCATCGAGTCGAAAGTTATACTAAATGGAAATCTCGATACGCAGCAGAATGACCTTCAAAATGGCGGGGCTTCTCCCTCCGCCGCGTGCGACGTGTTACCGTCCTTACTTAGCGTCATAAATTCTTTGATTCTTTAGTTATCCAGTGGTGTAATAGGAATTTGGATGGGGATGATAGATATGGAGCTGCAACACTAAACTGTATTTCCCCTGATTTTGGTATCCATCGTTTTTTTAATTACTTCCATCATCTTCCTGCCCTTATCCCAATTTATTTGTGGTCGGCGCAGTATGTTTTCTTCTTCCATTCACTCCTATTAGTCGTCATCTCATCGTTTACATTCATCTCTCTCATGTCTCGTCTCACACAGTCCATCCATCTTTTCTTCGGTCGTCCCCTTCCTCTTCATCCCTCTACATTCGTACTCATCACTCTTCTAGTCACATGCGTCTCCTCTCTTCTCATCACATGTCCATATTGTCCATACCAACTCAAAAGGTTCCCTTTTACTTTTTCAGTAACCGGTGCTACTTTCAGGCTTCCTCTAATATACTCATTCCTTATTTTATCCATCCTCGTTACTCCACACATCGATCTCAACATTCTCATCTCCGCTGCATGCAATCTTCTCTCATCCTTCTTCTTCACGGCCCAGCATTTCGATCCATACATCACGACAGGTTTTTTTTAATTGCTTCCATAGGGACGAAATTTTATCCACGTTAAAAGTATGTCCTTCCCCGCCGTTTGACCGGGAACAAAATAAAGATTTTCACATTTATTTAAGAGTTACCTTAATTATAAATGTATGAGTTGTAATAGGAGTGTAGCAGTAATGTATGTGTTGTGGTCAGATCGTCGTCAAGCCTCCAGTCGAGCGGGCATTGGTTGACCTGCATACAGACGTGTCACGCGGTGCTGTCTGCGACCGCGGCCGCGCAACGACATGTCGACTCTACCGACACACATGCACTCGACGACGACGACGATAAGGTTACCATTACACAAGCCTTGGAAATTATACTAGCAAGCCGTTGAGGGCTACTTCTGTGCATCGTAACAAACAACTTTTGTTCACAGAATTTTGGAAATTCGAAAAAAAAAAAATTGAAATTATGTAAATTCGAAAAACAGCTGATTTTTTTAAAACAAAAGTCATTCAGACTAAGAACAGTAGATAAAACTAAAAAAATAAGTAAAATTTTAAGGTTAATGACCTCTCCGTGTAAGGATCAGCTGATTTTCAGGTAAACCTAACCTCAAAATTTTCGAAAAAATGTAGAACAAAAGTTGTTTCTTTAGACGCACAGAAGTAGCCCTCAACGGCTTGCTAGTATAATTTCCAATAACCCTGTATAGTATAAACAGAATGACTGATAATCCGGGACTAGTTAATAACAAATATATATCTGTTTTGTTCTAACCAGAGTCTACTAGCGTTGGAAGCGAAACCGGAGTGTATTCTAGGCGTTGAACCCGCTACCCTCGGCGGGCTGCGACTCGGGCTGCAGCGGGCGGCGGACATTGCCTTCACTGCACTACTGTCGCTGCCAATACACCATCACCATCACGGGTCTGTACTGTACTGTACTGCACTACTGCCATTATGTGGTTATTATATCTTTTACTAGCGACCCGCCCCGGCTTCGCACGGCTATATTATGCATGTATTATACATATAAACCTTCCTCTTGAATCATTCTATTAAAAAACCGCATCAAAATCCGTTGCGTAGTTTTAAAGATCTAAGCATACAAAGGGCCATAGGGACGGCGAAAAGTGACTTTATTTTATACTATGTAGTGATAACCTCACTGAGTGAGGAGCAATGCGAGTGTGGAGCCCCATCGTAGTCCATGATGCACCTACTCCAATGCCCTCTGTGCCCTAATACCTGCACATTGGAGGACCTAATGGAAGCTAATGCTGCTGCAGTTTTAATGGCTAACGATTGGGAAGGATAAATTTGACTGGTCGAACGTCACTTACTCAAAAAGAAGAATATCTCGTATTGTATGACTTTAGTTCTACCCCGGGCTTATTGCCCAGGGTAGTGGGGATCCATGGGGGGCCCTCCGACCTAATTTTAAATGAACTCTTATAGCTCTAGTGTCATTATCCAGGGAGAAAACAGTCGACTACGTTTGTAATAGTTTGTATGGAAAAAGCCCCCTGCACCCTTTCCTCTTAATACGAACTAGGCCTCTGGGTGCGTTTCCATTGACGCGGAGCTGGGCGGTGTGGAGAGAAGCGGACCATGAATTGGCCAATCAACAGTGCTCATTGATACGGAGCGGAGATTTCAAGCACTGTGATTGGCCAATTCACGGACGCTCCTCTCCACTCCGCGTCAGTGGAAACGCACCCTTAGAGTTCCACTTGCACCCGATCTAACCCCATGCACCTTAACCTCACTGTAGCTACGAGATCTGGACGGAGTCAGGCTCGGTGCCGCTCCTGCGGCGGCTGGTGGCTGCATGGCGCGGTGCTGCGCCGCATCGAGGCGACAACATCGCGCGGCTGCTGCACAACGTCGCGCAACGATCGCTACACAAGCAGGAGACGCCCGGTACGTATTCACACGATGTTACTACTGGAGGAGGACCTCACTTCACTCCCTATCCTGTGGGAATATCAGGATAAAAAGTAGTCTATAACACTGCTAATAAATCTATGTATCCTCCCTCATATCTACATGATTCCATTAGTTTCGGCTCGAAGGACCAAAATTATAATGTAGGGGTTCTTGTTAGCCCTACACTATAGGTTGCAATAACACACTTGTTTGTGCTGATCTATACATATAAAATGCTTTGTCCTGTCTGACTGACTGACGGATCAACGCACAGCCTAAACTGCTGATCGTAGAGACCTGAAACTTGGAGGGTGTGTTCTTTGTATGGCGTAGGCATCCGATAAGAAAGGATTTTCCGATATTCTACCTACCCTAAAAAGGGGGGCAAAGTTGGTATGGGATGACGTGATTCCTTGGTCCATTTTCTCCTTTTACGTGGACGCAGTCGCGGGCAAAAGCTAGTATAATATGTATTTTGGTTATAAAGTAAGTAGATATTAATGATTTATGTATGAGAACGCGCGACACGGACTAATTCTGCAGCGGGTACATCACATGTGTAATATTAAAATGATGAGTAGGCGAAAATGTATGGTACAGAGCCTATTCAATGCCAACAAACAATCAATTCTTTCCTGCTTTTAATCTTCTTTGTATAATAATAATAATTCTACTGTACTTGTGTGTGTATGTCACTGAACTCCTCCTAAACGGCTGGACCGATTTGAATTATTTTTTGTATGCGTTTGGGTGGCGCCCTGGATGTTTAAGATTCACAAATCAGCCCGGTTTTTTTTTTTCGGGATACACTAATTATTCTATTAGTCTATGGGATAGACCAATTACTGACTTGACACTGGCTTTATGTACAAATCGTGCGAAGCTAAAACTTAAAAGCTTTATTTTCTTTGTTTTTGATGTTAATAGAGGAATGCCTCGGGCTAGCGGCGATGTCCGGTCACGCACGCGTGTGGGAGTCTCTCCCGCGCGTGGCCGTCACCGCCCCGCACGGCGCTACGCCGCCTTTCATTGTAAGTATACCTTGCCGTGTAGCTCGATCTAATGAGTATTAAACGTATCGAACAAGGTGCCTGAGCAAACATTCTTGTAGAAATTATATTCGTTTCGTTAAAGATTGTCATTGGCTTTAGTTAGAACAAGAAAATGAATACAATAAATTAGAAGTGTATGGGCTAAAAGCTATTTGCCTTCCCTTTCGAGGAATTAACCAGAAAAACCTAAGCTGTCAAATAAAAAATGTTTAGTGATGTGACATAGCTGTGATTCTCGACTACGATCGTTTTAATAAATTAGTCGCCAATGGACTAGAATTACGAAGTACAAAAATAATGACTAACCATTGTTGTTTTAGTTCAAATACGGGGTGGAGCCAGAAGCGTTGCGGTTTAATCCTGAACCGCCTGCGTACGCGAACTCTTATGATACAACCCCTTCGATCACCATGGATTCCATAAGGTTTGCTTTTATATTTTGTTTAAATCGATTGAAATAATAATGGTTGTGGTGGACATGGTTTTTTTTTCTGGGCGCTGTTCCCCTTTTTTCTTGTGCTTTTTTTATGTGTCTATTTTTTTTTGTGATCAGAATTTTTTTATTTCTTTCTTTTCTTCCTTTTCTTTCTTTCAAGACCTCTGTCTGTGTATGTGGTATCATGTAGTTTTGTCATAAAATATATCACTGTTACTTTTTGCAAGTTTTAATAATTTCTTATATTCAACAGGTACATGTACCTAGGTGGGGGGTTGAAGCCGGCTCGGTTCCGTCAGTGCGGACGGTGCGGTTCGCGCGCGCTCTCCGCACCCATCACGACGAAACACCCGCTACAGAGGGCATATGACGCTAGGTTCTTGCCTTCCTGCAGGTAACAATCATTCATTTCAATATTATTGAAGTAAAAACTTCTTTTAGCGCGATACGCATATTTTTAGATGAGATAAAATCTTTGAACTCGCGACAACGTTACGAAATGCAGCTACAGTGTGTGCATAATAATATATGCATGTACATATATTTTGTAGTAGTTAAGTAAATAAGTTTATATTTAAGTTTAAAGAAGTTTTCACTTTTGTAGGCACTCTGAGTTAACTTCTTTCATGTATTTGTTTAAGTTATTAGGAAAAAAATTGTAACATAAATGACACAGATTATAAAATTCTCCATTTGGGTGAAACTTATTTGATTGTTTTTGTTTCAGATGTGGTGGAAAATGGACTTTATGCTCGAACATTTAATTAAATAAGTATTAAATAACTGACCAAATAACAATAAGATTGTAAATACATATAAATAAATATTTTGAGACATTTTTTTAGATTTTTATTGTCAACCATTACATAAATGTTATTCTTATTCGACGCTGTCTTTGAACGTATCATACGCATATTATACGATAATGATTAATTTGAATAAGAATACAAGAACGAAATCGGTAGGAATGTAGGAATTTAAAATAAATCTTCGAATGCTTCCAACTCGATAGAGAACTTAATCGATCGACTGAAGTCGGAACATTAACTGTCGACTTGTCGATTGTTGGAAACGAAAACGTCACATCACTAGTTGACTAAGGAAATCGTTGAGAAACGCTTTGCTGCGACTGCAATATCGAATTAATTTGTGTATTTCTCTCTAATAATCGTTTCAACGTAAATTTACTAACGTTTTTATCATAAAATACGTATTAGTTATCTAGATGGCGGACAAAAAAGGTATTTATGCACTTTATTCTACATATTCTTTGTTCTCATTGTACCACGGTTTTGACATGTGTAACGTCATTTTATGGCCTTCAAAACGGTAAACTAATGATAAAATAACTGTAATTTCAATAAAACACACTCAAAGTTACCGAAAAAGTGTGTTTTTGAGCCTAATTTTGCATTTTTATTGGTCAGGGTATGGATTCTGCGGAGATCGATAATCACTCTGCAATCCAAAATGGTGGCTCGAAGGCGGGATTGCCGATTTATTTTTAGGTCCATTCATCTTGTTTAGGCCGAATTAAACTAGGGTTTATGAACTCTATTAGCTAAATTACGGCGTCCGAAATATTTCTATACATAGATTAGGGTATTTTACGTGTGATTGATCCAATTAGATAGCCGACTTGCGTCTTGTGTAAAGTTGCCCCAAGGCATGAATACTGCAGACATTTTTTAACTAAATTGCCTCAACTTTGAAAAAATAGGTCAGATATTTTAGTCAACCAATTTATCTAAAGTCAAGTACCTACCTACCTAGGTTTATATCGTTTCATAGCTAAATAAAACACCCTGAGCACAATTTTTGAATAAGTCGCAATTTATCAAAAAAATCAATAAGTAAAACAAGATCTAAACCCACAACATATTACTAGAAATATTCTTTAATTACTAAACCTAGTTGTGAACCTGAATATTGAATTTCCATTATACATAGAGAGTCCATTAAAGAATAAATCAATAGACATACCTTAAAATCCTCAACAATCACCTCTCCCTTTGATTAAGTACATCAAAGCTCACAGTATTTCAAGTAATTAACATTCAATTCCTTTGTACTCACTTGCTGACAGACAAACACGGGTTTTAACTAAGTAGGTACTTACTAGTTATTTTAATATTTACCTGATGATTTGATGGACTGCACCGATCGTGGTCACAACTGAATAAGCCAAGAGGACTGGTGAAGTTTAAGGCATAAAAATTAGTACTTATACTGTACAAACAGCTTGAATAACTAGGTGTAGAAACTGCGCACAAAGATTCTACACTTAAATAGCATTAATTTTCATTCTCTGTCGATTTCTCTCCTGCCAGAATTGTAAACCGACACTATAATAAGGAGGTGAGACTGGAGATCCTTCGACAATTTAATTTAATAAATTCGAAATTTTTATACCTAGTAATTTTTCCTGATAGACCTAAGTCACCAAAAGGATAAAAAACATTAAAACGTAATTTAGGTATCATTTTGACCTATTCTTAGTCTTTTAGGTATTTATATTTAAATAAAAAATTATTTTAATTACAGTTAGGATTTGCCTAATAAATACTTGAGTAGTTTCCTATAAAATAGACACTCAGACATTGAGTTCCAAAAACTACCAAGAATATGCGCAAGTAAACCCTGGGCTAAGCTCAAAGCTATACAAAATGGTACATGCCCACCAACCTCATTGTTATACAGCCTTGATGATACACATGTCAAGACCTTGCTATGCTTTTAAATTATCCCTATAGTAAGATGATTATTTACCCTAAAAATAATGATTTGGCTTACTCAGGTAAAAATATTTGACCTACTTAGGTCAAATCTTTGACTTACTTAAGTCAATTCTATCTCATAGTATATTTTACAAAGGAACAATGCATAAAAAGAACAAAAATGACATTGACAGAATGTACAACATATATTTAACAATTACAATACAAATTATACTAGGTGGATATCAATGGATATCATTTACTGTCAACTGATATCATTACCGTCCACGAATATCATTTACCGTCAACACTCATTCTTTCACCATCAACTTATACCACTTACCATTACCTAACATTACTGACAATCAATTGATATAATTTACCCATAACATTTCACTAATAACTGATATCATTACCATCAATGCATATCAATTCACCATCAATGCAAATCCTTTCACTATCAGCTGAAATCCTCTACCATTAACTGATACCACTTACCATCAACTGAAATCATCTTACCATCAACCAATATCATTTCACCATCAACTGATATCATTTACTATCGACTCGTATCATTTCACCATTAACTGTCAACAATCAATCAATTTGTTATGGTAACGAACTTGGATAATAGATATTTATTTGCCACAACAACACACACAAAATGGTAATAAAGACATGCAGACAGACATTTCAGGTGTCTGTGTGTTACAACAGCCTAAAGACTCATAGACTGGGTGCTGGGCCGATACCTTCAATCACATAATAACATACCAATTATCTATACTATTACTAACTTTTTTAGCTAGACGTCATAATTACATTGATTTTATAATCATCAAAAATATGTCCCAGTATGAGGGTGGTAGGATTGAGTATTGGCCTTGTAGGCCGACACCAATGGTTGCCTGTGTGGCTGACCTATGATTGGCTGCATTAGCAGGGGTCGTTGGGATCAATCCAATATGTTGTACATTCCAATGTCATAAGTACCAAGTAATCGCGAAGCTCGTCTAACTTCACCCCTCCCGAATTCTCCCAGACTTGGTTGGACAGTTGCAGCGACGAGGCCAGCTGTCGATGACCTGCTGTCGATGTCATCTCGATATCATGTAATACGATCACAATAGAAACCTTTTTACTTTACCGGTATAGGTATCGGTAGGAGACTTGAGCACGAATGTGAGCCATTGGTTGATCACTCGATGCTGTGGCCAATAGGACGATGAGCATCGACTGATGAACCAATCGTGTTAAACATCTGGGAACCAAAACAAATGTTAGAACATTGAAATTCTTGCCATTGCAATTGGTTAGTCTGTCGATCGAACATGGAGCATCAATTGATGAACCAATTGTGCGAAGCGACCGAACCAATGATAGCTGTTACAAATAAAAATTGTTTCCGGGATTTGATTCCACGATCTTCGGTTCATGGTAGCAGCTTCAACAAACTAAGCTATTTGTCCAGACTCAGTCTAATGACGCGAATAATGGTATCTATTAGAGAAACTATACAGCTTCCACTCCATTTGCATCATCAAAGGACGAGAGAGACACCTCTAAACATCACTAGCGGGGATCGTAGATTCAAATCCCATCGTGGACAAAGATTTTAATTGTCTGACATCCATAAGTGTTGGTTTATATAAACATAATGTAATGAAGGATGTGCTCAGGGCTCCTCACGGTACTCGTACTATTTTTTTCTTTATTTTTGGTTAGAGAAGAATTATGATATGTGCGTATATCAGCGTGTGGACCAGTATGTGTTTCTTGGACATTGTAACCATGGTGTTTTGATGGTTCCATTGCTATAACTCGACTGTTTTAGACATTACTAGCTTTTAACCGTGACTTTTATCAACTAAAGTCTTTTCTTAGTGGATTCCTACGACATAATAGTTCTGTTTGCTAAATCTTAGCTCGATCCGTTGATTGGTCTTTGTTGTGGGTTGAGAAATCAGTCATTTTCCTTTTAAGATTTATGAATTTTCTAGTTTTCATAGCACAAGTTTAAAATAGTTTGTGGCTCGATACAATATTCTTATTTAATAATTTATAAAAAATCTATACTTTTGTGTTATTTTGACAACCTCCATGGTTCAGTAGGTAAACTATTCAATGTATCTGTGTGGTAACAAGGGTTTAGTTTCTGCCGTAAAACAGATGTTTGTAAGACCTGCAGATGTTTGTTTTGACCCTGAAGTGTTAAACTCAATAAATTATGACATAAACACTAGCATCACATCAACTTGAATGAATTATATAAAAATAGAATAATGATGTAATACTTACTTATGGAGTTTTATAATTTAAAAGACAATGAAGCTATGCCCGAGCACCCATAAAAAATACAATCGAAATATCAACTGAGAAGTAGGTGTTCGATTTTATAACAGGATGATCGACTGATTAACTAACTGAACCGATTTTGATTAAACTTAATATTAGAAAACATTGATTCATTGAGAGTAGTGAGTAAAACTGGAGAGTGCTGCTAGTCAATATAAGTAAAACCAAACAGACAAACAAACAGACATAGCAGGGTCCGCTATGTTATTTCCGGTGCTAAAAGCAATACCATATAGCAATCGAATCATCTTATTTTCCATATTCTGAAAAGTATTCACGTTTACTAAAAGTTCGCTAAGCAATTTGAAGGCAATCAAGGAATTTGTTGCTTAGCACTATACTATGTACAGTAGATGGTTTTTTATTGCTTGGTGAGGTATTGTGTGCAAATATAGTAAACAGATTCCATTGGTTGTGAAAACGGTTGCTAAAAATCACTAAATAAAAAAAAACATTACTACATTTTTTTTTCTTAAAAAGACTTGAATACTTATCGAATTAATTAGTTAAATGGTTAAAATAAGTTGTTCTAAATAATAGTAATGTTGTCATGCTTAAAAAAAGTTCTAGGACGACACTTTTTTTTTCTTCGGTGTTACCCTTTATATAACATAAAAAACTACATTACGCTGAATTTTGTTTCATCATTTTAGTTTACAGCTTATTTTTATTTCACATTTCGTTTTCATTAACACTTTTTTTTATAAAATGGTTACTGATCACACTTAAAACGTATAAGATCATTAATCGTTTTATTTTTAGACTCGAAAAAAAAAACAATGAGAGTAATAATAATAATTGCAAAAAGTTGCAATTTTTTTTATTTTTTTTTTGCAAAATATTGTGATTTCTCATTGAGTAAAATTTTTCTCTATTATATTTTTTTATTTTTAGAGAGAAATTTTTGTATATTCATAATGTATTTTTTATAACCATAAGCTAACTTATTAGTATTATATTTATTCGAAATAAATGACATTTTTTTTACATTTCTAATTAAAATTTAAAGTTCCATGTTTTTCCATCTTTATTTAGAATTCATCTTTATTTCAGTTTATTTTTTTAAAATGTCATTTATTTCATTTAGAAATTAATGAAATTTCAACAAAAATATCGATTGAAATTTCATTTTTGTAAAATGACGCTAAAGTTGTGTTTAAAAATGCGAAAATTCAAAATAACATAAATTTTCCAAATAATTTGGATTTTCGCTGCTAGTTTGTAATTGTGTGTTCATTACTAACAAATAATACAAAAAAAACTAAACTGTTATGTAATAATAGTATTTTTAAAGCATATTTTAATACAATTTGTATTTAGTACAAGCATTTATTAATACAATTTGTATTCAATCGTTGTAACAGTTAAGTTTTTGTATATTTATACACGTTTTTATTAATACTATATTTAAGGTGATGGCAAAATTGGCATTCAAAAATTAATAAGTAAGTAAATTAATAAAGATTCTTTGAATGCCAATTCTTTTAATATTTAATCTATAAAATAAGTTAGTTGTCAGTCTGTGAACATTTTTAAAACTCACAGATTGGCTTGTGACGTTTTTATTTTATTTTTCGAAAAATTTACATATAAATAAAAATAAAAAAGGCACTTATTGTGTGAGAGTATAATATGAATGAATTTGTTTGTGTGCGTGTGATTGACTAGGATTAAGGTTAATTAATACTGACAATTGACAGGTAGCAAAAAATCTACAATTTTCATAAAACACTACCAAAATGGTCGCTATATTATGACAGAAGCGCAAGGAATGTATTACTGACCAATCGCAGCACCCGCCGCCGTGGAATACTATGCTATATGATTAATCTACAAGCAGCAAGCGTTATAAGCCATTGATAGTAACGCCTGGGCGCCATTTTACAAGCCCAAAATACTTAACATTATGCACAAATTTAGTGTTGCCATGTCAATAGTCAGTATTAGTTCGCATTGTCATTGACAGTGTTGCATGTTACCGCTTATGAAGGACAGGGAATTGTGCCAGTAACGTGACAGATAATATTTACCACAAATACTGCATTATACAATACATATTAACGTTATACATTTCAAATTAATACAATACATTTTAACGTAATACAAAATACATTTTACATACAATACATTTCAAACATACAATATCTACACACACGACAGTGTAGTATTATTCTAAATTAATACATTTGAAACACAATACAATGCATCTTTAACCTAATACAAAAACATTTTAACGTAATTTTCAGGGTATTTTCAGTATCTTAATCTAATTTTGAATTTACAATAATTTCAGAGATTTCCAGTTTCTAGTGGGATGTGTCGGATTATTTGCTATAATTATAATGTTAGAGTAGATACACAATTATAGTCTTACACTCCTCTTGAATGCTGCTCAGCGGGTAATTAGTTTAACTTACAGGTTTTGCTGGTTTAAAAAAGATATCTTTAGTTGGCCAATGTTTTAAAAAAAGGCTGGAATAACGGCTCATAACACAACTAGTGGTTTAAATTTTTCAAGATAATAGGGCCTTTCACTAGCAAAAGCTAAACAAATCGTAATTAATCACACGCTAAGCAGCGTATATAATAAAGGGACTAGTTTTTGAAAATAATAAAATAACCAGGATTACCTTCGTAATCCACGGTCATATAAAATTTTGCTGGTTCATAAAATTTTATTTTAAGACTG
Source organism: Idaea aversata (assembly GCA_907269075.1). Classification (NCBI taxonomy): domain Eukaryota; kingdom Metazoa; phylum Arthropoda; class Insecta; order Lepidoptera; family Geometridae; genus Idaea; species Idaea aversata. The sequence goes on along the minus strand of OU026110.1, from coordinate 8,781,854 downwards.
GCGTTTAGTTTACGAATATTTTGCGAGCTCAATAAAGTTTCTTCTATATTGGTAGAAAATGGTAGAATCTGGTAGAAAATTAGCATGACAGTTTTAAGTTTATATTTTGAAGGTAGTTTTTAATTTGTGACGTCACGAGCATGTTTCCGTGTCCTTCGAATGCACTCATATCATAGATTTTTCTTTCGTTTTCCGCTTTTTACGCATTTCACGACGCTTATTTTGAACAGCAAAATTTAAAAAAATACAAAAAATGTGATTTTTTGTATTTTTTTCTTCTATTGAACAGCAAAATGTTAATATGAGCAGTTATAAATATTTATTAGAACGTCGAATATCTTGGTACACATGTTTTTAGTTAGTATTTGTTTAGATTATGGATTTTTATACCGTTAAAGGAATGTTCACATGTAACTACGTTGGCTAAATGTCCACTTTTCTCGGTGGTTACTCTGACTTTGAACTTAGCATAGCAAACATTCTTTAAAACACATTTCCGTACAAAATAACTAAAATAGTAGAATATTACTGGCTATGATATCATTAAAAATATAATAACTCTTTTAGAGTATGAAAAACTACCATAATGGTAGAAATTTTAATGCTATGGTATTCGAAATCTAAGTTCAAAGTCGCCTGATAAATATAAATTAATAATAATTATTAATGTTTTTTCAGGAATTATCGTGTGTTATGTTAATTAAGAGTTTCTCTATGGTCCTGCTAAATGCACTTTAATATAACCCTCACTAATTTCTACAAAATTCTACCAAAATTAGCAGGATCATACCGAAATGCCTTGTATATAACATTTGGTAGGTTTCAGCATATTATGTGGTTGACATAACTTCCTACCAAATCTGTGTATTTCTTTGGAACGAATGATTGCAAAGTCATTTTTTCTGATTTTGAAGTTTGGGCCGTTTCGCAGTCTCATTTTTCTTAGAATTTTGAATGTTTGTTGACTGGAAACGGCTACTCTCTGTATGGATCAGCTTGTCGTTAACACTGACCCTGTTACTGTTTGAATGACAGATTGTACACGTACAGCCTGGCCACTGGTCACTGGTGACCAGGATCTTAAACAACGTACCCAAGATATAAGTCAATAATAATACTACCTACCGTAGTTGTTTCTATAGTAGGACTCCGGTTTTTAAGATCCTTGTCACGGTGTATCTTTAATATCTCTCATTCAAACAATGCCATACTTAATTTAACTGCTAGAATCACAATCACACTAAAACGGTAGGTTTTTAACACACAGGACTGGCAACACTTTAAGTATGGCAATACAGCGTCAAGCGTGAATGCTCGGGCTTGGGTTGCGGCGCGCTAAAGCGCTATCGCTCGACTCTCACCATGTCATACCATACTATACCTTGGCGTTCTGAACGTAAAGCTTATATTTGTTACAATTCTGAGGGGAGGTTGTGACATGGTGGGTAGTAGAGCCGACAGGGTAGTACGGCACGGAGTCTCAATAATAGAGTTGTTACAGTGACGCCACCTCTAGGAGCGTACCCGCAGCCTCAGCCGCCGCAGGGGCCCTTCCTCCCCGCGCCGCCCCATCCCCCCGCACCCCAATATGGAGGTTAGTCACTAAGCACTAAGCTATTAAATTATAATACTCATTCTCAAAAAATAATGCAATTTAATATCACAATAAACGACTAAAAGAACAAGGGCGAATTATTGTCTCAAAAGTTTTGGCGTCTTAAAATTTGAGTACAACCATGGTGTTTAATTAATTGTATAATGTTTTTTGGCGCTAATTATTTATTCTATATAACCACCGTTTATAAAATCATATTGATTAGTATAAACACGATTACTTGGTACTTCCGTTCTACTCAATTTGCATTTCGGTAATACCAGTACTAGAGCATTACTTCTATTTTAGAAGTTATAAATATTAAATGACACATTTTTTTCTCTATGGATATGTATTTATATTTTTAATTATTGTGCATTATGTAGGTACTTATAATAACTAATTATAATGAATCAAAGATAATGAACATACAAAATAAACAACAAAATAATGAACTAAGATATTTTAGCAGTAGAAAATAAATTGAAATTATGGCAACACTAAACTCAAGTGACGGACGAATGACATGCGACTCCGGCGCCGCGCCGCCGAGCGTGTTGTTTGCTGAGGTTGTTTGTGTTTCATTGCGATTTTGTTTTTTTATTATCTTTTTAACGGCGGTTCCTATGGAGAATTTTGGTTGTTATATGTATTCTAGGACTTGTGTAGATTGTTTTAGTATTTTTTTTACATCAAGACGCCAAAGTTTTATATAAAAGAAAACCATGTATGGAAAACTGCCCATGTTCTTTATAAACGTTAAAAGTAATATTTATAAAATAACTTATTTAACAAGTTATAACTTTCTACCTCAAATAAAATATTGACTCCCCGCTCCACCCCTAGTGGCGGGCGGTTCGCCGTACGGCATGACGTTCGGAGGCGCCGGCGCAGGTGCAGGCGGAATGTATGCTCCTCCGCCATACGAGCAGCTTCAGCATCATCAAGCTATACCGGCGCTTAGTCAGCAGCTACCCGTGAGTATACTTGGAAAGACGGGATCGAGTGGGTAGTTCTGTGAACGCTAGTCAGGTAGGCGCTAATCCACTAGGAAGTTCGCCCTATTCTTCCCATGTTACAGGTTTAGTCGGCGGTTCTACTGGGTAGTTCTAGTTACTAAGTAGGGTAGTCAGATGCGTTTCGTCAGATAGACTGTAGTTGCTTCTTGACATATTAATAATTTACAAATTATTATATTTTTAATATTAACATTTTTTCTTAGCCTTTATCTAAAGACTCATACCAATATTAATATACCTTTGGTTTTGTTTTAGTCCTTATACCATTGTTAGTAGCACGAAGCATATTTGTTTTCTAATCTTAATTAATTAATATTGGATATAAAATGTATGTAATAATGTTGCCTTTATCACAGGTTCCATAACCTAGTTATACACGGTTGGGACTTTTAAGTATGACTTCATTTTAGATATTTTATGACCTCTCTTTGTACGTTCTTTTTAAATATAATTGTGTGTTATTCCCCATATCGTATAGATGTACAGCCCAGCAGCAGCAATGTACGCGGCTGCCGCGGCCGGCTACCCCGGTTACATCGGGTATGGGGTACAGTACTACCCGTACTACCCCACTGCGGTACAACCCTCGATACAACCCCTGCGGCCTACAATCATGATTCCGGTTTGTTAACCCACTACCTTTTATAACCCACATACTGAACTTAAAACAACAAAACAATTTAAGTGTGCTTTATGACAATAATTTTGCCAAAAATATTTTTAATTATTAATTGTGTTTTTTATGTTTCTCAGTGGTCAGATGAATAGTTTTATCTTTACGTCTAAGAGTTTTATTTGTCGTTAATATGGGAGACAGATAAGTCATTTTAAGCCCATTTGGGGTGTCAAAGCAGAACAGATATATTCAGAACAGGCATATTCTAGTCAGACCAATGAGAGTACAAGTTCAGATTGATTTCAAAGTCAACGTCAAATCTTTTTATTCATTTCGATGCTTATGTAGATCACATTGAAACGTCTTAAAAACTAAGTTAAGATTTGTGCCTTCGGAACGCGCCCACCAATGAGAAGAAGGCACAAGAAACTCATGGGGGTTTTTTTTTCATGTGATCATGCTCACAAAATATTTGAAGGTATTATATGAAATGGAGCAATTAAAGTCACATCCATGGATTCTTATCATTTAACATCTGGCATTCCACCGAAGTCACAATAAATATAATTAGAAATGAAGTAGTCAACATATATGACGTTGTGATTGTATGATGCACAGCAGGGAGGGTTCGAGGCAGGCGGTAGGTTCGAGGGGCTCGCACAGACCCTGCTGCCCCCCGCGCCGCCCACCGTGCCCCCCTCGCCCGCACATCTCGCCGCCCTGCAGCCGCATCAAGTGCTGTGAGTACACTACACTTACACAACACACACTCACACACATACACTACCTAATCGCCAATATACTTTCTTGTGTGCATAATAAATAATTCAATCCACCATCCATGCTATCTAACCACACACTATACATTTGCCTAGTAGACCAGACTCTCAGTGGAGTTCCGTTTGCAAAAATTGCGGACCTCAATCTGACTTCTGATATATATTGTATAGATCCCAGACATCCTACAAACAAATGATGCCAACCAGTTTTGTGTCCCCCCTCCCCGGCAGTTAAAAATGGCATACAAAGAAAAATAAAAAAAATCATCAAGCCATGCCGTGTGGGGTATCTTATTGAGTAGATCACGAATATATAGCACACTATAACATTTCTTACATTTTCTCTAAGATTTTTTTGAAAATTTACTAAAATGCTTCATTTTCGAGTTAACTTTAAACCACTATAGATTGAAAACTAATTGAATTGAATTGACATTGTTTATTTCAGACATACGTCCATAGTGTTAGTAACAATGTAACTTGAGATCTAATGTTAGTATGAAATTAATTAATGAATATATTTTTATAATTATTATTTTTAATAAAACCGTGTAAATGACAATCCAACTGTTTATTTGTAAGATGTCTGGGATCTATACAATATAAATCAGAAGTCAGATTGAGGTCCGCAAGAGTCTGGTCTATAGTCATTTTAACGTTTAAGGGTCTTAAGGGTAAAAAAAAATGGAAATGGCGCCCATTTGGGCGCCATTGGTTTAGAATATGTCTTAGTTGCCTTACTTTAGTGTAAAGACATGTAGCTGAGCACGTTTCCTCATCCAACTACCTACCTTACCCCAAACTAGACGGACTCAAAATGTATACTGGTTGGGGTGACACGGGACGTCGACCCTGGGGTCACGTGGGATCTTCATCAGTAGTTCAACAAGGAACGGCCCTACCCCAGCGAACCCACTGGGGTCACTTACAAAGCCACAAAAGCTAGTCTACTGTCATATTTTAGAAAAAATACTAGCGACCTGCCCCGGCTTCGCACGGCTATATTATGTATGTATTATACATACATATAAACCTTACTCTTGAATCACTCTATCTATTAAAAAAACCGCATCTTAATCCGTTGCGTAGTTTTAAAGATTTAAGCAAACATAGGGATATAGGGACAGAGAAAGCGACTTTGTTTTATACTATTTAGTGATGATTAGTGATAAAGCTTAGTTATTGATAAATGTGTTTGTTATGGTTCATCTTCGGAACTACTGAACTGATATCGATAACTATTCTACAGATAAAAAGTTAAATTAAGAGATAAACTTCTACAAATTCACGCTAATCGTGAAATACGTTTCATTACAGTTGGCGTTAACGCATAACAAACTGGGCATCACCGACAGCACCAGCGACACGGAACGGGAATCGAACCGAATACCTTTACAGAGCACTACAATGAACACCGCTATACCATGGCAGCGTCCAAACGACATTACAAACACTTGACATAAAGCTAAATCAAAGTAAGAAGTGTTTTTTAGAATATTCAATTCAATTTTAGATTCTCACTGAAGCTAAAAGACGAATATTTAGCTGGTTTAGATTCAATTTTAAATTCATCTTGAGCTAAATGACGTGTTTATCCAGTTTTATTTAATTTTTGGCTAATGATTGACTTATTTGGATGATTTTGATTCATATTTTTTAAATTCAAACTTGATCTCATTTTATTTTCAAAATAGGCTGAAATTGATTTAAAAAATAATTAATTTTGATTCAAAACTAGCTAAATTAGTTTCAATATGAATTAATATTGATTAAATCTGAACTACAATAGATTCAAATTGCACTAAAATATTTCAAAATTTGCTAAATTTGTTTCGATATGAATTAAAATTGATTAATCCCAAACTAAAATTGATTCAAAACAAGCTAAATTCGATTCATATTGTACTAAATGTCGTCGGACGCGAGCGAACGGTTTGTCCAGTTTTATACTGTTTACCAAAGTGGATTGGAAATAGATGTTTTGATATTGTTTTTGAAAGTCATACGTCAAATTTGACATTTTCTGTCAAGTCGCACTTTTTTATTGACGTCCCAAGTTAATTTTTGACATTCAAAAAATATTAATTCATTTTTTACAGTTATCTAAAAGTCCTAAATCGTATTCGACATTTTCTGTCAAATCGCACTTGTTTGTTGACATTTCAAGTCAATTTTTGGCAAAAATAAATTAATCCTTAATTCATTCATTTATTCATTTTTTTTACGCGATTATTCAAGAAGTTAAATATTTGTAGCAATTCAAATTGTTTGATTTATTCAAAAACAATATCAAAATATGTACTAAGTTAAGGTCCACAGACAAAATTATCAGAAATAAATACCTAATCATAGAATAAAAACATAATAAATAAAATTAGATTATTATGTAAGACATAATATGGAGTTTTGATGTTGCCTAAATAAATGAAAAAACTAAAAAAAAAGCTACAAAAATAAAAATAAAACGAGTTTTTTCGATAATTTTTGGTCAGATTCATAATCGATGTGAAAATCAAATACCTTAGTCATAATGTGTAACAGATGTTGCTAATCCAACCTATTTGAGGGCTCAAACAAAGATATTTCACGTCTCTACTGCGGCTTCGTCCCTGCCTGGATACAGTTAAATTTTTTTCCGCAATCATTAAATGGCCAAGTTTTTATTATAAATGAATTAAAATAAATTCCTATGAAATGTAATCTGACCAAATCTTTCCTTCGATCTATCAATGAGGAATAGGAACATCAAAAACTCTATAGGTTCCATAAAATGTATGCTATTTTTTATTATTATAATAAAAAAACCGGTATAATTGTAGTGCCTCGAAAAATATCATAAATGTAACGCCTTAAACACTACGTAGTGTGAGTTTTATTGCGTCTACGTCGACAGTGGCGCCTCTAGCGGATACAACCTGTTTGATATTACTTCTGTATGGCTTCACAAACAACTTTTGTTTAACGATTTTTCGAAATTACAACAAAAATAGAATTTCGAGGTTATGTTCATCTATAAATCAGCTGTTACTATACGGGGAGGTCAACGACCTTTAAATTATAGTTCTTAATTCAAAAAAAATCATAAAAGTAGCTTATATGGTTGTATTGTATAGCTAAGTGTTATTTTTGACGTAGAAGTCAATGTTAAATAAAAAACTCACACCACGTCTTCAGATCTCTTGAGAAAAGTCGAGCGGCAGAACTATATTTTCCCCTTTTTTTTTTACGTTGTTTATGAATTTTGCCGCGACTTTTCTAATGTGAGTCAGCCAGCATTATTGATTTTAGCTTTAATTTTCTTATTAAGGGCGCGATTCTGGTTCTACGTTTCGAGCCATAGAATCGGGACCCTAATTACGTTTAGCTTATTTTTTTTTTAATAAAAAATATTGATCTGATGTGGATTTAGTATAGAAAAACACCGATAGATGGCTCTCTCTCTATGTAATACATAATATTATTCCATATTTAGTTGAAATATACTACATCTTGTGTCCAAAATTAATGGTAGAGTGTAGTTTTAAAACTCTCCTAAGTAATTTTTAAATTTAGTATTAAAACAATAAAAAATAAAACTGATCTGTTATACAATTAAAAATATCATAATGAATATAGATTTATTTACGAATATCAGTTTATTTCATCAAAATAACGCCATCTCTCGGCAAAAAAATAAATAAAAGATTAGTAAAAATAATGCTGATATCACAAAATTATCCAAAAACAAATAAGTCGCTGCGTCGTCGGTGTTATTTATTCACTGTGATGTCACTGTCTTAGTTTAGTGTTTGATATTAGGGGGCAACTGTGTTTAGATATGGGGCAACTGTGTTTAAAGGCTTGGGGCACGAGTATTTAATGTTAGGGGGTATTATGTGGGGGAATCTGTATTTAAACTGTGGGTATTGACAGTTGATTTAAGATGCAAAAAGTGTTTAGTGAGGGAATCTGTTTTAAAAGTGTGGGGTACAAGTTTTAAACTTGTGGGGTTAAAGTATTTAGGTTTCATGTTTGGAGCAAAAATGCTTAGAAACGGGGACAAGTGTGAGGCACTAGTATTCAAAATGTAGGCACAAGCGTTGGATTTGTTGTTAAACAACAATGTTTAATAAAACCAATTATTGAACAATATTGGAAGCAAAATGTATTAGAAAACGGATGGGACAGTATTTAAAGTAGTGTACAAGTGATTTACGCGAGGGGAACATTCAACATATAGTAGAATATAAATGTGTGTGTGTGTGGGGAACATACATTTAACGCGTTGGGGTGCAAGTATTTCATCCAGAAGGGGGCAACATAATTATTTAAATAAAAAGAAAATTCATGCGTATGGTAAAATGTTATGGGGCATTGATATTTAAGAGGGATAAGTATTTAAAGTGTAGAATAACAAACATTGATAAATATGTTTGCCCCAATCGGGTGATTTACGTAGAGTCTGCAAAAAATTATCTTTTTAAATACTCGAATATTTGTTTTTAAATGATTTATATTTAATATTATTATTATGAAATAGTTGAGACAAATATGTTTTAATAATTAAAACGTATACGTCTTTTTATTAACAATAATTCTTATCGTAATTTAAACATACCAAAAATATAATGAAGACTAACCCTGAAATGAGGTACCAGACACATCTTTACTCTTAGGTATATTAAGTTTGAAAAAATATCTAAACATTTATTTAGCAACAAGATCTGATAAACTATTTAAAAAAAATAACCAAAAATGTAGGTACATTAAAGTTCCAGATATTTTATCCTATAATCTAGATACAAGAAACTTTTAGACAGATTTTTAACCTAAATACATACAGGAAAATTCTAAACACATTTATTAGCCCAAATATTTGGGTGTAAAAATATTTTTAGCCTAAAACCTAATAATGAAACACTAAACTTAGACCTAGAACGCTATGGTATTATCTAAGTGAAGGCAAAAAACGCCTATTTAAGACTAGTTACTTTCTACGGACGCGCTCGGTTGCTGTCTTTACTAACGACAAAAACATTGACATCTGTGATTTTTTTTGCTGCTGTTATAGTTTTTTTTAATTTGAAATATTATGCATTTATCGTTATGATTTAATTTTTTGGACTTAAAAATGGGGGGAAAGTGTTTTACTCAATTTTATGTGATATTATTTAAAATTATTTCTTACTTTTTTTTATTAAAAAAGTATTTTTTGGGGGAATATATGTTTTCAATTAAAAAAAAGGTACAGACAGCAAAAAGGCGCGTTTCAATCGAATAGTTTTAATGAAATATATATTAAAAGGGTTGTGCGTGACCAAACGTGATGTATGTGTGGGGCAAAATTATTTTTAAAAAAAACTTGGTTAAAAAATAACTATTTTACGAATTATAGTGAAAAATTCGCTAATGGCAACAAATTTAATAGTCTTGCCAGCCAACATAAAAATAATCTTAACCGAAAAATATTGTTGTTGCCATGTTAAAATAACTTGCCTGAATGGTTTATAAAGAAGATACGAGTATTTAGGAATCTCATTTTTTTAGTTTATGAGTCAATCAATATGTTAAAGTTAAAGCCTGAATCACGTTAGAAAAACCTAACCGGTTACTACTGGGTTTAACCAGTTACTCAAAACTTTTAACAGATTACTTCGCGGTTATACCAGTTCTTCCTGGGTTTAACCGGTTACGCTATGTTTAACCGGTAACTACCCGGTTTAACCAGTTACCTAGGTAACTCCGCTTCGGCTCCGGTGTCGCTTAGGTTTATCAGCCCAGTTAAGAACGATTGTTAACAGTTTAACCAATGAAATTTTATCTGTCTATCCAGTTCCGCCTAGGTTAAACTGGTTACATCTAGGTTTAACCAGTTAGCCTAGGTTTAACCGTGCTTCGGATTTTAACCAATACATATACGCTGGTATAAAAATAATAATATCTTCAAAAGAAGGCTTAAAAACTCTGTTTTTCCTTTAAAAAAAGAACATTCAAAAAATATAATCGTCAACTCTTGAACTTTTTTAGGCCTAACAGAGTTTATTTTACTTATTTTCACAAGAACAAAATGAAGGCAACATGTTTTTTACAACATGCCTAAAAACAAGTGACTATTTTTTTAATTGCCAGTGTTAAAATTATTATTATTGGTATTACCAGTTTAAAATATCTTTAAAGTTAGGGTAATGGCCATAATATTTTGTTATGGGATTTTTCTAGTAGTTTTGTGTAGGGCAACCAGGAAATGGTAAATCTTAAGACATTAAGATGCTCTTACACGGATTAAAAACAAATTTCCCATTTTTTCCAAAAAAATAAAGAGGCTTAATAATATTAGCCAAGTCCAATTTGACATATTATGTGTCAGCAATTAATCATATTTGACACAAATTGAATTGTTTGTCCGTGTGAGAGCATCTTTATTTCTAATATCTTCGGTTAGGTTGTAATTTGTAGGTTTTTTATATATTATATTGCATTTTTGTTGAAAATCATGTTGTTAATGATATTTGAATGTTTTCGTCTGTGCGTGGTTAGTAAAGGTTCACGCGCACTGCGGCGGAGTATCGCGGAACTTGCGCAGTGTATACCGAGCCGCCGCAGTGTGAGCGAGGCTTAATGTCTGTATTACTGGATCGATTTAAAAAAAAACTCGAAAGAATAAACAACTTTTTTAAAGGGTATTATGAATTTTGCATTTATTTTGTAACACGCAAAGACGACTGATCAAAAATTTTGACTAAAATGATCAAATGTTATTTTTTCCCACTTTCTGGGACCACAAGAGTGAATATGACATTTCTTTTCTTATATTTTGTACAAAACCCAACGCTTCATTATAAATTAAAAATCGCAAAAACTTTTTGTCATAGAATCTCAAGGTGTCACTTTTGGCTGTCATCTGTTAAAATGACATATACAGTCTACAACAAAATTCGTCGCAGTTTGTATATGAGACTGTACATAATTTTTGTAATAATAAAAACCTTATGTATTTGTGATAAGGTATAAAATGTAATGGTTAAAGTCTGAAGCTTGGTTTACAAATGTTTCACCAATTGTAATTGATTAAAACTAGTTTTTACTGATTAAATCTAGAAAAACCGGGTAAACATAGACACGGCTGGTTAAACTCATGTAACCGGTCCAACCTACATAAACCGGTTAAAGTCAAATGTAACCATGCTTCATGCTTCAACCAGAGTAAACCTGTCTGTCTGTCTGTAGGTAGGTTTATGTACCTTGATTGAAGTGTAACTACGGTATTATAAGAGTAAGTGGGTTTTGCTCAAATGTGTGAATGTTCTACGTCACGTGCAATATATACTTCATAGCATAATTATTATTTTGTTTCCAATAAAATTATTTAAAATTTACCTTAGTTTTTTATTCATAAACTAGCGACCTGCTCCGGCTTCGCACGGTATATTATGTATGTATTATACATAAACCTTCCTCTTGAATCACTGTATCTATAAAAAAAAACCCCATCAAAATCCGTTGCGTAGTTTTAAAGATCTAAGCATACATAGGGACAGACAGCGGGAAGCGACTTTGTTTTATACTATGTAGTGATATCCAATTGTAATTCCCTTCGAATACAGATCTTAATATCTACTCAAAAATACACAAACTCATCATAATCAATTCAGCCTTTTCGAAGAATTCACAGACAAATGTTCGCATAGAGGTAAAAGTCAAAAGGAACTTAGTCAGAAGCCTAAAGTAGAAGAGTAAAGTACCTACCAAGTAATAAGCTACTTGGTAGGTATCTAATACAAAGTAGTCAAGTCTGTTTTCGTTAATCCTTATGCGAATTTTCATCCTTAACAGTCGGGCCGTTTGTCTCACAACGAACTTGCAGTGCAATAGGATTTCAATTAATAAAACAAGTACACTAATATAGACATTTATTCAGCATAATTGATTTAACATAATAATATACACCCGAGCTTAGGTCAACAAATGCTCAGAGTAAATGTATATCAGCGCCATCTGTGTTACAAACATGAAACATTCAGTTTTGCTACTCTACCTTAGATGGCGTTATAATTAATTTATTTACAGAATTTAACAAAACAGCCTAACAAATAACATTTTTATTATTACGTACACAGAACTAAGCAAAAAATTTATATAAGCGAATATAAATATTGCACAAAAATATCTTTTAGCGCCATCTCTGTTACAAATATGACTACTAGTTAAGCTACTCGACACTAGATGGCAATACATGTCTTAATCACAAGTAAAATCCTATTTCTACGCTCAAACTACAATGTTACTTTACTTCAATATTATACCTATTTACACATTTTATTGTCTTGACAACAGTTTTTTTGACACATTATGATCTACTAAATAACGATTTACTCAATTAAATATAGATACGATTAGTAATTTTTTGGCAAATTGGTTTAATATTAATATTTGACTATACATGTACCTACTTACTTATACCATAGACAAGAGATAATATTATCATTGTTAATCTACGCGTAGATAGGTATTTCTATACATGACTATAACCTCTAAAAGTACTTATTAAATAAATATTTTCAATAATTATTTTGATATTATCTTTAAAAAAATTATATTAAAGTGTCAATATCCAAAGAAAATTCTGCTTATCCTTATTTTTTTTCTTAACTAGAATGCTTGCTCCCGAATGGAGAACTCGCATAAGGTTTTTATCTTGTTCAGTTTTTAGCAAAGGAAAATATAGATAAGTATTTTACTAAAGTAGGTATTATATATAAAAAGTATTTGATGAATCGGTATTTGACCCACATAGCAATTCCCCTCAGACCTACCAGTGGGTCATACAGTGGGCATAGCAAGTGCCCTAATATAAGATATTGAATTTCAGTAAAATTGTGCGTTGGATTACTAAAAGTACGAACATAGCGCGCTTCGAAACTTGTTACCTTAGGACGAAATTATCTTTTAGATTTTGATGGTAGGAGCCAAAAGCATAACACTTTTCGGCTTAAATTAAAGATGTTAATGATTGTATGGAATATTGTTGTTGTAGGTTCTACGTTTATTGTAGTATAATAAATATTAAGAAGTAAAATTCTTTGTAGTTCTTTGTCTATCTTTAAAGTATTGAACCCCATACCGTCATTTTCGATTTAAGTTTGGATTAATTCACAAAAGGACAAGGAAATTTCGTATTTAAATTATACCAAAATGTATGAAAAAAAATCACCTAGAAACGCTTTTTTACAACAATTTTTCGTGCCTTAAGGTGAAAGGGTACCTGCGCTCTCTCCATAAAAACGTAGTCGACTGTTTCCTCCCTGGATAATGACACTAGCACAAATATTTTTGTGCCATAAAACCTATAACTGCCATGACTATGCCCCTATGTTTTGGTTTTTGTCATTTTCTAATTATCATAGAAATTAAAATTAAAGAAATTAAAAAATAAAAAAAAGCAAAAAATAGGGGCATGGTCATGACAGGTATAAGTTTTATGCACCAAAAATATTTGCTCTAGTGTCATTATCCAGGGAGGAAACAGTCGACTACGTTTGTAATAGTTTGTATGGAAAATGCCCCCGGTACCCAATTTATGACATTTTCATTTTAGCTCCTTTATGCACCTTAACAAGTTAGATAGATGACAATTAGATTTAATCTAGAAGGTTTTTAAAATATATTTTATAATTCAAAATATGAATAACAAGGACTTATTAAATAGGTAACCTTATAATTATTCCTTAAATATAAATTTGACTTAAGTAATGGAAGACCTTTGTGATATTGTTTGTTGTGATCATTCTTGGTTGTTTTAAACCTAGATACTTACCTACTATGATTATAATTATACATATACAGAAAAATGAAAAGGTTTTCTTATAAGAAGAAATAATTCTCTCCATATTCTCTTGGTTTAAGAAAAATTTAAAAGCAATTATTCTTAAATAAAATAATGCTTATTATTTTCAAGATCATTTACTAACAACCAGAAGTTATTTTCTAGCTTCTATAGGGATTGGATTATTTCTGGATTCAAGAAACCTTTTTTTCTACGTACAGGGTGAAAATTTTATATGGGCATTCAGGGCCATTTCCTAAACTGAAATAGATCGTGAAAAAAGTGTTGTGATAAGAGTTGCGTGCCCGGTTTTGACTAAAATTAAAACTGCATCATTGTGGAAAAATCATTATCCTAGCCAGGAACCTTAATTTCCAATAAAAGAATCATAGTTCTTAGTTTTGTACCAATCAGTGTTGCTGATAGATACATATCAATTGCTAGTATGGCAAATCAAAGGAAAAAGTTTTTCCAAAAAGATCATGATCCAGTTTTGTCAATATCGGGCACGTCGCATTTAAGAATGTTTCTTGAAATCTACTTCATTTCAAGAAACATTCTGAAATGTGACGTGCCCAAATAAGTTACGTCAATCGGCGTAATTAGAATCAAACATCCCCGCCCCGGGCTAAATCACCCTGAAGGTGCATTTAAAAATGTCACCCTGTAAAATACACACATACAATAAATATGTACATATATAAGTACAACAAAATACATTCTATATCTCATACATACATACATTAATGACCTACATATATATTTAGCAGTTAAAACTTAACTTTATAGATAAAGCAAATTACACTCAAATGCAAAAATTTGGAATTGTTTTCTGCAGTTTCTGATTCCACAAACAAAAATATATTTTTATCACAGTTGCTCATAAAGTGGATCTTATTAAACCGCTTTTAGGCTCATAATGCAACGTATTATACACGCGTGCGATAAAAAAATATCCAACTAGTGCTAAAATAATACGTCATCCCGATATGTCAAATACGTATCTTACTGCTAATGACATATAGTAGATGAAACATTCTTAAGGACATCGTTCAAATCGTACCCAAAACTTAAGGTGCCGGCCAGAAAAAAAAATGTTTCTATCTTGTAGAGAATAACATTTTAAACAATGTTTACTAAGGCAACAAAGAGCTACGATCAACCATCGTTGAGTTATTTTACATTGAAAACCCAAAAAAATGCATTTTATAGAGATCCGTTTGACCACTTTTAAGATATTACTACAGAAAAAATATAAAAATAAGTAGTAAATGGATAAGCTTTGTCTGTTTTTATTATATTTATATAAATAGGTATATCCAATAACCCTTTCAGAAGTTTTAGTGGGATCTTAAGTGGTCAAACGGATCTCTATAAAATGCATTTTTTGGGTTTTCAATGTAAAATAACTCAACGATTTTTGATCGTAGCTCTTTGTTGACTTAGTAAACATTGTTAAAAATGTTATTCTCTACAAGATAGAAACAATTTTTATTACTGGCCGGCATTTTTTTTTGTGGGTATTTTTTGTTAGAAACATGAATGATCTCCTTTATCTGGGTTATACTGTTTTGATGTATAGAAAAAGGTACCATCCAAAGAGTTTTTAAGCCTTTCTGGCTTAAAACTCTTTGTTGGTACCTTTTTTCTTCTTTTCAAAAGGTTGTCTCTAAAGTCTGATAACGAACGATAATATTACGTGATGACGTTTTTGAAAATAATTAAAAATTGAGTTTTGTTTTTATTTTGTTTTTTCTTTAGGTAATTACATAAATATATTTTTTCCTTACCATTATATTCTGTTTTTACCCGCCGACGCAAAAACAAATTAAAAAAACCCTAAAAAAATATTGTATGTCAGACGCTGTATAGGTTAAAAGTCTTTTGCCTAGCCTTTCGGTATTGTAATTAACAAAAAATAGTAAAAATAACCTAAAATTCTTAAAAACTTTTTATTATTTTTTAACAAGTCTTTTTTTTTATTCGCAACTGTGATAAAAAACGTCGTACGATACACGTGTGAATTGATCATTCCATCTCGGCTTTTGCCACGCTCGCGTTCCGCTCGCGCGTCATAAACCGCCTCTATGGAATGATCAACTTTCCACACTTGTATCGCAATGTACTATTTCTTTACATGTTCCATATCACGGGGCTATGGAGCCCACGGACCTTTGAAGCCGTGCGTGGAGTCGAAGCCAACACGTAGAGGCCCTTTACAATAGCAACGTTTAATAGTCAAAGTATGATGCAGAGCTATAGTCTCGATCCTGGGACATAACGGGATAAAAAGTAGTCGCAGAGTGCATTATCGTAGCGCGTGCTCCGCTTTAGTCGTGTCCAAAAGAACCCAGGGACTCTATTTTTGAATCGCTCGTGTGACATATCTTCATCGTGTACGCCTACAAGTCACGCTCGACTTCCAAGTCGCATGAAACCAATTTTCTGTATT
Source organism: Idaea aversata (assembly GCA_907269075.1). Classification (NCBI taxonomy): domain Eukaryota; kingdom Metazoa; phylum Arthropoda; class Insecta; order Lepidoptera; family Geometridae; genus Idaea; species Idaea aversata. Next base: position 8,765,592 of record OU026110.1, on the reverse strand, counting down.
TTTGAATGGTTCGTCGTCGAAATTTAAAATGACAATTTTTGTTCGTTTTACGCAGAAAACTGAAAATCAGTAATTACCAATGAACATTCGAAATAATACCAAAAGATATAAATATTTTTCAAAGATCATTTCCGAGTGTTTGACTGTGATTGTTTAACGTTTATTCTACCACTCGCCTATCGGCGACGAGTGGTGGAGACCACTCGTTACGATCGAGCGATTCAAAAATAGCGAATTTCCAATGTCGACCGAATATCAGTAGAAATCGAGTGCTCGACGCGGGGCGAACGATTCAAAAATAGGGCTCCAGGACTAATGCGGAATAAACCCTGGATTGAGTCATGTTTTCTGTGTGATTATTAGTTAGTTTCGGCAATAAAAATAGTTAATTACCTCGTTACCTACTAAGATATCTTCAAGGTGCAAATAGGAGTCAAACGAAAAATGACTGACGCCGAAAACTATTATTGTTAATGATTAGGTACATGGAAAATTGTTGTTACGTTTTGTTGTATGTACTTTCTTTTCCAACATGTTGGTATAATTCAAAGACGAAAATGCCTTGTCGTTTCTAAACTTATCAAAACTTAAGTCGAAATAAACGTCATAAAGATTTTGATAGGCCAACCGACAAGGCATTTTCGTCTTTAAATTATACTAAATTTATTTATTTTAAGTACCTATATTCCGTCCCAGGCCCTGCCCGTCCCGTTGCAGGCCAAAGGCCTCCCACCCTTCTTTCCCTATCTAGTGCCAGCTGGGTCCAGCCCCTACAATGCGAGTCCAACTCGTCCCGCTGTATCCTGCTGGGCCTGGGGTCCCCTGCTGTTCGGGACCCATTCTGTGATGGTTTTAGCCCACATCTGATCGGACATGGCCAGGCCAGTTCAATTTAAGTTCGGCAGCAATGTGGCCAACGTTCTTGATTTTAGTTTGGTGAGCGCAGTTCCGTGTTTCTGATCTTGTCAGTACAAAAAATGTTGGAAAATATTTCACCTACAAGGGACAACACTTAACAACAATTCCATGCAAAAATTACCAATTTTAGTCATTGTCGTAAGGCATTTTGCGTTTGGCCCCTAAAGTACTTTAATTAATAGATCAAAATACCGACATTGGTGATTAAAATGTTAATTCTTTTGTCAACTGGCTGCGTTCTGATTAGCCATTATTTTCTGTTTCTCTTCGTGTTGTAGACGTGTTTCTTGTAATTGTAAGGTAAAAGATGCCAAAACAAGCGCCCAATGATGACTGTTTACCGCATTTCCAATTCTGGGTGAGTTTTTGTATATAATTGGCATTTCTAATCTATTGATTATTTTATATTGTGTCAGCGTTTATCCATGCTATTTAAAACGCTGCAGTGGCTTGGACATGTATTCGATGGAGTAGACTAGGTATGTCACCTATACCACCCTCACAGTTTAGTCGACCATGTCCAGAAGACAACTCGTCGATACAACTGAAGACAAAGGTCGCTAAATTTTGTTCCTATTTCTATTTGTTTTTTGAGGGTAGATAGATAGATATCAAAATAATTTGCAGGGTGTAAAAGTTATGGAATAAAAAATTATCATTGTTCTTCGAGCCGTAAAGTGACGCCTTTAACAAAATGTTCGTCGCCATAAAATTAAAATTAAAATAATTATTGCATAGAAAATTATTGTTATTGATAAATTTTTTTAATAATTCGTAGCTGAGATCTTTACCTAATTTGGTATAGGTACCTACATTTAAGACGAAAACTAAGAGTAGTTTCGTCTAAAAATCTTAGTTTTATATTTTTATACCATTTAAAAGTGAATAGTTTAGATAAAAACAACATTTTTTTTTCATGCAATAATTACAATTTTAATTATTTGGACAACTGATTTTTTTCGTTTGGCAGTGGATTGAGTTTTTCTTTGGCGGTGCACTTTGGATCGCAATATCTATTAGAGGACATTCATTCCAGTAAATCTCAAGAAACTAAAAAAAAATTCTAAAAACCCAAACGAGCAGGATATTTTCACTATTAGCGAAAATTACCATGGTAAATCCTATAAAATAAAACCTAAAAATACCTACGTGTAGCTCTTAAATTAATGTGCTAGTATTTAGTTCACTTAACCTTCTAGTTCTAAACGTACAACATTTTCACTAAAATTGAAAAATTTAGGGAGTCAAATCAATGTAATTGACTTGTAGGTTCAAAACGGGAACAAAATAAAAACAACATAAAATAAAATGACAGAAATTTAATTAAAATTAAATAAATTAATAGAAATTGAAACGGGGTAAAATTATATGAAAGGTAAAATTATGATTAATTATTTGTTAATATATAACGGGTACTTTTTGGATTAAAATATGTCTTAAGAACTAAAATATTTTATGCTTAAAATTAATTCCTATCTTACATAGTGGTTAGTTGGCACTTACAAAATGGGAAACTTAAACAAAACGGCTAGATAGGAATAAAAAAAAGAAGATTCACAAAGTGAATCTTGAATGAAATGTTGACCAGTTCTGTATATGATTGGAGGCGCTAGTGTGTCGCAATGTTGTCAATTGGTTGGCTTGTATTATGGTGACTGAACAACGGATAGTTTATACATACTTATACAGGTAAAGTTTTAAATGGGCCTTTGGAGCCAATTCCTAAACTATGCGAAAAATGCTAAAAAAGACGCGTGCCCAGTTTTGACAAAATCGAAATTCATATGATTTTTGATAAAGTCATGTTATTATTTACATCTTCAAAAAAGAAAGATGATCTTAATTCTTTATGTCTACCGTCATTTTGCCGTATAACATTACATAGTATAAAATAAAGTCACTTTTCGCCGTCCCTATGTCCCTTTGTATGCTTAGATCTTTAAAACTACGAAACGGATTTTGATGCAGTTTTTTTAATAGATAGAGTGATTAAAGAGGAAGGTTTTTAGATATACCTAATACATACATGCATAATACAGCCATGCGAAGCCGGGGCGGGTCGCTAGTTGTAATTAAACCGTCAACGTTGTGACGTATTTAAACGAATTTTGCCTTTTGTCTCGTACTGGCGACAATTTTCCCACTAAGTAATAACAGTGCAACTTTCCAAAATGTAAAAAATAGGATACTCCTAAATCCTTAGGTATACTAAGAATAGATATGCATATGAATGCCTTAAAATCCTAAATTTATTTATATTAGAGCCATGTTACTTGCTTAATTAAGTATTTAAGTAATCAACAATTTAAGTAATGATTACACATCTAAGTGGTATTTAAATTATTTTATAACTAATTTATAGTATATGTAACTAAGTTACTTTTTTTTGCAATTATAATTATTGTAATTAGTTAGAATAGAAAATTAAAGTTGTGCAATTGAAGTTTTAGGGGTAGATTTGTAATATCTTGTGGGGTAACTGTAACATATTTTGGGGGCAAATGTAACTTACTCTGAGGGCAAAAGTAACTTCATGTAGGTTTTGACGTAAGGTTTAAAAATGTAAAAAATAAAAATGACATTATGGTAGTGAAAATATAAAACAAGGAAATGTAGATATTGTCAAAGTTAGAAGGGTGTCCGGTCACAGTTGCAAGCGGCCCCACCGTGCCCCTGCCGGCATTGCACGTCGCACCACGCGTTCCACCCGGCCGGGGTGTTCAGCACGCGTGAGGCAAGGAGCGTGGCGGTTGGAGCCAGGGCTACCGTGCGGGGCTCGCTGATGCATGTGGGGCAGCCTGGGAGACGATACATTATGAAAATGTTTGGAATATTTAAAAAAAGCTAAGAGAAAGAAGTATGGCAGAGAAAAATGTAACTAACTGCGTCGACAACAAATGGGATATGGACAAGGCAGAAGATTTAGTCTCAGTTTTGTTTCTGTGGCCTATTTTACAAATACGACTAGTTGTAATATACTTTTTGTGTGACATTATTAGACATAGGTATTTGCCTTCCACAAAAACTTTGCCTCTGATGTAATTATGCACAAATCATGCAAAGTCATATAACCTAAAAAAGCGATTCTAACCTGTTAAAAGATAGCCATCGGTGCAGAACACTTCACAGATGCCGGTCCAGTCGACTGCTCCTTGGTTGTTGTTCGCTGTCTCACCGCAGGGGCAAAGTGGCTGACCTATGGTAGAGTTAAGACATTACACTCTTTGTGTGACTGTAAGAAGTAATACAAACGATGGAGCACCTGACGGCCTGCTCTCTATGCCCTGTTAGTTGCTCTGGAGACGATCTCAATAAGGCAACAGATAATACGGTTACCGTAGCTGAGTTTTGGATGTCGGACTTAGAACTGTAGACTCACCCACCGTAGTGCTTCAAAACTGCTATTATTATAATGTTTTCAACTCAAGTAAGATTCTAAGGTTTTGCTCAAGTTCAAGTTTGAAGTCTCTTGAATTTATTAGATAAGTATTATTAGAATAAAAACGTTCTAAAAATAGTAATTTTAGATATCTACGGCGCGGCGGCGGTTCTGCAATTCTATTTTTAAACTTGTATTCAATGTTGTAAAACTATTACCTATATACTATATTTACACTATACCACAAAGGTAGCTGCGATAATGTTTATAAATATCGTTGCACACTGTAGGTATATTTTAATAGTAAATATACATTTAAATATATTATAACAATCAAAGATAATTATCTTGCTAAATGTTAACGTAAACGCTACAAACCTAAATTGCATGCCCTACAGTTGAGTAAGGTGATTCTGTAACACCAATACTATGTACCCTTATTCGCAATAAATGAATTATGAATTATTATGAAAGATAATATTAAACACTACATTGAATTTGTAAAATAAATTGACATTTTAATTTTATTCGACGAATTATATTCTTTTAATTGTAAGCAGATTGTAAGCAGATTGTAAGTATGTAAATCATTAAACTAGTTTTCGGGTTTTGCATGACCATGAACCAAAATGTATAAATTAGTTGCCCTTGACTGCAACTAATCTAGAAATAGTAACTAAGTAGTCTGACAATTATATTTGGATATCATTTTTAAAATCGATATAACTCCGCCCCGACTGTGTTTAGATATGTAATTTTGATATTGTGTCATTAAAATTATAGGACATTTTGCTACTGCTAGTTTTTCAGAAATACCTAATAAGGAAAGATATAAGGACTTTATTTTTAAGATCTGCCGTGTGGCTATGCAATAGTAAAAAAATAAAAAATAGGTTTATGCAAATGAATAATTTGAAACTAAATTCTACACTAGCAGCGCTCCGCGGTTTTACCCGCGTAACTCCCGATCCCGTGAAAATATCGGGATAACAAGCAGCCTATGTTACTGTCAATGAATCAATGTATCCGAAACTACTAGACCGATTTAGATGAAACATGGTATGGAGACAGCTGGAGACTTGCATTAACACATAAGTTATATTCCCACGGGATAAGGAGTTACGCGAGTTAAACCGCGGAGCGCTGCTAGTTTATAATATTAGTATAGACAAGCTCTTGCCTGCGACTTCGTACGCGCAGAAGTCGAAAGAATTTTGCAAAGAAGTAGATTGGACCAAGGAACCACGTCGTCCCATACAAACTTTGCCCCCTTATTCACCCCTTAAGGGGTATAATTTCGGAAAATCCATTCTTATCAGATACCTTCGAGAACACTCCTTCCAAGTTTCAGGTCTCTACGATTAGCGGTTTAGGCTGTTACTTTGATCAGTCAGTCAGTCAGTCAGTCGTTCAGGACAAAGCATTTTATATGTACAGATAACATCAGAGTCTATGTCAAGACTTACCGAGATGATTCTCACAGAGCGTGGGGCAGACTCCGACGCGGGGTTGTCCGTACTCCACGGCGGTATCATTGTCGATGATCAGAGCCGACTGAAGTCCTACTGGCATCATCTTGGGACAGGTCGCCCCGCATACTGCCCCGCCTAGACCTGGGGCAAACGCGGGGCACATTTCAACTTGTGGGGCAAACATAGATAAATATTATAATATTATAATGATGATGATGATTTTTGATTTTAATTATAAGACCATTGTACCCCATATTTCTTACAAATAAATGAACGAAATTGATGAAAATACTGTGGTCGTTGACTAATTACGCTCCGCCATCACCAAATGAAGAATGTCCATTTTCTTAGGAGATTTAGGCAACTGGTTATTTCAGTGTATTTGTTTTTCTTTGTAACCTTTTTGTTTTTTTAAAATTAATTTTCATTGTCATGTTCATTTCTTCTTTCCTGTGTTTGTCGTGTGTTTGTACTCAATAAATGCGTTTCTTTCTTTCTATTTTATAAAATAAATTCCAATTTTATTTTACACCTTAAGATTTAAAAAAAATATTTTTTTTTGTTACGTTGTATATTTGATAAGTATTTTTGTTTCAAATATTATGTAAAAAATATCATTCGCGTAACATAACTAAAGTTTTTTTGACGATAAAAAGTGCAGGCTCTACTGGTCTCTACTGTAAAATTTTAAATTGCTATTATTTTATTTTCATAGGAAAACATACGCTACGCTACTACGCTATTATATAAGACTATAGTCCTCTACTTTAAAGCTTGAGTTGAAGCTGCTTGAACTGTAAATTTGAAACAAAATGTTTTGCGCCGACCTCAGAATTGCCCACTTTAGGACATTTTCCATTCACGAAAAAAAAATAACAGAAAACAAAAAATAACAATAACCTAAAAAGTATAAATTGGGTTAGTATTATAATACATAGCATTACCTAACATCAAAATTAGAATAAATTAAATTAAATTTCAACATGATCACAAAATGGCTCACTTTTGAAAAACAAAACCCCATTCACAAAACAGTCACAGAAAAAAAACCCATAACCTAAAAAATTAAAACAAAATAAATTTTAGACACCGCACTGAAACGTGACCCACTTTTGAACATTCTCCTTTAATTTATTTTTATCACAGACACAAATAAAAACAGAAGACTTTTTCGGATGATGTTTTTGTGGGATGAAATGAAATGGGATGAGATACGAACCAGCATGGCACAAGTCCGAACACAAGGCACTCCTATCCGAGACTGACGTCACCTCACCCCCGCTCGGGTTCCTGAATTGCGTCAAATATATCTTATTCAGTCCTCCATTGGTATACTTGAGCTGGAGGACGACCTCGGGGGTGTCTAGCTGTCTCCCTTCCACCCCTTGCTCTGGCGGTTCCAATTGGTCGGTTAGAACGGGGGTGGTTAGGGTGACGCCTATCACCAACATTCGTAGGATTTTCTGGAAATAAAAAATGATTTTATTTTGAAAAATGAAAAAAGCAAGGACAATGGAGAGGTTTCAGAGTACGCTTCAAATAATTAATTAGGTACTAAGGGTCTGTACAGGGTGATTAATTTGAGTGTCAGTAAGGGCAGGTATAGAACCGTTGTAGCTACGGAAAAATGTTCTTAGGAGACCACCTTATTTTTTGGACCAACACTCTCAAAAAAGTATGACGTCATGCGTTATTAACAAGTAACCATAACACGTTATGGACAAGTAACCATAGCAACGTATTGTAATTGAAGTCAACGATACAAAACAGTTCAAGACGTTATCAAGTAAAATTATCGTCCGTAAACAGACTTTACGATAAAAAATTGAGTTTTTTAAATATATTTTTTCCTATAAGTCTTCTATTCGACACTTGTCACTATGACACAAGCCCAGGTGAGCTATATTATTAACTAGCGACCCGCTCCGGCTTCGCACGGCTATATTATACATAAAAACCTTTCTCTTGAATCACTCTATCTATTTAAAAAAACCGCATCAAAATCCGTTGCGTAGTTTTAAAGATCTAAGCATACAAAGGGAATAGGGACGGCGAAAAGTGACTTTATTTTATACTATGTAGTGATAAACAAACACAAAACGCTTGACGTTTACCATGACGTCGTCATGGTAGCAGAACATGGCACTTTTTTGTGAATGCAAGGGTTCCATCAATTTATTAGACGTTATCTTGAAAAAAAAAACTAGGCTTGTATATGGTGACTATAACTTCGCAACTTTCCCCTATGAAATAATATCAATATGTATAATAATACCTTTTCCTTAGAGTTTGTTGTAACTTCAACCGCAATATATCTTCCGAACATCTTCAAACTAGGTTTTATGTATATAAAATGGTAAATATAAAGTTATTCTGTCTGTCTCTAACATGATATTATTAAATCTTGATGCTAAGATTTGTAATCTTATATATAAAAATGAATCGCAAAATGTGTTGGTAAGCGCATAACTCAACAACGCCTGGACCAATTTGGCCAATTCTTTTTTTGTTGTGTTTGTTATTGTCAGGAGAAGGTTCTTATGAAAGAAAATATTAAGAAAATTGCGTAGAAAATTATTACGCGGGTGAAACCGCGGGGCGCAGCTAGTTAATGATAAATATTTAATGAAAAATTAAACGATTGTGCCAAAATATCCCTTTAGGTGTTTGTTATAGGTACGAGACATCTGGCCCGTTTCTCTAAACTGGTCCATGTACCTGCTGCTGTGTAGTGGCCTGCAGTCCAGTTTTTTGCGTAGGCGAGATGTACCCTAACCCCAAAAAACACGTATTCCTTCATAGACACATAATGATAATTATGATGACTTTCAGATGAAAAAAATAATAATTTTCCAAATCGGCCCAGGCGTTTTCGAATAATTGGCGTACATACATTATAATAGTACATTGTTATCCAAGGTGTGAAAGTCACTCATTACAAGTCCCGAGACGGAGTTTGGCGCCCGAGCGTAGCGAGGGCGCTAATAGTTCGAGGGACTTATTAATGAGTCTTTCACCCGAGGTAAACACTGTGCTTTTCATTACGAATAATACATAAAATTCTTCATAACAACGAGAGTGAATGAGACTATGAGACTCCATACCACATGAGTAGGTACTCATGTGTCCATACTACCTGATCCTCTTACAAGGTTGGGACCAAGGAGGGTATACATTATGTAGTGTTTTTTTTAGGTTTTTAGGCTATTTGTATTCAATACTTAAATACGGCGGTACTTAGCGAAGAAGTTTTTAATAATGAGTTAATCCAACATTGGGAAATGAAGCGAAGTCCGTAGATTTAACTTACAGTTTTTGTAACACGGTTTGTCTAGAAAATGTTATTTACACAAAATACACAGTCATAAATGAAAAACCAGATTAAACTTAACACAAAAACATAATAAAATAAGATAAAATAGTTACTTAGTACTAAACTCTGGCAGTATGCATGAGCCGTGCCAAGCCATAATTATTATTCTTTGGTGTAAAAAAAAAAGCAAGGAGGTTAGGTTTTTGAAGTTCCTTATGCGTAATGTTACTGATACTGGCTACATGCACATTGCACAAGTCGTGCGAAGCCATAATTTGACGTGACAGCTGTCAGTGAAAGAGAAAAGCCCTAGGGCTGGAAATTTTATTTTCTACACGCTCTTCATGCATCTTTAGACCTACTTTCGGAGTATGAGTAATGAAAAAATATATATACGCGACGAATTGAGAACCTTCCCTTTTTTAAAGTCTGTTAAAAAAGCAGTAGGTACATTATCAGGCATGCACACACACAACCAGACAGACATAGCTGTCAAAATATCACCCCTGTATTAAGGATTTAAAATCGATCCAACAAAAGTTTTATAAAACGATTTAATGTGATTTCTTAAGGACTTTTGACTTTTAAGAGTAGAGGGTAATTTGCAAAAACCAAATGACGCCATAATTACGTCATAAGTTGTATCGGATGTTGTTAATCCAATCTCTTTAGGTTATTAAGTTAACATTAAATTGTCTTACGCTTTCGTTCAAACAAAGCCTTTTTATGTCTTTACGTAGCCGCATTCTTAATACATTATTTATTTATTATTTACTAGCTGCGCCCCGCGGTTTCACCCGCGTTACTCCCGATCCCGTGGGAATATCAAAATGAAAAGTAGCCTATAGCCTTCCTCGATAAATGGACTATCCAACACAAAAAGAATTTTTCAATTCAAACCAGCAGTTCCTGAGATTAGCGCGTTCAAACAAACAAACAAACAAACTCTTCAGCTTTATAATATTAATAAAGTAAAGATTATTCGAAGGTTCAAAATTAACTTTAAAATAAAAGTAAACCCGAGTGCAACAACTAGGTACACCAACCGCCGAAGGTTCTAGAACTTTCAGCCGTGTAAGTGCGAGAGAGACAGATAGATAGGGAGACGGGGTAGAGTGAGATAGAAGATATAGTATTGATCCTCTTACTTAGGTACCTAGTGGACGTGTATGTTTAGTTATTTACTATGTACTTAAAATTATTGCTTAGTTTGATATGGTGTTAGGTTATGTGTGTATTGCTAGCAATGACCTGCGGTTTCACCCGCGTAACTCCCGATCCCGTGGGAATATCGGGATAAAAAGTAGTCGATGTTATTGTCAATGAATCAATGTATCCTCATACCAAGTTTTATCAATATCAGTCCAATAGTTACGGAGCCTATTCGTTACAAAGAAAATATTTTTTCTCGTTTTTATATTAGTGCTGATAGAACTAAGGGTCTAAGCCCACTGTTGCTTATTTATGGATTTTGACTAGGACTTTTCTTTCTGTCTTGATCGTTTTTTATTTCTGTTTCCATCATCTTTCTTTTATGTTTCAATCGTCCTTTGTTTGCTTGCGTTTCGACAGTCTTTTGCTTCCGTTTCGGTCATCTTTTGTTTAAGTTTCGATCATCTGTTGTTTCGGTTTCGCCCTTCTTTTATTTCTGCTTCAATCGTCAATTGTTTCTGATTCAGTCGATCTACTTATTTTGGTTCATTCTAGTTATTCTGGTTCATAATATCTCCCTCTAGTAGTGAAATGGGACAATTCTCACCACTGGTAGATGAGTTGGGAATTCAATTGTGCTACTGGTCCAGATCGAATTGTCTATGACCAAGGGCCAAGCAAAGTTACATGTAGCTAATTATTCGAAAATCTGTTAATATTTAAGGGTTAGGTATTTGACGACCCAGTTGGTACAATAGTCACCATACCAGACGGTTGTATACGTTATTAAATAAATTAAAATTTGGTTATTTATGACACTAAATCGTAATATTAATATTTTGTGATTCTTTCAGTTCGGTTATTTTGTTTCTACTTTCTACGTAGAGAACCTTTATTATCTATCATTATTGTGACAAATATTATATTGTTTAGATCAGTCATGTCAAACATACGGCCCGCGGGCCGCATGCGGCCCACGAATCATATTGATGCTGCCCGCAGTCAGAATCTAGATCACAAGTTTTTTTGCGTATTTTTTAAATTTTCGTTTCTCTCGCACTTGCAGTGCAAGACACCCTTGACTTTGAGTATTCAAAAGCTAGCTATCCTTTTTTGTAGTTCGTATTTATGTGAACAAATCTTTTCTATTATGAAAATGAATAAGAACAAATATCGGCGAACACGTGATAAACATCTTCAGTCTATTCTCAAAATAAATACCACTAATATGACACCTGATAACAATGATTATTATGAAAAAAAAAACAAAAGAAGTCAAGTTTCCTGGTCCTACAGATAAAACTTCTCCTTTTTTATTATTTTTGCAGTACCTACCTACCTATCTACAGTTAGAAAAACTTAAGTGTTACCTACCTACCTATTTAAAAAGTGCCAAATAAATGTAAGTAGGTACCTACCTGACCAAACAACATAATAAAAAATGTATACGTGTTTAATTATTTTATGTCTGGCCCGCTAACACATCTACAATTTTCGTAATGGCCCTTTGGAAAATCGAGTTTGACACCCCTGGTTTAGATACTTATATAGCTGAAATAAAAGGTGAATTCACGTCTGTCCCTGATTTTACCCGACTACGGCACAGCTAAAACGGAGGGTTATGTTTTAAACAAATACCATAAAAAATACATACAACCGAATTGAGAACCTCCTCATTTTTTGAAGTCGGTTAAAAAAGGACCAACGGTTTTACATAAAGGAAAAGCGAGCAAACTTTCCAGTCGATAAAATGACTGCTTTAAATAGCGCGTGTGTTTCTCTTACCTATATTTTATTTCCACGTTTGACAGTCATTGATGGTAAAAAAACTTGGTCAATAAAATGGCGAATTGGTTGTGTGTTACAGATGTTGTCAAAATATGAGTAGGTATAGGGTGGCACCTTTGGGTTTTGTCCTTATACGGCTCGTTTGATGAAATCACCGTTTGTTCGATTTTATGAGTTTTATCATCGAACTAGTGAGTTATTTTCTCATTTGTTCTACCGTCTATATAATATTTAATCGAGTAATAAAATACAATAAAATAAAATTTAATTTACAATAAAATAAAAAGTACCATACCTGCTGGTAATAAGGGCTGAAAGGTTTTTTAAAACCTTGTAGAAAATAAACAAATGAATTCAGATTCACAATAAAGCAAATATTAACCTGTTTTTAAGGTAGTTTTTCCTATGTTTACTAAATATTTAGTTTTTAATTAAGGTGGCCCTTATTACGCGCAGGTACCTTACTTAATGTATATTTAAAAAAACTAACCTTGCACATGTCCATTGTTGGTGACATTTCGTTATGGAGTGGACACTCTATCCAAACATAAGTGCAGGCTTTTATTTCACTTAAACATAGACTAGTTATGTTGTAGGCGTACAGATACGATATTTTACAAAATACTTATCTAGTCTATATTTGATAGTGGCGACCCATTCCGGCTTCGCAAGGATTTTTATTAAAAACAAACCGCATGAAAATCCTTTGCATAGTTTTAAAGATCTAAGCATACATAGGGAGATCTCCGTATCGAGTTCCATTGCGATCGGTCCAGTAGTTTTTGCGTGAAGGAGTAACTAACATACACACACGCTAACACACATACTTTTACATTAATAGTATAAGTAGGATGTTCAAGGCGTTTTAACACGTCTTTAAAATCTCGCTTTTCTATCCCACTTTTAGCACCTGGCTGGGTGATGTCACCCAGATGGACGGGACTGTTTGCGACTCCGGACAGTCCCGTGGTCTAACTATTTAAAAGTTAGACCACGACCCCTAGTTGAAGGTCGGAGTGTGGGGTGGTGCTCCAACTGTTTTCGAAACGATCGAAACAGAAACAAAAGACGATCGAAACAGAAACAAAAGACGATCGAAACAGAAACAAAGGAAGATTGAAACAGGAACAAAGGAAGATTGCAAAAGAGGATCGAAACTATAACAAAAGACGATCGAAACACAATCGAAACAGAAATAAAAGATGATTAAATGGTTCCCCAACTTCAGTGTTAAATTATCTTCACGTTGAACCCACTCTGCTCTACTCATCTACTCTATGAGTGATTGTCAATGATAAGCTATCATGAAATCCTGTAAGAGCTTCCCGGAACGATGGTTTACGGGAGATAATGCTTTATCTCAACGTATAGAGCTTTTTGTTTTCATTTACTACGCGCTTTTTGTACTATAGTCATTGCGTTATCTGAAATGCGTCTGAAAGCTTTCAAAATTCACAAAATGATTATGGAATGGTCAGACAAGGAAGTTTAATTTAATTTTTATTTTATTACAACTGCGATTAGTGTTGTTCCCGTGGGAGAATATTGGGATTAAAAAGAATCCTAATTCTTCTTATTGGACATTGCTTTTGGACATTTTCGTTTTTGGTCATTATTCATGAGAAGGTTGGCAACTCTGCGTCGCTAATTAATTTTACCTATCTACTAATTTTCATTAAACCCTGCTAAACAAAACAACAATAAAAACGAATTAATAAGTATATGAAGTAATAAAACTCAACAATTATAAAACTTGGTAAGGCACCATCATAACTTTTTAATTCGATCGGGTGAGCGGCTGAAGGCACCGCACCACTTTAACTATGCAGCCACAGATTGAACAGCGGCAAAGGATCGTAATGAACGCGCTTATAGTATTTTGTTTCTCCTTCGGTCGTCTTTAATTGTTTCTCTTGCGATCGTCTTTTGTGTCTGTTTCATTCTAACATTCAAACGTCTTTTTGCTCCTGTTCGCTCGTAATTTGTTTCTGCTCCGATCGTCTTTTGTTTCTGATTTTATTGTCTTTTGTTTATGTCTCAAACGTCTTTTGCTCCTGTTCGCTCGTAATTTGTTTCTGTTCCGATCGTCTTTTGTTTCTGTTTTTATTGTCTTTTGTTTATGTCTCAAACGTCTTTTGCTCCTGTTCCGGTAGTAATTTGTTTCTGTTAAGAACGCTTTTTATTTCTGCTCCGATCGTCTTTTGTTTCTGATTTTATTGTCTTTTGTTTATGTCTCAAACGTCTTTTGCTCCTGTTCTGGTCGTAATTTGTTTCTGTTCCTATCGCCTTTTGTTTCTGTTTCAATTGTCGTGAGTCTTGTTGAAAACCAGGAGAAAAACCATATACTGAGGTACATCGAGATGTGCTTGATAAAACTCAAACAGTTCTCCAACTCTACCAACCTAACAACCCTAAAAGGTTGTATTAGCTACATTCTTCGTCAAAACAATACGTCGTATTTCTACTGTTCAGAATAATTTTAAAGAGGTTAAACGTGAAAAACATCCCTGTCGTAGTATAAAAGCTCCCGCGTAGGCGTGGCTGTGTACGTCAGACGGGGTGAACCCGCCCCCTCGACACCCTGGGGGTGGACCCGCCCACACACCCGGGGGGTACTACCCGCCTTTACCCATCGAGCGGGGAGGGAAGGGGGGATGGTTATCGGAATGCAATCGTGAATTTGAAAGCAGTGATTTTTTTGGATTTGTTTTTTGATTGTGTTGAATTACTTACTGAGTTTTTTTAATGTTTTGTATCTAGGTAGGTACCTATCTAAGTAGGTACCTACTCCAACTTTTGTTTCAAAATGATTTATTGACGTGATAACGTCTTATAAATTGATGAACACCGGCAGCACTTGCAAGATCGTGCAACGTCAGTCCAGTCACGTTCCGGGAACGTGAGGTATTGGCATGGTAACCATAGCAACTGTAAAACGTTGCTATGGTTACCATCAAGGTTTCCTTATGACATTATCACGTAAAATTATCGTCCTCAAACCGACTTTACAGACAACCATTTTTTTGCATTATTTATTTGCACGTTTTAGTAACAAAGGAATCATTTATATTATGTTTTGTTTGCTCATAATTTGTCAAATTGAAGTTATTAACGTTTAAAAATAAATCAAATTATTTTCATCGATTTTGAGGCGCCTGATGCCTTCTTCTCATTGGCAAATTGAAATTCAAAATTGTTTATTCATTTGGAATCATACTATTTACATTAAAATCACATTAAAACGTCTTAAAAACTAAGTTAGGATATGTGCCTTCGGAACGCACTGACCAATGAGAAGAAGGCACAAGGAACTCAGGTTATTAGGTAAGTTTTTGAAAAATGAAAACTCTGGTTTAAACAAGATCTTTTCACATCTCTACTGCGACTGATTCAACTTACCCGAATTATTTTTCAATTTTTGAAAAACGCGTTTTATGGCTTAGGTAACTACTGAAATACTGAACGGATTTTGTTCATTCTTTCACTGATAAAAAGCTACATTATCAAGGCGTAATATATACTAGTTTTATTCTAGACTATCGACCCGCCCCGGCTTCGCACGGCTATATTATGCATGTATTATACATATAAACCTTCCTCTTGAATCACTCTATCTATTAAAAAAAACCGCATCAAAATCCGTTGCGTAGTTTTAAAGATCTAAGCATACAAAGGGATAGGGATATAGTGACGGCGAAAAGAGACTTTATTTTATACTATGTAGTGATAGTGATGATAGTGATATTGCTATAAATTCAGGATTTATTTGGATGAAAACCGCGAGTCGCTACTAGTCTTTATCAGATTTTTGTAACGAATAGGCTTCGAAACTACTGGATTTTGATGAAACTTGGTATAAATATAGAAAAAAATCATTGACAGTAATCGTACTAATATTATGAAAGTTTGTATGTATGGATGTATGGATGTTTGTTACTCTTTAACGCAAAAACTACTCAATGGATTTTAATGAAACTTTACAATAATATAGCTTATACATCACAATAGAACATAAGCTAAAATTAAAAAGATATTGTGTGAATTGTCTAACTAAAATATTACGAAAAGTGTCGAAGAATTGATAAATGTCAAGGTGACAGATGTCAAAGTGACATCTGTGAAATTGCTCAGCGTTTTTCGTCATATATTTTCACTGGATCGGAACTAACGCGGGTGAAACCGTGGGGCGCAGCTAGTATAGTATACTTTATATCCCGATATTCCCACGGGATCGGGAGTTACGCGAGTAAAACCGCGACAATCTACTAGTAGTTTTAATAAAGCGTCGAACAAACAAAGGGCGAGCTGCACCTCCTACATACTTCTACACAAACTCATTAATCAGACTCAGGCATTTCAGTTCCAGTGGGAGGGGGGTCAACTCTGACATTTGCAACACCTACGTACAAAGGGGTTATATAATGGGGGGTTCGGGGGTAGGGGGGAGAGAAGGGGGGAATGCATTAAGTGCATATTTGCTTACTGGTTGCATCCTTCGGTTTCACCCGTGTAATACAAATACAAAATATATTTTTTATCACAGTTGCTCATAAAGTGGATCTTATTAGACCGCTTTTAGGCTCATAATGCAACGTATTATATACGCGTGCGATATAAAAATATCCAACTAGTGCTAAAATAAATGTATCCCGATGAGTTAAATACGTATCTTACTGCTAATTACATGTTAGGTAGATGAAACATTCTTAATTTATCTGGGTTATTTATACTGTTTTGAAAAGAAGAAAAAAGGTACCAACAAAGAGTTTTTAAGCCTTGCTGGCCAACACCGCTCTTAACGCCGTACGATACACGTGTGGATTGATCTTTGTATCTCGGCTTTGTAAACGCCCTCGCGTACCGCTCGCGCGTGTTAAGCCGCCTCTATGCAAAGATTAATTTTCCACACTTGTATCGCAATGTACAATATTTAAACTCATTTTACATAATAAACTATATAAGCAGAAGGACTAAATATTAAATAAGTATGTAGAACAAAATAGCATAATATTATGCCTGAGTCTGATACTAACATAGTGTAGGGATAGGGGCGGCACCTTTGGGTCTTATCCGTAGAGAGGTTTTATTCTTATTTATTTTAAGCTAGCTACTGTCACGGCTTGTTGACAACCCACCCCCAGAGGTTGCCTGGAAGAGATCGCTTTTATCGATAACTGGAAGAGAGCGCTTTTAGCGATAAGGCCGCCCACAGTGTCATTGTTTTTGTTTTTTTTGTTTTTTTTTTATAATTTTCAATTAGTTCGATTCATGAGTTCTATCATCGAACTAATGAATTTTATTTACTCATTTGTTTGATCGTGAAATTTAAATAATAAATTAAGTACTTTAATAGTATTTTTTAATCGAGAAATAAAATGCAATAAAATGAAATTTATTACTTTACAATATATACCGCACTTGCGGGTAATAAGGGCGACTAAAAGGTTTTTAAAAACTTTGATATTATACAGTGACAAATAAAAATAAAAATAAACAAATGAATTGTTTTTCAGATTGAATAATATTTATCTAATGACTTGTTTTTCATTAGTTTTTCTTATTTTTACAAAATGTTTAGTTTTTAATTGACGTGGCAGGTGCCCTTATTTCCCGCAGGTGATTTACGATAGTAATTTTTACGAACAGTTTTTAAATAAAAAGTTTTTTTTTATTTATTTAACTAAAAAAGTACACATTTTCTTCCATACTAATTTCCCGCCAAACTGCAAAGTGCAAAGCAAGTGCAAGTGGTTTCCGATATTACAAGACCGATTTTGATTAAGCTCAATATAAAGACCGTTTTATCCCGATATTCCCACGGGATCGGGTCTTTGAAGAAGGAAATCGCAGGCTGCTAATATCAGGATAAAAGAACCTAGCCTATGTGTTATTATGACCAGCAGCGTTCTGCAGTTTCACCCGTATAACTCCTGATCCCGTGGGAATATCGGGATAAAAAGTAGCTTAAGTTACTGTCAATGAATCAATGTATCCTCATACCAAGTTTCATCTAAATCGGTCCAGTAGTTTCGGAGCGTATTCGTTACAAACAAAAATATCAATTTTCTTATAATATTGGTGTTTGTAAAATCACTGAACAATGTCAATGAAAAATCAATATAAGCTCCTACTTCCTTAATAACTATTTACTATTCAATTACCCACAGAGGCTCCGAACAAATATAATAAGTGGTACATTGTTTCCATAGGGTGAAAAATATATGTTTTTATCACAGTTGCTCATAAAGTAAAGTTGAAAATAATTAAAAATTGAGTTTTGTTTTTATTTTGTTTTTCTTTAGGTACATAAATATATTTTTTCCTTACCATTATATTATTCTGTTTTTAACCGCCGACGCAAAAACAAATGAAAAAAACCCTAAAAAAATATTGTATGTCAGACGAGGTTGTATAGGTTAAAAGTCTTTTGCCTAGCCTTTCGGGAGTGTAATTAACAAAAAATAGTAAACATAACCTAAAATTCTTAAAAACTTTTAATTATTTTAACAAGTCTTTTTTTTATTCGCAACTGTGATAAAAAACGTCGTACGATACACGTGTGGATTGATCATTCCATCTCGGCTTTTGTCACGCTCGCGTTCCGCTCGCGCGACATAAACCGCCTCTATGGACTGATCAACTTTCCCCACTTGTATCGCAATGTACTATTTCAACATTCCTGACAACACGTGTCTGACTGCTCAGTCCAATCGATCGGACGATGCGAACTTTTTTTTACTTTTGCATCGAGTATAAAGTTGCAACCGAACTAGAAAATGAAAAGCACTAAGCTTTCGAAATAGTTCTGTTTGCTAAGCTTATCCAGATGATTTTCGAAGTAAAATAATAAAAAATACTCGAATTGAGATCTTCCTCCTTTTTTTAAGTCGGTTAAAAATAATTAAAAGATGAGTAAGTACAAACATTACTAATGTCTCTATTTTTTATCACAGGTAAAATCTATAAAATTAAATTGACCTATTACAGTCACTTACACAAAGATTCTGATATGAAGGTTTTTATATTTGAAAACCATTTCTACCTACCTATTTTTCTGTTAAAATTACGCGGGCGAAAAACAACCCTTTCCGAAGAAGTGTTACGAAGTAGTTCTGCCATTACAACCAACAAAGCGATGCCAAACCCCCACCCAATGGAATAAGGGGAGGTGGGGGTGACCTATTTCTACCGTATTGACCATCGCCCACGTTCTAGATTCCCACATTTACCTTTCGACCTTTCCACGGCGCATGCGCGGGGAACCAACCCCTGGAACCCGAGCTCCTGAATCTTTCAGTCCTCATCTCGCTCCGCTGGTGAAACCAGCTCTGAATTTCAAAATCTCGAAAATATAAATTTCCCTTCATATATGAAAAACATATATAAAATCTCAATATTAAGGAAACATACCCTTTATATATATAATTGTATATCTGATCCCCTCCGGCATATCCTAATTTGTTTTTCAACTAAAAATATTTCTTATAAATAATAGTGTTCCGTATATAATTAGTAATTAATTATTGTATATAATAGGCTTCGAATCTTCAGTTTTATAAGGTCAGTATATATTTTTAAGCATTTCCTCCACTTTATATATATTTTTAGATGAATGTTGTAGGTTTCATACTTTAAAATCATCATTTTTCATACTAAATAGTTGATAGATTCTCATAAATTAAAAACAGACAGACGGACAATCGAGTGGTCTTATAATGGTCCCTACAGAACCCTTGAAATCCAAAAACATTAATTTTAAAGTAAAAAAAACCACCTCCAATTAAATTAAATTGTCTCATTTTTAAATTGGGTAACAATTAACTTTTGTTTTAATTGGTAATTAAAAAGATCATTTTTAAACTGGGATTAAATGAATTTTTAAATAACGTCAAATACCTTTTTAAACAGAGGTTAAAATGCATTTTTTTAAACTGGGGCTTAATACCTTTCCACTTTTGAACTGTGATTATCCATTTTTTAAAACTGGGGTAATAAAATAGAATCATTAACCTTATATTTTCTCTGTTCACAGAAATTTCTAGATTAGAATGTCAAAGCTGAATCTGGACGGCTTTTTTTCCTACTGCAAGCAAATAGCTGAACACATACAGTTGGTTCGTCCATTTCTAATTCATATAGCTCTCTCGTTGACTTGCCGCCATTTTGTATTGCAAATATCGATCATCCGCCATCTTGTTTTGGCTTTTCATGTCAGTTCAGCTTTGAATGTTAATTCTTAGTAGAATCATTTTATCAGTTTAAAAAATGCATTATTTTAATAAATTAAACTGTTAAACCTTCAAATAAAGGAAGGTGTTATAATTTTAACTCCGATTTATAGTTGTTTGTGAACGTGCCCTCGTAGCTCCGACTTAAATCCGTTTTCTGAATTTCCGAATCCGAATTTTCTAAGCTATGTCTCATATTAATCGGTTAAGTTTTTTTAAAAGGTATAAGCATTTAATTAATAATTAATTGTGACCCATAAAATTCCCCGTTCGGGAGTTAAAAATGCTGATTCATCTCTAAAAAAAAACTACACAAAATCGGTTCATCCGTTCGGTCGCGTACGATAACACAAAGAGACAGACAAAACTATAACACCCCTCTTTTCAGATCGGAGGTTAAAAATCACTACTTTCATCTCCATTTTAAAACGAAAACCAATAAAAATGATGCATTTAAACGTAGATTCTAGATTGCTTTTAGAATTTGAATCGTCAATGTGACCGTTATTGATCGAGTCCAGTGCGCATGCGTGTCGCTCCAGTCTGACCTTTATGTGCTCAGATGTACCTAGGTTTATGTCTAACTATGTACCTAACTACCTTGCTACATATAGGTGGTATGGTAGAGGCACAGAATATAAAATAGGCATTTGTAGCATCGATGTCGCTACACAAATAATCGGCCAAAATTTATTTTCGATTATCTTTTATTAAAATTTTATCTGACTAAACCCGGGAAACGTTGTTACAAAATCCATAAATAGGAAAAATAAAGGAAAAAAAAATAGAATAGTGTTCGATTCTCAGACCTAACTAATTAGGTACACAAAAAAAATCATACAAATCGGTTCAGCCGTTTAGGTGGAGTTTGGCAACTAACACCGCGACCTGAGAATTTTATATAACACTAGCGACCCGCCCCGGCTTCGCACGGCCATATTATGCATGTATTATACATATAAACTTTCCTTTTGAATCACACTCCTTTAAAATCCGTTGCGTAGTTTTAAAGATCTAAGCATACAAAGGGAAATAGGGACATAGGGACTTTATTTTATACTAGTAGTGTAGTGATAATTATATGTATAGATATATAAATTAACCAGTTGGTTACTTTGAAAAAAAAATACCCTTTATTAATTCCATTCATCACAACTCTTTGGTCGGTTTAGTAGCGTCAATTTCAAATCCTGTTAGAAAAAAATAAATTGAGAACCTTCTTTTTTTGAAAGTCGATTAAAAGAGGACAATCAAGTGATTCTAAAAGTGTTCCGTTTTTATCACTTTATCACGATTTATTAAGGTGCATTCTGATTGATATATTACAAAAATATAATAATATAAATAATAATAAATATTGCAGGACATTCCACACATCGCCATCTAGCCCCAAGCTAAGTAACTAGACTTGTGTTATGGGTGCTAGACAACTCATATACTACTTATATACTTTTCTTTTGTAAATAATATACTTATAATACATAGAAACAACCAGACCACAGACAAATATCTAAGCATAAATGCATGTCTGAGGCGGGAATCGAACCCGCGACCCAGTTTTTGGCAGTCCGGCATGGTGACCACTGTGCCAACTGGGTCGTCTGGGATATGATGGAATATTATACGACGTTGCATATGGGTACCAGACAGAATACTTATGTGCTTTTCTTTTTTTTTAATAACTAGTTGGTCCGTTTAGTTAGTAAATAATTTACTTAATAAAATATTCCTATCGGACCTACGAAAAAAGTTGTGTCGTTGGGAAAGAAAAATAGTTGATTCGTTTCAGTTGGTCGGATTGGAATCCTGAAATTATAAGTATTATTTTGTAGATCATAAGTTGCTAGTATCTACCAATATATTTGTTCCGCCGTAGAATCGAACCCTTAACCTTCTGGAGCGCAGGTTACCAACATGAGTCACAGAGGTGGATTAGTCCGGAATTTTTTATAATATTTAGAAAAGATTAAACAAATTACTAAGCCTGGAGTTAACTATGTCTTCTGTCGACTAAGCTGAGAGGGTGGCATAGGTGTTGGACATTGAAAAATTTCAAGCGTTGAAAAATGGGCTCAAAATTTATTCACTGTAAATAAGCCAAGTGTTCAAAATAAGCCAACAAATACGATCATTGTTAGACAAATAAAAACGAGTTTGACACAAAATAAGCACTTTGCAAAATGACTACTTTGCAAAATGAGCTTTTCGCAAAATGTATACTTACCTTGAAAAATTAGAAATTCACAGAATCAGCACATTTAGGCAACCAACGAAATAAACGTCATATTCAGTGTGTTATATAGTAAACTAGCGACCCGCCCTGGCTTCGCACGGCTATATTATGCATGTATTATACATATAAACCCTCCTCTTGAATCACTCTATCTATTAAAAAAAACCACATCAAAATCCGTTGCGTAGTTTTAAAGATCTAAGCATACAAAGGGATATAGGGACAGAGAAAGCGACTTTGTTTTATACTATATGTAGTGAAGTGATGTTTGTAATATAGTATGTATGTCTGTTTGTCCAGAGCGAGAGAATGGCGTCCCTGTCTGGACACAGCACCCCGAAACTGACGTCCGGAGTCGGCAACCTCTACTATGATTGTAAGTACAGTATGGGTCATAAGTATATGATCAGTTGGCTACACTAATACTATCAACAAGTATTGGAGTTACGACCTTCTTCTAACTAAGGTTACACACAAACATAAATATTTGAATTAAAAGTACACAGAGTGATTATTATTTGTCAACATGTTAGCTATGTGTTTAGTTGTGTGAGTGGTATAAGGGGCCACCCGCTACACCAACCGACGTGGGTTCGATCTACAGGTTACGTTGTTATAATGTTCAAATAGTACTACACAGGATTGTAAACGTTACGGTGGGCAGAGACTTTTGACCGTTGATTGTACTTATATCATTTCATTGATCGAGTGAACGAAGCGTCTGTGCTTCAAGTCCGGCAGCTTCCGCTTTCTAGTCCGTCTGTCTGTCTGTCCTTTTCTCAGGGATGGGTGGTTCATACCAGATACTGAGGTCTATGGTCCCTATTAGGTGTATATACAACCTGGAAACCCATTTATATTAAACCGTCAAGTCAAAAATTTCCAAACTCATTGAGTAAGCTCAATACATAACCATTACATTCAGCTAATGACTCCATAATTCCACCCTTTGAAATCAGAACCACGAGCTTTGTGGATTGTGTCCATGATTAATTACTTGTTTCTGGATAATTGTTTATTTCAAACTATCAAGTAACTACCTAAGTAGATACTTTTGGCAAGTTGCTTGACAAAGGAATAAAAAAGTGATGGTTTTAAATATGACTTGATTTAAAAATTAACCATTAGTATTAAAGAAGGATTTTGTAAATCATTTTTCTTAAAGACGCATTTACGATTTGAAAAACGATGAAATATTGCATTTTTTTTTCCTTTTTTTTTCCTCGACTCTAGATTTGAGACTTGAGAAACGATGAAAATTTGTGTTATACCTATTTTCTTTTTCCTTTTTTCCAATTTATTTCCTTTTCTTATTTTATTTTCATTTTTTTCTTGGACTCGAGATTTGAGACTCGACACCTGACAAATGGTTGTCTGTAAATTACCTTGTCAATAACGGAACGTAGGCGGTAGGTAACGTGACGTCAGCGATGACGTCATCTTTTTTTAGAGTGCCAGTGTTCATCGATTTATTAGACGTTATCACGTAAAAAAGAATCATCACAATCTGTTAATCCAGTCGGTTAAAGAAGACAGAAAATATATCTCCGATGGAAGCAAGTAAGGGTTCTAATCTTAGCTCATTTGATAGAAATATGATCTCAAACGATCTATGTGGTGAGATAAAACGTTGCAATTTCCACAATCAGTGGGTACATGGCCGCGCACGCGACGTTTATCATACTTCCGGAGGCGTCACTTCCGCCCGCGCCGGCGGCTTCCGGTCCCCACTTGAGGGTAGATCAAACAGTTCATATCTGGTTACGTTCCGTTTTACAAGCCGAAATTAAGTGCTACGGTGGTTAAATGCACTATCGTAGACAAGAGTCGCAGTTTCGAACAGTGTTCAACGAACAATTAACTTTATTTTTTTAAGTTTAAGTTATATGCAATTAAAAAAACTTACTGACAATAAATATCAGAGCTTCTTGCTTTAAGATGTTGAATTAGCTACATCCTCTTTCTATATATATATATTTGTTACAAAATATATAATATGTATGACATCACATTTTTACAAAACCAATTTATGAAGCGTGGGTACTTTTAGAAAAAGAAAGAAAGAAAGAAAAGAAATAAAAAGCATTTATTGAGTACAAACACAAACACACGACAAACACAGGAATTAAGAAAGAAACATGACAATGAAAATTAATTAAGTAAAAAACAAAAAATGACAAAGAAAAAACAACATAAATGAGGAGTCGTGTGGTGACCCAAATGGGTCAACCTCAGCTAAAAACTGCAACCAAGCATGCTTAGCTGCAGCGCTGGTCTTCCGGCCATCTTTTCTATTGGTACCTATACTTATTTATGAATAATAAATATTTTTTATTTAAGGGTAAACGGGGTAAAATGACTTCACTGTTCGTCCGTCTGTCTGTCACCAGGCTGAATATGAACCGTGATAGTTAGACAGTTGATATTTTTACAGATTATGAATTAGTTTCCGCTATAACAATAAATAAAACAGAAAACAAAACTTAAGTTGGGCTCCCATACAACATGGAACGGAACGGAACCCTTCGTGCGCGAGTCCGACTCACACTTGACCGATTTTGTATTTTAATCTCTTTTAATTCACTTCCTTTAGTTGTGGAGAAAAGTGTCGAATCAGGAATCGCGATCGCAGTCTTCAATTAGTGTTACATGGAATCTCAATTCGGGTTAATCCCTGTCACCCTTACAATGGGGTTCAAATCAAGTAGGTATTAGTGTATCTATAGCTGTACTGTAGTAGGGGTTACACTTTATAACATTAACTGCGTCCTTAAACAAAGACTTCTTAATACTTTTTTTCTTTTTTTCTATCCGCGATTTTGTCCAAATAGGAGATCCTTTCTAGTGCGTTTTTTCGTTTATTTTAAAGACGCGTAGACCCGTGAAAAAACGTAATGTATTTTTGTCGAATTTTAACTTATTTTCCTTTTCTTCTAACAAAGAGTTTGAATTAGCTACATCCTCTTTCTTCACTATCACTACATAGTGTAAAATAAAGTCACTTTTCGCCGTCCCTATGTCCCTTTGTATGCTTAGATCTTTAAAAATACGCAACAGATTTTGATGCGGTTTTTTTTAATGGATAGTGATTCAAGAAGAAGGATATTATATGTATAATACATGCATAAAATAGCCGTGCGAAGCCGGAGCGGGTCGCTAGTATATGTATAAGTTACAAATTGTGTCATATTTATGATGTTTAATTTAGTCAGTTAAATATATGTTGACAAAATTCAAATGAAATATTACATAACCGATTAAATTTTTATTAACCAGGTAACTACATTTTTAAGGTTATAAAGACGAAAAATATTCAATGTTTTTTTAAATATTTCAATGGAAGACAAGTCAAACAACTAAATTCTTACACAACAATAGTAGATCCACCCCATGTTTCGCAAGCCGTTACTCCGATCACTGCAGATAATTGCCCTCGCCCGCCGTGCGTCACCGTGTGTCCGTCTAATATACGAGTGTAATTCCTACTACGCTTCGGCCCTAAAATGTAGGCTGTATAAGTTGCAGTAGGAATTGAAGAAATATAATATCTAACGTGTAAACATCGCTAAAATCATGACCGAAAAAATGACCGAAATGTAATTTTAATACTAAGTTTTTTTACTGTCATTGTTTGAAGTGTTGTGTACAAATACGATTTAATAAACTGATCCTTCGTTCTTTGTAAGACATATTTACATTTAAAAACACAGATAAATACTTCTATTAACTCAGGATCAATATTCAACTTAGAATTTCGCTCGTAAAAGAACGGATGCGAACGTCAATTTGACAGTTCGCTCACGGAGATTTCACTGGAGAGCAGGGTCGTTGTCGTAAGCACAACATGGTGCCATTGATGACGTATTTCCTTGTGTTTTCATGACGTCATAACAATCTTTCGTGAGCGCGTATAAGCGCGCTCATGGCATTTCAGTGTGATTTCGGAACGCGTTTGAGCGCCTGACAGCGCCCAAAGTCGCCCAATGAAATATATATTTTTTTTTCGAATTAGGCGGGCATGGGCGCGTATAGAAAACTACCACATCGCATACGTAACTATGTATTGTAATTACGCATCCCTTGACCAGGCTATAACTAATAGATATTAATTGGAGACTTGTGTTTGGAACAGCTTACGGGGATCGGAAGAATTGCGATATTGTTTTGGGAGAGTAGTGTTTAATCCAGTGAGGGAGTGAAATACGATAGACTTATTTTGGTGAGAAGAGTACGTACGGGTTCGCTTGGAGAAACTTAGAATTTAAACAAAAAAAACTAAATTAAAATTGGTTCATCCGTTAGGAAGCTACGATGCCACAGACAGACAGACACACATACACACGTTAAACTAACTCCCGTCGTTTTTGTGTCGTGGGTTAAAATCTTAAGTAAATGCGTCACAACGTGTAACGGATGTAAGGACAGAGGATGTAGCGAATCAAACTTCTCTGTTTAAGGTAGGTACGCAATGTGTCTTAACATTTTTACAAATAGGTTAGATTAGCCACATCTGTTGGAATTATGTTGACTTGACGTGAGAAGACACGATTTACGAACTCCACTGTGATTGCGTCCCTAAGCAAGCCTATCCAATTTTTTTTTTCAAGTTTTGGCTTGGCACGATTTATGGATATAACCAATGTTAAGAAGTCAACCTTTCAGTCAAATATTTTTATATTTCTTCGTCCTTTCTTCCGTTTTCTCGTTTCTCTAAAGTCAATGACAATCTTTAGTTGATATTTTTGTGATCTGAAAATAATTAAAGTTAATTTTTCGTTTTAGGCTTCCGTATCTCAAAATGTAAAAAATGAATCGTTATAATATCACTTTCTAATCCGTCTGTCTGTTTTTATAAAACATGCCCCTTTTTAGGAGCACTTTCCACCTTCCAACATTTTCTTCTATAAAAAGAAACATTCAAAGTCTTGACTGACTGACTGACTGATATAATATCAAAGCACAGTTTAAACCAAAATCGACGGATCGGACCATTAAGGCTGCTTATGCTGCCAAACGCAACGCGCCAAAAATACCCATATCGCTTACAACTAACATTGTTGATTGTAACGAATGTATTTGGTTTTCTCAAAAGTACTTAGGTGGAGTTGTAGGTGAAATTTTTACCGATATTTTGGGGTAATTTTGAGGCGAAAATTCCTTGTCGTTTCAAAGCTAGACTAGTTTTAATTCTTAATTTTATTATAGCTTCAAAACTATATGAAAATTTTGGCTCAAAATCACACCAAAATGTCGGTAAAAATCTCACCTACAATTCCATCTCTGCACTTTTGAGAAAAACAAAACACACTCGTAACAATCAACAATGTTCACCAAGGAAGGCGACCGGTGCCAGTAGTAACTATTAAGTAGGCTGTGTACCAAGGTCGTTGGCGTATGGACCCCCCTTAAAAGATAGCTGTTATAACGTAGACATTTAGCGCTAAGAAAGGTTGATAGAAAAGTTCCATCCCTACGCGGACAAAATCGCGAGCAAAAGCTAGTCTTCTATAAAAAATATGCAATTCCAACGCATTTCACCAAAATGACGAGCCATATTGCACAAGAGGTATTTTTAATTAAAGCGTCCCGCACCCGGGCGTCCTTTAACCCCGCCGCGTGCCACCCGCCCGCGCTCGAGTTAACCCTAAACTACAGCTGTGTATGTTTGCTTATTGAAATAACTTTGCTATTTCGTATTAGGGCTGGCACGACCACTTATAAACATTTCTTAAGGGCTTTTCGACCTCTTTGCCTAGCAAATTAAAAAAAAAAGTAATGTTTTTTTGCAGTTAGAAATGCAACCATTATGTTGTATATTTATCCTAACTATTAAAAGTTGTATTATGCTTAGTATTTAGGTACTTGCGGGTATTATGGGCCACGACTTTAGACTTTTGGCTTTAAAAAAAATCTTGACATTAGTGACAAAATAACCAGAAAATTAAAGAATGAATTGCTTTTCAGATTGACAATAAAGCAAAAATTTATCTATTGACCTGTTTTTTAAGTACTTTTTCCAATATTTTACGAAATATTTAGTATTTAATTAATTAATTAGGCAATTCAAACAGTAAAATCCTAGATTCAGAAAGTTGAAATCGAGTTTCAAATTGTGTTGAAAATGTATAGACATAATAAAATCGAGTTTGTCCCCACTCTACCCGATTTAAAATGACCTAACAATAAATCCCAACTTTACCCAATCTCATTCTTCGAGATTTTGCAATACTACTAGAAATAATTCAAAGGAGATCTGCAGATCTTCATAGAACCTTGGGCCTAAGATGAACAAAAATGAAAAGTGACAATTTGCAATCCACATTTAATAGTCATTTCATAAATATCAGCTCCATTACCCTAGCACTCCGACATTATAAGATATTTGCAGTCATATTTGACTAACTAATTGTCAATTTCATTACTTAATTCACTGTATTTTTATGTTTGCTATCACTCCTAGTTACCTTTAATGAAACTAAGATTTTGCCGCATCTGTCTGTCAGTGCCTGCCTTTGAATAGAAACGTTGCAAAAGGCCGTCGATTTAAAAAAAACTCGAAAAATACACAAAACATACCGAAGATTTACAAAGCAAAAAAGCAATGAGAATAACAAACATCTGTCAATCAATCTCAGAAAAAAATTGCCACAGATTAAATATCGATCTATAATCGATTAATTAAATCGATATAATTTTTATTTCGGTCGATTAACTTAATAATTGATTGTAGCTTTAGTATTAAACACAATTATCTTTAGTAGTTCACAAAATGATAGATTTCATTATTTAAAAACCACTGACCTCCAAAGTACTAGATAAAAACGAACAAAACGTAAAAGGGAATGTATCGGTAAAAAAATATTATTCGATTCTAAATCGTTCGATTATTATTGACCAAGCAATTATAGTCACTCCTGTTTTGAAGAAATTGCCATAACAAAAAAAAAATGAAAATGGTAGCTTTTTGAGGTAAGTGAACCTGTGATAAATAATATTTTTATAGTAAAAAATGATTCCCGACTGGTAGGAGAAATCTAATATGCAGGCGAAAGACTAAAAATATAGCACTATTATTTGAATATATCAAACATCTTGTCTATCCTAGCCCAAGGTTGCATATCTCCAGTGCAAACCGGCCAATTCAGTTATTCCTACCGAGCGGTTTTATAATGAAACTTTTTTCAATACCCATCGAAGTCATATTATAAAAATGGATAAATATTAGAGTAAGTGAGATGACAACCCTGCATTAGTTATCCGGAAGCTGTGAAGTGTAACAAATCGCAGGGGTTGGTGCACGACAGCCGGTACTCAACTACCCCCAGCATCCCCCCTACCCCGTCTGACAAACGGACCAAATATGAAGGAATTTATACGATACTCTACCTACATAGTACGTACGTAGCGTAGGTACGGTTGGAGTCAAAATTGCAGACCCACCGCAGAGTTCTAAAATTATTAAAAATTAAATTTTAAATTAACGAGAATATAAAAAAGATAGCTTCAGAAAAGGACTGAGGGTAGCAGGTACATATTTTAAAGTTTGATTTTTTTTAATGACGGTTCAATCTTTTTTGGTCATACTGCGTGAAATAACTAACACTTCGAAAGCTTTAGTGATATCAAGCAGAATAATTAACAATTTCTGAACAGTTATTTAAAAAAATTCAAATTTAAAATATGCACCTGCTACCCTCAGTCCTTTTCTGACTGTACATGTAGAATAGTAAGAAAGAATGAAAGCTCAACTTCATTGTCAACAACACAAAATTTGCCTACAGACGTCATTTGGCTTAGGCCCGTTATTGTTGGTTAATATCGGATGCCGTGATGCAAAACAACATAATAATATTATTTTAGTGACCTGAGTTTAAAACCCAGTGTGGCGTCACCCTGTTGCCCTCTAGCTGTCATTTATTCAGCTGATTAGGGTGGCCCAGTTTGAGAGTTGGCGAGTCTCCGCCTGCCATTTTTTACATGTTTGTTGAACATTGTTACGGCAGGTGCCATAGTATCCATAGTTCCCCAGTATCTAGTCCACTACCATCCCATCACAATAGCCCAAGTAGTAGTTTTATCCTGTAGTTTATCAATAGTTCTACTCAAACCGGGGGTTGTCCTTGGCTGTATTTTATAGTGCAGACATGGATAATCACCGGTTTAATGTCCACATCAGACTTTGCTATTAAACGTTGTTATTGTAAAGAGCTTCCACGTGTTGGAAGCCAACACACGCCTTCCAACGGTCTGGGGCTCCATAGCCCCGTGATATAGGACTATAACAAATAACTATTCGTTTATGGGCCAATTGTACTGGTGGAAATCGAAAACTGAGTAATTTGCTGCACTCTCGGGTGCAATTCTGTTCATCACTCTGAAGATTCTCATCAGATCCTCACCAAATTTTTATAGGACCACCCCTGAGGTATCACCTTTCGAACACAAAAAGAATCATCTCAATCGTCTTCGAATGATCGCGTAACATACACACAAAAAAAAAAACAACATACAGACGAATTGAGAACCTCCTCCTTTTTTGAAGTCGGTTAATAATATTTTTTATCTAATAAATTCAAGAGTTAAAATACTTTAAACTTGAAGAACAAGATCTTGCTTGTGTTAAAACATTCTTTTATGAGCCGTTTTTTAGCTCTACGGTGGGTCTGCAGTTTTGACTCCGACCGTACCTACAGAGGGAACGCTGTGGATGGCTTTTGACAGTTCCTACAGATTGTATATCATTGATAAGTATCTCGTCTTTCTGCAACTGATATATTTGTACTGATAAATATAGGATACTAGTTCTTTCGCGTAGGAGTTGAATTTTACGATAATCCTTTATTAGCGGTTGCCTACCTTTTAACTTAAAACAGCTATCTGAAGGCCAATTCACAAATAGCTGACAATAATATCTTAATCAAAACAAATGTATTCTGCCTCAGTTATATGGAAAACATTGTAAGGACGTTCTGGGAATGGCACTGATGCCCTTATTACAGATTATATTGTTTAATCTAGCTAGGGCAACAGTTTGAACCTCTTTTATACTACAAATTAGCTTTACGCAATTTTGTTTAGTGTTCTGATAATTATTATTGTACCTTACCTATGCATAAGTTGTTTTTTTACCATGAATAAATTTATCTTTATCTTTAAAGTAAAATGAAAAAAATCTTGAGAATACCATAAGCTAACTTTGAGAGTGCTTTGAAGATTTGAGGGTTTTTTTTATATTAAGACTAGCTGCCCTACGCGGTTTCACCCGCGTAACTCCCGATCCCGTGGGAATATCGGGATGTAAGCTATCCTATCTCTCAAGTTGGATCGAACTGCACATGGTGTGCGAATTTTATTATAATCGGTTAAGTGGTTTAGGAGTCCATTGAGGACAAACATTGTGACACGAGATTTATATATATTAAGATTTTATGTATTATTTTATTTTATTTTTACCTTAAATATAATTAACCAACTATAAAAGTTTCAAACTGAAAATTAATATCAAGTTATTTATTTAATTTTGGATTACACGTTAAATACATTTAGCTAGTACCTATCTATTTAGCTAAACATATTTAAGCACCATCTCACGCAAGCCCTTAAATCAACTAAATATTTTCAAAATGCTTCTATTTGGTAAAAAACATAACCTTCCTTTTCTCCCCTGTAGTCGGGTAACGCCGTGTGAACCCCTCTCGACTACCAATAATCCCTCTATCTATCTATCGGAACTGTCATCTGCATTGTGACGTCACCCGTATGATGTGACGTCACTCGCATACAATGGACGCGATGGATAGTTTTGACAATCTCGTGTTGATTTCTTTAAAGGGTTCTTGATAGGTTGGTGGTAGACTACCTTTTTTTAGGGTTCACCAACTCTCTACCCGCGTCGCTGTTCCCACATAATTACAACCTTGGAGTCTTCAAGTCTAGAGTGAATAGGTACCTTCTAGGCGAGCATGCTACATCTTCGACCTCATCTTCGCGACACCATCAGGTGAGATGAGGACAAATGCAAGCCTACATTGTTTAAAAAAAAAAGGGTAAAAACGTTACCCTATTAGTAAGACATCACTGTCTGTCTGTCTTGACATTTTCACAGATTATCATATCACTACATAGTATATAAAACAAAGTTGCTTTCTCTGTCCCTATATCCCTTTGTACGCTTAGATCTTTAAAACTACGCGACGGATTTTGATGCGGGTTTTTTAAATAGATAGAGTGATTCAAGAGGAAGGTTTATATGTATAATACATGCATAATATAGCCGTGCGAAGCCGGAGCGGGTCGCTAGTACTATACTATAATATTAACAAATACTAAAAACAGAAAAAAAAACAATTTAAATGGGGCTGTAGTATATAAAAAAAATAAGGTGTTTATTTACACAAAACTTAACCTAAACATTATTACCCATCTATCTTAAACTAATTTATGAAACTTATTATACTTATAATATTTCTGTTATAAGATGGTCTTAAGACAATTTGGAAAACATTTTTATTTTTGGATTTGGACATAATCCAATTTGGATATGGGAACAACATGATTCGAACTTAGCCGATTTTAATTTTGAGTTAAAAAAAACTTATTGATAGTAAAATGGGTATGGTTGTAGTTACAGCTTGGTGACAGACAGACGGACGGACAGTGATGTCTTAGTAATAGGGTTCTGTTTTAATACGATTGCAAGGAAAGGGTCATGATTTTCACACCTGTCTTTGTATGTTTGTTTGTAATATTATTTTTACTCTTTGGGTACGGACTACGGAACCCTAAAAATATATTTTAGAACATTTTGTTCTTAGAAAAACCAATGACAGGTTTTGTACTTTGCTTCCATGTATGGTCGGCTGCATAATTGCAGACCCACCGTAGAGCTCCAAAGCGGCTGTTATAAGAATGTTTTCAACACAAGCAAGATTCTAGACACCTGCTTTAGTTGAAGTTCAACTCTTCTAACTCATCAAATAATCAAACAAAAATTAGAATACAAACATTCCATTGATGCCTGCAATTATGCAGCCGACTGTACTACGTACATACTTTTAATCGTTATTTCCATCAAAAAGCTCTCTCAAAAGCTAAGAGTTTTTTACCTCCATTTTTCAACAATAATAACAACCCCATCACAAAACATCCCCGAGAGCGCCCTCGTTTTAATTACCGACAATTGTAATCTGTAATGTATTGTTGTTCTTTAATCTGTGCATGTTTTCATACCTCAAAGGGCAGCAGCAATACGTCACAAGTCACATGTCACTGACGTCTTACTGTTAGGAGTTTCAGTTGGAATATTCTGTCGAGATTGGAATGAAAATTGTACGAAATAATATCTTTCTAGCTAGATTTCAAGATATAAAACGATTAATCTTCTTCTTAAGAGAATCATGAGTTTTCGATACGCGGCGCGAGTAGGTATTTACAAAAATGATCCATATCGTGCGATAGAGAGAGTTTAATATCGGACGTAATTGCCTTCATTTTGCTTTCAAATAATGTTGCGGGCCGTAACGTTTTTACCCCCTTCATCCTTCACAAAATGAAATAAATTTTGTCTCATTGGTTTAAATATACGTTTTTCTTTTTTGGTAATTCAGTTTAGTTTATTAAAAACAATTGAAACGCTCGATGAAGTTTTCAAGTAAGAAATATAGATATTCAGATACTAATAACTTTTATCTTAGGCAATATTTCTTAATAATAAAAACGGTTAAACCTAGTTTTCCATTAGATCTAGAACATTTTCAGAAATTATCAAAATTGGACTTCGTTTATGGGGGGGAAACCGTTACCGCTTTTTGTATGGAAAACAGCCTTACACTGGTGCCTCTCCGACTAACGAAGGTTGGCAGTCAATTTAGAATATTCTTCGCTATCCCCGTCCACTCCCGGATGTTACGCAGCCAAGATTTTTTCCTCCGACCGACACGTCTTTTTCCCGCGATTTTTCCCATCATAATTAGTTGCAGTAACATGTACCTATCATGTCTCAATACATGTAGGTAGGGAACGTTAATAATACGATTATTAGACTGTGAAAAAAATTCATTGACATCTATCTTGTGTTAAATTTACGTACAACAACCCTGTCTTTTTCTCATAGAAATAAACCCTTTGTAATCGAGTTACCTAAAAAACAGGATGCCAATGAAGGCATTAAAATCATGCGTAGATAGAAGAATTTCATGGGCTCAGTCTTTTTCTAGAATTCTACTGCTATTTTTCCGTCTGTTTTTCGTTAGGTGGATAGATAGATAGATAATTTTATTTGTACAACACAGAAAGAAACAGTCACGATTTACACAAAGTAAAGTAATAGCTAGAAAGAACAAGTTAGTCTTTAACTTTGCCTCGTCGATCAAAATGTGATATTCGAGTGATTGACATATTATTATGGTTGCTGTTTTCGATCGTCTTTTGTTTCCGTCGTTTTTTTTTAAGTCGAAACTTTAGATTAATGCTGGGGACATATTATCAGACGCGTCCGACAGCCGCGACTGATAAGTGTGCACTGTCGTTTGGCATCCAGCGGCCCAGATGGCTATAGGACGTCCGCGGACGTCCGACAGTGTGCACAGTTACATACATTTACAGTACACAGATGCCTATAAGTCGCGTCTGTTATTTGCAGCTGTCGGACGCGTCCGAGCAATATGTCCCCGGCTTAATCCTTCGTTTAGACGAAACTAAATTTTATACATCCTGAGATTGATGACGAAAACTTTGTTTAGACTACCCCGTATTTAGAAGAAATTGAAGTTTACTGCATTAATGACAATATCAGCTTTAGACCATCCGCGGCTTCTTAGACGAGTTAAAAAAAATATTGCAGGACATTCCACACATCGCCATCTAGCCCCAAGCTAAGTAACTACACTTGTGTTATGGGTGCTAGACAACTGATATACTGCTTAAGTATATACTTTTCTTTTGTAAATATATACTTATAATACATAGAAACTTACTTACTTATAATTATAAATCAAACGAACTTACCTAGTGAAGTTTGATTCCAATTATACGAGGTTATAGATTGACAGCATTCCATTAAACTTGCAGCAAGGATATCCTAGACCGCTGGTCCACTATATTTAGAGTCGATACTCTAAGGAACAAAAAACAGCCACTACTACCCACTGTGCACACCGGCCGGCCACCCGCGCGGGCCTCTCGAGCGGCACCTCATTTATTTCAGAGAGCCGAATGGAAACACAGAATTTTTAATTTTTCTTCCATTTCTAAAATCGGGTTAATAATAATGTTTTATTGGGTGGGTGGGGGTGCAATGCTGTCAATCTATAACCTCGTATAATTGGAATCAAACTTCACTAGGTAAGTTCGTTTGATTTATAATTATACTTCGGATAATAGATTGACAGCATTCCATTAAACTTGCAGATGTTTAGAGCACTAAAGTGAAATAGGAAGGAAAATAGAAAATATTAAATTGCATCTGCTAAGGTAATTCAATGCGTTTTATTTTAGAAGAATCATAAGGTAAGGAAAGTAAAAGTAAAACCCTTGATGTGTAAAAACACCATTAAAATAAAATTGGTAAAATATTTAAGACCATCTTCATGGTTTGCGTACAAACAATACCTGTACACGATGATATTGACAATATGTAGAGCATTCGATTGAATTAAAATATTACACAACTTACGTGGAGCATATACCATAAAGGCATGATTTTGGTGTGGGTTATAATACCTGCAGATGGGTTCACAAACTGCCTGAAGAGCTCTGAAGTCAAGTTTAATTTCTGGTTCCTTTGGATTCGATTAGACACATCTAAAATTGTTACGATCATTGATCACGAAGTCTGTAATTAAAATTCATGGTAGAAAATGGTAAAAAGTATAGAAGTGTTAAACGAAAACCTTAGTTTTTTATTTATAAACAGGCGTATGTTTTATATTATATATATGGTTTAATTATTATAGAATTAACAATTTTTAAACTTGTATATAGATCAATTACTGACTATAAATTGTAAACATTTAAGGCAAAAGACAATGGTCAATGACAATGGTAGTACTCCCATAATATATAGTCTCGTCTGATTTTACTTATTTACGTAATTTTTGTGGCAATCAATTAATTTTAATATAACTTCTTAAATGAAAACTAAACATATAAAAGCGACAGGCCTTTTTGATATTATGACCATATTTTAAATTTTTCTAACGTCAATGTTTTTACTCTTTGTCGTGCTGTGCAGAAGTGCAGAGGCACACAGGTTATTTCTAAGAATATCTACTTTTATTCATCATTATCAAAGACATAGGTAATATTGATTTATAGAATAGAGAAATGAGTTTTGGGTTCCTTTCCCATAACGAAAAAAGTGTTGCGAAAATAATCAGCTGTGAAAACTTAAAAAGCATCTACTTCAGTAAGATACGGGTTTTCCAGATATTTCGGGTGATCAGGAATGTCAGTTTGAAATAAATAAATAAACCACATGTAGATTATACAAATTCCATGAAACAAAAATGCAAATTTTGATAAAAAATCAAAATTGACAGTGTATGATGCGTCAAGAACATTTTTCATTTCGGTTTGAATATCGAGCGAAATATTAAACTTTTCTCAGTCAAACTCTCAGGTCATAGTAGTCTTGTCACAGTTAGCGATGTTTTCGCGGTCGAAACTATGGTCTCCGCAAGAATATATTATAATAATTTATCACGATTTACGTAAGAGTGTAATATTTAACAAAGATTGTGATTATTCATGATGTTTTGGGAATTTAATTTAGGTACACCACTAATATTTTGTCCCAAACGCGATATACGCGGGGAATATAATATTATTTCAAACATAATTAACGCGAATACTTACATTATGCGTGGAGTATTATGATACTCAACACGCCTCCTGTGGAGTTTGTTTTGCTCCTTCATCTTTTCGTATTATTATAGGGTACATTTGACCTTTCTGTATTCTTCCAGCCAAATAGTTGGCCAATGTTATGCCTCAAACACGATATACGTGGAGGACGTGGTGTCCCAAACACGATTTTCGTGGGGACTCTCCTTATACTCCCGTAATTTTCTTAATTTTTTGTACTTCCCTTTAAACACCGTTTGTCGTGTGTTTGTTCTCCATAAAACTGAGTATATTCTATTTTAATACGATGCTCAACACGATTGCGTGAAGAATGTTTGGCCCCAAACACGATATACGCGGGGGAATGTGGTGTCCCAAACGCTTTTGCGGGGACTCACATTAAAATCGGAGAATATGATGCTCAACACGACGACGTGGAGAATGTTTGGCCCCAAACACGATATACGCGGGGGAATGTGGTGTCCCAAACGCGATATACGCGGGGTTCACATTAAAATCGGAGAATATGATGCTCAACACGACGTGAAGAATGTTTGGCCCCAAACACGATATACGTGGGGGAATGTGGTGTCCCAAACACGATTCTCGCGGGGACTCACATTTTAATCGGAGAATATGATGCTCAACACAACGGCGCGGCGTGGAGAATGTTTGGCCCCAAACACGATATACGTGGGGGAATGTGGTTTCCCAAACGCGATATACGCGGGGTTCACATTATACTCCGATAATATGGGGATCATCATCATTTCATCATCTTCCTGCCCTTATCCCAATTTATTTGGGCCGGCGCAGTATGTCTTCTTCTTCCATTCACTCCTATTAGTCGCTCAGCACGATATAGAAAATGTTTTTTCTCCAAACGATCTTTGTCCTGTTATGTCCAATGTGTCATGTTCTGCGAAACTTATTTATTCTTTATAATATTTAAGGTGGTGAAGGTTGTGTTTCAATACAATATGCATGGAAGACGTAGTGTCTCAACTCTCTATGCGTAGAGAAGTAATGCTCCAACCACGACATACGTGGAGGATGTAGTGTTTCAATAATATATTCGAAGAGAAAATAATGTTCCAAACACGATACACGTAGAGATGTAGTGTCTCAAAACTGTAATATAGTTTTATGCATAATATGCGTGGAGAGTGGAGAGGTAATGTTCCAAACACCATATACGTGGGAATGTAGTGTCTCAACACTATATGAGTGGAGAAGTAATGTTCCAAACACGATATACGTGGGAATGTAGTGTCTCAACATTATATGCGTGGAGAAGTAATGTTCCAAACACGATATACGTGGGAATGTAGTGTCTCAATACAATATGCTTAAAGAAGTAATGTTCCAAACACGATATTCGTGGATATGTAGTGTCTCAAATCGACACTATAGAAAGTGATTTTTCAATATTTCGAACACGATTTTGTGAGGTTGTAATATCTTAAACACGATTTTCGTAAAAATATACCTACCTCAATACGGTCCACGCAGATTATGATACTTAAACAATGTTTATTTACAAGTACCATTAGATATTCTATATTTTATTCTTAACTTGGTTAGGACTTGTAAACAATAATAGAAAATAACTAATTTGATTCATAATTATTTCAATTATGTAATTTTATACATTAAAATTCCATTTTCTATGTCTAAACAAGACGCATCTGTGTTCAGATAACTAATATAGATAGGTATTATCCATAGATATATCGTTGTAGGTACCTAGACCTGCCTATAGCATTGATCGGTAGGCTAAGTTACCAATTACTGAATCGAATGACAAATACTTATAAAATTATTTAAATCACACAAAAAATGGAGGGTAGACCTTGTGTCGTACCCCCATCGTGTCGTCAAACGATTGACAAGACAACTCGAGCGCGAGCGACAAAACAAGTCATTATTATTGTAGACCGAGAGGCAACTGCAGTGAATAGATTCTTCACTTTTATTTTTCAAGTAGGTCTGTATCTGTACTAGCAATGACAAGGCATAAATTCCATTTTATTATGACCAAAGTTCGCAACCCATTAGCATAAGTGCATATTATTATAATGCACATTTTTCTATAATGATGATAAAAAAGTACAAGTCATCATCATTCTAGGTCAATTTTCCATGAAATTCCACATAAAATAAATTAAAATTGAGGTACTTACACCAGATCAGGAATGGATTAAGATTTTCAAACATTGTAATTAAAATAAAATTATTATTTTGCGCGTAATATCTCAGTATAGTAATAATATTTACCTATTTGTAGGTAAACTGTAGGTAAGGTGTGTGTATCATTTTTGTTACACGCTCCTGCGCTAAAAAGAAACTTCAGGTATCTTTTAGGTATTTATTCTGTTCTATACTATACTTATTCTGATACTACATACTACGATATGGTGGAGTAATTTCAACGAACAGCCTGTTGCGATATCTCGCACGTCTTGTAGGATTAATAATTATGCATTTAATTGTGTACCTACTTTGTTACTAGCTTTGAAGTTAACGTTCAGCAGGCTCTGACGCCTATTGTTAAATACTCTTAGGTTAAGTAAAAACGTTTGCTAATAAGTTTTTTATGTATCTTCGGGAGTTACCCACGAACCTTCGCAACGAAAGTATTGTATTAATTTGTGTTGAAGAAATTGGGCTTTTATTATGCACCTTTTACTTCAATGACTATAGGTCCTGACGTCACTGGTCAGCTCGTGCTAGCGTGACGTCACCACCCAAACGTTT
Source organism: Idaea aversata (assembly GCA_907269075.1). NCBI lineage: Eukaryota > Metazoa > Arthropoda > Insecta > Lepidoptera > Geometridae > Idaea > Idaea aversata. The sequence goes on along the minus strand of OU026110.1, from coordinate 8,725,511 downwards.
AGAGTTGATAAAAAAGAAGTTAAGGTACATATTTAGGTCTAAATGTCTAAACTCAGTTTTGATGAGTAGAGTATTTCGTTCGTAACGTCTAGTGTGTGTCTAACACAACAACACAATATTATGCGTGGAAATCTTACAGATATTTGATAAATTGATTCCAATCGTATCCGGTTTCGATATAAAGATATTGAAAGTAATTAAAATGCACAACACAGAATGTAGGTACTTTTAAAAAATAGCAATAGTGTGTTCACTTTGTACTGGTTTGTACACGTTTATACCTGTAGTTCGGTAATAAAGTTACTTATAAACAAGATAACAAGCATTATCAAAATGGTTTTCGAATTATCGGGTTATATGTATTAGAGATTAGGTATTAGGTTATTATTTTTACCTAAAAAGTCTAAATTAATTTCATAATTTCATTTCAACTTCATGAAGGGCAAAAATGACAAGTGGCACACTAAAATGGGTATAAGGCTGTGTAGATTTATATACACAAATGTGTAGGTATCTTAAATACCTATGCAGGCTATAAATTATCAAATCACTCACCCATTTATTTGTTCCATGTTTTAATCATCGAACGCACTCGCGAACCGATGAAATAACTAAATGTACATACCACTAAGCAACGCGATATGTCGCCAGTGGAATTCAAGCGTACGTGTGGACTCCACGGCACTAAAATACTTAATGAGGTGCCGCTCGAGAGGCCCGCGCGGGTGGCCGGCCGGTGTGCACAGTGGGTAGTAGTGGCTGTTTTTTGTTCCTTAGAGTATCGACTCTAAATATAGTGGACCAGCGGTCTAGGATATCCTTGCTGCAAGTTTAATGGAATGCTGTCAATCTATTATCCGAAGTATAATACCAGTAGACAAATATCACTACATAGTATAAAACAAAGTCGCTTTCTCTGTCCCTATATCCCTATGTATGCTTAAATCTTCAAAACTATACGCAACGGATTTTGATGCGGTTTTTTTTAATAGACAGAGTGATTCAAGAGGAAGGTTATATGTATAATACATGCATAATATAGCCGTGCGAAGCCTGGGCGGGTCGCTAGTCTAAGCATAAATACTTGTCTGAGTCGGGAATCGAACCCACAACCCTGTGTTTGGCAGTCCGGCATGGTGACCATTGTGCCAACTGTATCGTCAAACGCGACGTTTTGATCGAGTTGCACGGACCCTGGTCACAAGAAGAATGAGAATAGAAGTACCCTTTAGACAATGTGTAAATAAGTCTTGTTTGTCGACAGCCATCTTGCCGTACCGCGAGGACGCGTCCCCGCAGACGCGAGAGTTCCTCGCGCGCGTTGTCGACGTGCTGCTCGATTACGTGCAGCAGGTCAACGACCGGAATGAGAAGGTGGGTTTGGTCGTACTTTAATTAAGTTTTTTTGCTGCCGAGGAGTTGGGTTGAAGAGTGTGTGTGTTCATATTATAAATGTAAAATTTTGTGTATGTGTTTGGGTGTATGTTTGTTACTCCTTCACGCAAAAACTACTGAACCGATTGCTATGAAACTCTGTATGTAGATAGCTGAAAACCTGGAATAACATTAACTAGTAGTTCGCCCCGAACTGAGACCTCACGAGTTTTTTTCAGCGTTTATTATATTTCAGCGTAAAGTACTAAAATGTATAATATAACGACGAAAGACTCCAAATACGACAGGTCTATCTTATTTGAATGATAGGTGCCTAGTATCGCTATTATCTGACATTGGATGATTTAGAGAATCCAAACACGATAGGCATAACTTGTTGTTGTTGTTAACTTGTTGTTGTTAAGTTCTAATTAGCATAAAAATAATAATAATAATAATAATAAGCCCCTCAAATCCTACCACACGTCCCGATCGACCATCTGATCACGTGGGGGGCGGGCAACGCAACATTATGTTACTGGGCGGCTAACGTGGAGGTAAACCCGACGAAATGGAGACTAGGTTAAAAAAGAAATTGCGAATAGGATCGCTTCCCGGGGGCGATCGCCGGGGCGCACTTGGAGCTGACGCTGAGTGCCTCAGTATGCAGACCGTCAGTGGCAGTGGGTTGAGTCAGCGGGCCCCTGCCGGGAAACCCGAAGAAGGCTACAGCAGACCATCATCCTCATCCCCATCATCTACTAAATCCCTTTTTCCTTCTATTTCATCTTCTCCACCTTCTTATCTAAATCCTATTGCTAACCCACCCTCTTCTATATCCTCTTCTTCTATTACTCATCCCCATACAAGATCAATAACCGAAAACGTTGCGCAGTCGACATTCACTGTTGATAATACTGCGCCCGTTGAGGTTAAACGTGTGCGACAACGATGGAGCAAAGAAATGAACATCTTTATCCTGCACACATACTACATTTTGACATCAATGGAAAAAGATACAATATCATATTTACCCGATTTACACACCAAATTTTGCGAGCGATTCCCTGACGTAGCAGTAAGCAGACAACGTATAGGCGACCAAAGAAGAGCAATAGAGCGTAATAAATTATTAAGTTTAGAAGAAATAGCTAGAGTCCGAAACGATGCAGAAGAATATTTAAATAGTTTGAATACAGAAAGATCAAATTTAGTAATAGCAACAATTAGTACAGGATCACAATTAACTCAAAATCAAACGTCACTAGTTTCAAAAACACAAAGAGGTCAAAGAATGAGATGGAGTTCAGAACTAAACGAAGAAATTATGAGAGCATATTATAGAATTACATCAATAGAAACAAACAAAACATCATACCGAAAACTCCTTCATCAGCATTTTGTAGACAAATTTTCACACTTAGCACATATATCTGAACAAAGAGTATCTGATCAGAGGAGAATTATCATAAATAATAGACTAATTAACAGCGACAGACTTGAAGAAATTAGACATGAAGTAGCCAGTACACTTAATTTACATAACGAAAATATTGAAAATAGTAACAACACAACAGAAGACCAAATAGAAAACACTAATTTTGATAGTTTATTTAATATAGAGGCAGAAAATCTTGATAATATGCAAGAACAGCACAGCAGTGCCGAAACTGAGCAGGAGAGTTGGCCTGAAATAGATTCACTCTTTGACGAAGCTTTAAATTACTTCAAAAACTTTGAACCGATTGGTAGACCATTTATTCCGAAACAGAAAACGTCTAAAAAATTAGCTAAAATAGTTCATTATATAAATACAAAAATTCTGCCTAAACACATTGACGCAGATACCTTATTTGAGAAACAACAATTAGTAATATATGTAGCAGCATGGACTGCAGCTAAATCAAACGGAACTAAATTGACTATTCCGCCACGGGTATATACCCTACAGCAAACTAAACAAATCCATAAACCAAACTGGCAAAAAAGACTAGAACGCAAAATCAAAGACCTAAGAAAATACATTGGTAGATTAACACAGTTTATTAACGGTAATAGAAACAATATCTCACTTTTAAACGATGTAAATAAAATATTAGAACAGTATAAACAGCACACATTACATGAAGAACCCAATACTCAATTAACTGAATTTTTAGATACTTTGAAACAAAAACTTTCCGTATATAGCAGTCGCCTTAAGCGTTACCTAGCATGTACCGAAAGAAAGACACAAAACGCCCAGTTCACAAACAATGAAAAGAAATTTTATCAAAATCTCCGAATCCAAACCAGTAACACAATCAACCTAAACACAACAGATACCCAAACACCTGATCCTGAAGAGTTGCGAAGCTTTTGGTCCAACATTTGGGAAAACCCTGTTAGTCATAACCCTGAAACCGTATGGATTGAAGAAGAGCAACGTAAACACGATACTACTGAACCGATGCAATTTGAACACATACCAGTAGAAACATTCCATAGAGTTTTAAAAAAAATACACAATTGGAAAGCACCTGGTCCTGACAATATCCACAACTACTGGTATAAAAAGTTTAGTTATATTCATCCATATCTTTACCACCATATTAACCACTTTATTCAAAATCCAGAGTCAATGCCAGCTTATATTACAGAAGGCGTTACTTTCATGTTACCAAAAGATCTAAATGACACCAAAAATCCAGCAAAGTACAGACCTATTACGTGTTTACAAACAATTTATAAAATAATTACCGCATGCTTATCAGAATCAATTTATAACCATGTTGAGCGCAATTCTATACTTCAAGAGCAGCAGAAAGGATCCAGAAAACTCAGCCAGGGCTGTAAAGAGCAATTAACAATAGATAATGTACTACTTAAACATGTTCAGTCACACAAAAAAGATCTTTTTACAATGTACGTAGATTACAAAAAGGCGTATGATTCTGTTCCTCACACTTGGCTATTAAAAGTTTTAGAAATTTATAAAATCAATCCATATATCATCGCATTTTTAAAACATTCAAGCACAACATGGACTACTAAACTCAAATTAAATTTACACAATACGAACATACAGACCGACGAGATAAGAATTAAACGTGGTATCTTCCAAGGAGATACACTGAGCCCGCTATGGTTCTGCCTTGCTCTAAACCCACTATCTAATATTCTAAATTCCACAGATAACGGTTATTCCTTGAAGTATGTTAAAAATTCACCAGAAACTACAGAACCGGATTTAGAAAATTACAAACTTAGTCACTTACTATACATGGACGACATCAAATTATATGCAAACACCCAAACGGAATTAAATAATTTAATAGAACTAACTGAACAGTTTTCTCTTGATATTAGAATGGAGTTTGGCATCGATAAATGTAAAATAAATGCAGTTAAAGCAGGGCAAAACCAGATGTCACATTACGAACTACAATGCGGAGAAATAATAGAACCCTTGCAAGAAAATCAGACATATAAATATTTAGGATTTAACCAGGCACAACAGATTTTAGACAAAGAAACCAAATTTAAACTCAAACAGGATTTCAAGCATAGAGTTAATAGTATTATGAGAACCCAATTATATTCAAAGAATGTTGTCAAAGCTATTAATACATTTGCAATCCCCATTTTAACTTATTCGTTTGGCATTTTAAAATGGACAAAAACAGAATTAAAACAGCTTCAACGTAATGTTAATACAACGATGACAAAGAATAGGAAACATCACCCTAGAGCTTGTGTCCAGCGTCAAGTATTACCGCGTTATGAAGGTGGCAGGGGTATCATTGACATTTATAACTTACACAATAGTCTAATAACAAATCTTCGTCAGTATTTTCATAATAAATCAAATACCTCGGACCTCCACCTATCAATAGTACAGAATGATAGAAGATTTACACCGCTCAATCTAAACGATACCAACACCCAAAAGAACGAGGAACAAATTAGCCAACAAATTAAAATTAACGACTGGAGCCGTAAGGCCTTACACGGTAGACATCGCCACGATTTATGCCATAATCATGTCGACAAAGCAGCGTCGAACGCATGGCTGACTCGAGGCGAACTCTTCCCAGAGACCGAGGGCTTCATGATTGCAATTCAGGATCAGGTGATTGAAACCAGAAATTATCAGAAGTTTATTATAAAGACACCTAACCTCGCAACAGATTTATGCAGACGATGTAATAGTTCATCCGAGACCATACAACACATTACAGGAGCATGTAGAGCAATAGTCCAGACAGATTATAAACACAGGCACGACCAAGTAGCCAACATAATTCACCAAAGTTTAGCATTAAAATATAATCTCATACCGTCATCTACCAAACTTCCATATTATAAATATACCCCGGAATCTATACTAGAGAACGCCAACTACAAGCTATATTTCGATAGAGGAATCCTGACTGATAAAACTGTACATTTCAATAGACCTGATTTAACATTAGTAGATAAATTAAGAAAAACAGCACTCCTCATAGACATAGCCGTACCTAATACACATAACTTACAGAGCACAATCACAGAAAAATTAACCAAATATGTTGAATTAAAGGAGGAAATCATCCGTATGTGGAAACTCAAAGCAGTATCCATAGTCCCTATAGTCCTTTCCACAACTGGAGTTATCCCAAAACAACTACATCAATCAATAAAAACTTTACATTTGCCTGAATATACATTTATAAATTTACAGAAAGCAGTTATACTAAATACATGCAGGATTGTACGGAAATTTTTACAGACTGAACTAGAACGGGAATCGCTCCCTAATACCTTAAATTCAATAGTAGTATCAAATAGTCGAAACCACTTGGCTTAGGCCCGTGGCTAGATTAATTACACCGGTATCAAAACCGAGATGAAAAAATTCATAGAGAAAAATAATAATAATAAATCATTTATTTCTCAACACAATACATACAATACATATATCAAATAAAAAATAGGATAACTACTTATGCTAAGTACATTATTGTGTGAGCTGGTCGTAAAAAAAAGTAGTAGTAAAAAGTAGTATAGTTGCCTGAATAAATAAATAAATCTTTATTCAGGCAACTATAGACCCTAATTGTACAGAGTTTCATATTATTCTAATTAGCATAGGTCAATCATCACACCCTGGACATCCGTTGACTCTTTATTTTTACTCAAGACATTTTTAATGTGTCCAATATAATATCCAGAAGATAGTAATTCCTTTCCTTCCTTCCTTATGTATCTACTTATCATAATGTTACGTAAGAGGAAACGAGAAGACAAGGTCGAGAACGAGAACATATTAGAGAAGTTTGAGACCAATATGTCCTGTAATAAGTCCCTAAACTAAAATATAACAAGTCAATAAAAATTATAAAAAAAATTAGTCACAAATTTTATAATTATCAGAGTCTCTAGATCGGCTAGAACCGAACATTCCTACTATTTAATACTATCCACCACTATTATTGTAAAACAGCCCATGATTATGAAATAAATAATTATAGGAAATGAAGCAAAGAGAGTTCGGACGATTTGGGGCAAAGTAATAAATTTCTATAAAATTTAAATAAATTTGGATTAAGAATATTGTAAATAGTAAGCGTGTTACATTGTGAATTTGTGATGCTACACCTTCGTTATTTTTCTTTTGCAATCACAATGTAACACGCTTACTATTTAAGTACAATATTCTCCAAATTTATTAGATTTATTTATTTTCTATTTTTTAGTTGGACTTTTTTTATTAAAGCGTGTTTTTTTTCGTTTTTTACTGTATTAATTTATTTTATACTTTTTGGTCTTTGATAACGAAATATGTTAGATCAGACCCTGGTTACCATTAAAAGACAAACTACCCGTCAAGGCGATTCTAACGAGCCCAAACTCGATGGGGTTGTGTCGTTTCATTGCGGAGTTCCTATGACCACCTTCCAGTTCCATCATTAGACCCTGGTCACCATTGAAAGACAAACTACTCGTCAAGACGATTCTAACGAGCCCAAACTCGATGAGGTTGTGACGTTTCATTGCGAAGTTCCTATGACCACCTTCCAGTTCCATCATCAGACCCTGGTCACCATTGAAAGACAAACTACTCGTCAATACGATTCTAACGAGCCCAAACTCGATGAGGTTGTGTCGTTTCATTGCGAAGTTCCTATGACCACCTTCCAGTTCCATCATCAGACCCTGGTTACCATTGAAAGACAAACTACCCGTCAAGGCGATTCTAACGAGCCCAAACTCGATGGGGTTGTGTCGTTTCATTGCGAAGTTCCTATGACCACCTTCCAGTTCCATCATCAGACCCTGGTCACCATTGGAAGACAAACTACTCGTCAAGACGATTCTAACGAGCCCAAACTCGATGAGGTTGTGTCGTTTCATTGCGAAGTTCCTATGACAACCTTCCAGTTCCATCATCAGACCCTGGTCAACATTGAAAAACAAACTACTTGTCAAGACGATTCTAACGAGCCCAAACTCGATGGGGTTGTGTCGTTTCATTGCGAAGTTCCTATGACCACCTTCCAGTTCCATCATCAGACCCTGGTTACCATTGAAAGACAAACTACTCGTCGAGGCGATTCTTGACGAGTAGTTTGAATGAATGAACTATAAGGTATGGATAATGAGATAATTCCTGCAGATTCCCTCCAGCTCTATCATCAGATCAGTTCCATGGTACCATATTATTGTCACCGAAGTTACGCCCTTTCATTTGATCCCCACTCGGGTATATTTGCAGTATAGTTTGTGTGCCATATAGGTAGATCCCCTTTTGGACCCCTATCTCCGTAACCCCCTGACCGATCCTGCTCATGTTCGAACTTAAAAATTCTATGGACCTCAACTACTTGTATACCAAAAATCATGAAGATCAGAGCAACGGTACTCAAGTTATCGTCGAACAAACATACAAACATACAAACATACGAGCGACCGACCCTTCTCAACACTAGACCTCTCTCGCTTCGCTCGTTCGGTCAATAACTTTTCAACCCGATTTTCTCATGGGATCGGGATTTAGGTGGGTGAAACCGCGGAGCGCAGTTATTAAATAATATAAGTATGAAAGTTTCTTTGTTTGCTTTTCATGCTAAAACTACTGAACCGATAACGATAAAACTTGTTACGTAGCTAGCTGCAACCTTAAAATAACACCATAGGCCATATTTATCCTAATATTCCCTCTGGATCAAGAATTATTCAAGTAAAGCCGAAGGCACTAGCTTGTGGAATTCCTTGTCACCAGATCCTAGAGTTCAAGATGCCTGAAGAGATGGAGAAACTGCTGGACCTGCAGCTGCGCGATGAGCCGCTGCCGTTGAAGCAGCTGCTGGAAGATTGCAAGACTACGCTCAAGTACCAGGTCAAAACTGGTGAGTATCTATACTAATATTATAAAGCTGAACAGTTTGTTTGTTTGAACGCGCTAATCTCAGGAACTACTGGTACGATTTTATGTTGGATAGTCCATTTATCGAAGAAGGCTATAGGCTACTTTTAATTTTGTTATTTCCACGGGACCGGGACCTACGCGGATGAAACCGATAAATATGGACGTAATTCCTTTTTAACCGACTTCAAAAAAAGGAGGAGGTTCAATTCGGTTGTATGTATGTTTTTTTATGGATGTTCCCGCATAATCTTCTTTGTTTATCGACCGATTTTGATGAATCTTTTTTTTTATCTAAACAAAAAAAAACGGTCAGGTGCGAGTTTGACTCGCGCACGAAGGGTTCTGTACCATGTTATATTGGAGCCCTACTTAAATACTGTTGTTTTAAGTATTTGTTGTTATAGCAGCAACAGAAATACATCATCTGTGAAAACAACTGCCAAGCTATCACGGTTCATGAGATACAGCCCGGTGACAGACAGACAGACGGACGGACGGACATCGAAGTCTAAGTAATACAGTACCGTTTTTACCGGCTTAAAAAAAAAAGTCCACAGCCTTAATTTTCAATTTTTTTATTTTCCGAAATTTTCCTTTTACTTCAGCTCCTGTAAGATTTTACATTTAGCCAAATAGGTAGCATTTTAGATCAATGCAAAGTACCCTGTTGAATCTCAAAACCTTGCTACTTCCGGTTGTACTATTTGTATCCCCACTTGATTAGCGCAGGTAAAACAGTGGACCGTAGAAACGGGGCTTTCTCATAATCTCCCAAATTGGGGAAAATGGGAATTAAGCGTGGCATCTTTCCCCAAAATTCTTAATTGGGTGAATTCTGGGGGTAATGGGAGTTAAACTCAAAACTAAAAAGATTTAACCAACTCAGAATAAGTTTTTTACTTATTAACATCAAAGGTATAAATATTTTTCAAATACCCACCCACCTAAACATATACATTTGCCAAATCAATAAAGAAATATGGTTTAAAAAGAATGTAGGTAGATAGCTATTTTGTTATTTTAAATTACACCGAAAAATAAATAGTATTTTTGCGGGAAAATGCTAGGTTTTCTAAATAAAGCAAAACCACAACGCGAACGAAGTCGCGGGCAACAGCTAGTTAATAATAAAAACGTACCTAGTTAAATTCTATCGTAATTAAACGTCCTAGGAAGTGCATGCTCAAAAGGCTGGCAGTTGACACCTCGTTGGATGATAAATGTACTTAAAATAAGTAAATCTAAAAAGAAACGAAACAGGGTCGAAATTAAAACAAAAGTATACGAAAGGAATCAATAACCTCACATTTTCATAGTAGGTACCTATATCAAAGTGTATTGCAATTTGTTCCCTCTATACTCGTCGTTCGGTGCATCGAGTGTAAGTAAGGTGGCCATCATTCCGGACAATTTGTGGACATAATTGAATTGTTTGATACACGCAGCGCCGTCTCTATACGTGCGGCTACGATTGTAGCAGCTCACGAGTCACAGTGCACACCGCTGCGCGCTCCTGGAACCCTATTTCTGAATCGTTCACCCCGCATCGAGCGCTCGACTTCTACTGATATTCGTTCGACATCGGAAATTCCTAAAGACTATTTTTGAATCGCTCGATTGTAACGAGTCCACCACTCGTCGCCGAGCGTCAAATAACGTCAAACAATCATAGTCAAACATTCGGAAACAATCTTTGAAAAATATTTATATCTTTTGGGATTATTTCGGATGTTCGTCGGTAATTTCCGATTTTCAATTTTCTGCGTAAAACGAATAAAAAATGGACAATTCAAATACCGTCGACGAATAATTCAAAAATACAGAAAATTGTTATCATGCGACTTGGAAGTCTAGCATGACTTGTAGACGTATGCGACGATGCTATGACACAAGAGCGATTCATAAATAGATCCCCAGCTCGCGCTCTACAGGTGGGAGGGGTTGAATATCATACTGATTCCCGGATCGTGCCCGGATCAAAGTAATTATATCATACCTATGCCAATTGTATCATGATCGTTCAAGGTGAAGTAATTATATCATACCTATGCCAATTGTATCATGATCGTTCAAGGTGAAGTAATTATATCATACCTATGCCAATTGTATCATGATCGTTCAAGGTGAAGTAATTATATCATACCTATGCCAATTGTATCATGATCGTTCAAGGTGAAGTAATTATATCATACCTATGCCAATTGTATCATGATCGTTCAAGGTGAAGTAATTATATCATACCTATGCCAATTGTATCATGATCGTTCAAGGTGAAGTAGGACCTGAAAGCCCCTACCCCTTTCCCACGCGCGCGCCCAGCGATGACTCTCACTTTCCCCCGCGCGCCCCGAAATGGCCGTTTTAACTGTTTTATGTAATTAAAAGACTCCCATCTATTTTAGTGAAAAACCATCTGTACTATGGGATTTGATGTAAAGTTTATGAAAATATAAATTGTGTACTTACTTGTTTTTTCTTTAAAATCGCCGTAAAACTGACAAAAACTCGAAAAAATGACATTTTTTTAGGATTTTCTCGATTTTTTTTTCTATCGAGGCAAATCACTCTAATTGTGTTTCGAAGTGTATGACAATACAAAGCATTTCTTCACCTTTACGACAGTAGGAATATCATTCTATGGATTTTAGTGGTTGATACCCAAAAACTGTTTCTAAGACATCTCTATCGCGCTTCTGGTCATACCACTTCAGTTTAAAGATACTTTTTATGAATGTTTTTTTGTGTGTACCTACAATGAAGCGTTCAATCTATCTAATTATGATTTTTTTAATGATTTGACTGGACTTTTTCACACAAATAGTACCTTTACATAGTATTTACACGTAAAATCAATAAAGATAATGACTTCAACAAAGTTCTATAATATAATTGGTTCTGGTCTAGGTTTCAAAAGAAAAGTATATCTTTCATTTCGGAGCTACGATGCACAGACAGACAGACATGCTAACAGAAATGCTTTGTCCTGACTGACTGATGGATAAACGAACAGCCTAAACCGCTGATCGTAGAGACCTGAAACTTGGAGGGTGTGTTCTTTGTATGACGTAGGCATCCGACAAGAAATTATTTTGGAGAATTCAAACCCTAGTAAAATATAAAAAAATTGAAACCAGTAGAATCCCATCTATTAAGTACCCTCCTCGTATAACAATGGACATTATCCCGAGCCGTCGACCGCGTGATGCGTGATCCGACCGAACTACTGCAGTGGAAAATTACACCACTACGCTTACAATATACTTCTACGGTACGTTTGATGGTTTTAAAGTTATACTTCTTCAGGCGCGTTATGAAAAATTATAAGAGTGAAATTATAAGATGCGCGCTCATTCACATTTTGCAGCTGCGTAACCCAAAAGTAACAGGTTGAAGCTGCCCGCAAAATAAATACTAGATGGATGGAAGGACGACAGACAGACAGACAGTCGTATAACTTCTAAAAAAAAAAAAAAATAGTCGGACGACAAATAGTCGTCCGACATTTGTCGTCCAACAAATTGTCGTCCGACATTTGTCGTCCAACAAATTGTCGTCCGACATTTGTCGTCCGTCAATAGTCGTCCGACATTTGTCGTCCGTCAATAGTCGTCCGACATTTGTCGTCCGTCAATAGTCGTCCGACATTTGTCGTCCGACATTTGTCGTCCGACATTTGTCGTCCGACATTTGTCGTCCGTCAATAGTCGTCCGTTAAAAAATACCATATGTACGTCTTAATACACTCACAGCCAAATTAAAAACAGTAGGCCCAGGCATACATTTTCGCCGCGCCGTAGAGAGGGGATAGCTGTCTACTCTCCATCCGTCTTACGCTTTTTCGATCAGGTCACGTGTCCTGACGCGAGTTTAAGATTTTATACCCATTACAGAAAAAGTGCTCAACGCCGCTAAAGAAGTTTTCACTTCAAAAATAGCTTCTCACGCGCGTAGGGACACGCATAAGTACACGCCCCCATTCATCATTATCGTCAAATTTTATAATGACTGTAGTGTCATCAGCAAACAATACACACTGGTGATCTACTGCTTGAGGTAAATCGTTGATGTAAACGAGAAATAACAATGGCCCTAATATACTTCCTTTAGGCACACCGCAAGGATTAATTCTTACCTCAGAATCATAATTCTCTATGGTCTTCGTTTTCTTATCTAGTTTGGTTATTCTAGTGATTTGTTCTCTATTTGTAAGATATGACTTAAACCAATTTTCCGCTTGTCCTCGAATACCATAAGCATAATTTTTTTTAATAGTATTTGGTAATCTACAAAATCAAAAGCAGTCGCGATTGTAACTAAAACGAAATCTGCATCAATATACATTTTTAGACAACTCATTACCCTAGCCAGGCATCGAACCCTGTACACCCGGTGAACCAGTACGGACTCCGTAGTTAGACCACGAAGTGGACAGAGCGCAAAAAATACATCTTCATAAACTATAATCGTGAAATGTTCCCTTATATTATCGAACCCCTATAAAACCATAATATTTAAGTATGATAGTTGTTATTGACAGCTCCTCAACTCCCAAGGGATGAGAGATAAACTCGCGCGAGATGGGTGCGCGTTGCGGCGCTAGCTGATGGTACTTGAACGTCGGAGTGGGTGCCGGTGGTGCTATGACAGATCTTTTTGTTCATCAAATACATCTTTAAGATATAAAATTCAAAAATAAATGAAAAAATTAAAAGTTGACTTAAAAAATACGGAAAAATAACTACGCCAACATTATCCTCGTGCATAATAATAATTCGTCTAGCAGTTTTCAGTTCCATTTTGTGGATCGGTATCCCAACAAAATTATTTAAAAAAAAATGGAACATCAACAACACAGTCATTAAATAAAGGAAATCATATCCCTATTTTTCCACTTGGCGGCAAAGAATATTTTCATTTTTGATGTTTTTTTTTTATTATTTTAAAGTAATCGTTTCCATTCGTAAACCGACAATACAGCACAAATCCACCTCTATTCCCCGCCCGTGGCACGTGCCATAACACAAGCCCAACTTAATGATACCAACACCGCAACACTAACAGTGTTACCAACACTTGAATACGCCAATCAAATGAATACAGAATCAACGGGGACGTGTCCTGAATATACTTACATATTTGTGGTCACAGTAATTAATTCAATTTTTATATTACAGCGCGTGCCAGATATGTTTGTACGCGGTTGGTGACAATTTGATCGTGTTTCGTTTTCATTTTAAAAAGTTTTAATTACTTTGACGGTACTATGGAAAATATTAACACAATACATATTCTGTTTTTAACTCCATACGCAAAAATAAATGCAAAAAAGCTAAAAAAAAAATTGTATGTCAGACGCGGGTGTATAGGTTAAAAGTCTTTTGCCTGGCTTTGAGAGTATATTTAACAAACAAAATATTGCTTAAAAAATTGTAAGTATGAAATAAGTATAATTTTACTCTCCCTGTAAGAAACAGCTGATTTTCAGGTAAACCTAACCTCAAAATTTTCGAAAAAATGTTCGAATTTCCAAAAGTCTGTGAACGAAAGTTGTTTGTTTAGGTGCACAGAAGTAGCCATCAACGGCTTATAATAACCCTGTATATTAGAGGAAATATTTTATTTGTAACGAATAGGCCCCAAAACTACCGGATTTCAAAAATTCTTTTACTAAAGAAAGTTAAATTTTTATTTACAAAAATAAGGAATCCGTAAGAAAACTGCAACTAACTCATGCTAAACTCAAGGTAGAAATATGAAAGTTTATATGAATTCACGCGAAAAGGACATTTTGTGACCATATTACCAACATTCTTGATAGAGAAATTCGATATAGAAAACCTCCAATTTTCCGTATTTCGAAGTTTCGAACACCGAAGTTACAAAACTCATATCAGTCTTTATTCATAGAACTATAAAAAAATCTAGTCTATCAAAAGACTACTAACCCCATATCCACTGTTATTTTTAAATAAATTGAATATAAAGATCCCCCTATCTATCAGATCCCCAATCTGTATCCCGAAATCCCGTAATCCCGCGGTACTTCATAGAAATCAATCTATAACCGGAGGGTAAGCCGGGGGATAGAGGGTAGCGGAATGTGGGGGATGATCCATCAAACTATGTTAATACCATATTTTGAAGGGTCCGCTACGGTCACCGTGGTTTAGGGGAAAACAAAGACAAAATACTAATAAACATCTAACAAAATTTTTTTTTTCTGTAAAGTCTGTTTACGGACTATAATTTTACGCGATTACGTCATAAGAAAACATTGCAACGATAATACGTTGCTATGGTTACCTTGTCAATAACATGAAGGGTTCCCGAAACATGACGCATGATGTCATGCAACCGGAACATGACACGTGACGTCATGGTTTTGGTGAATGCAGGTGTTCATCAAAAATACGTTATCACGTCGAAAATTATATTAGCTGTATTAGGGACGAAGCCGCTTAAATTAACTAGTAGGTAAAGATTGTTTAATGGTTAGAATCGAACCTGCAACGTTAGAAAGAAAGAAGGCCTATATTTGCTATTTTTATCGCCTTGTATGATTGATACAAGGCGATAATGCTCGTGTGAAGAAAAATATTTTCGGATGTATCTCAACGACTCCCCTTTCCCATCGGCTCCCTCCGTTAATTTTTTACATTACTTTCTTTCTTTTCTTTATTTGAAAAAAATATATATTCAGTCTTGTGGATTTATTAGTATCAAAAGTCATTATATTCAAATTATTCTCTAAAAATCCGAAAATCATAGTCCCCCTGAACTGCGGCCGGGTATTATTAGGGCCATTCCACACAGAAGCCTCTTGTAAATCAACTAGGATTTTATAACGTGGCTTTAGAATTTTATTTATTGTTTTATAGTGTGAAAGGGGGCTTAGGGAATTAAAAGTTTAAGGGGAGTGGAGATTTTGGCGGTCGTAAAGAGAGAGCTAGGTGAAATTAGATGATTGGGTATGAACTTATGCATGATGGAATGGTACAAGTTATACCTGAGTCTGTCTTTCCTGACGTATACAATGTTGTGTGTCTTCAAGTAGCGAGTGAACAGGTATCTTCTAGACACGCGAGTGTTACATCTTAGACCGCACCGTCATCTACCATCAGGCAGGTGTGATAGTGGTCAAACATTGACCTGTCAGATATTTAAAAAAAATTGATGAATTTTGAGAAGAAAGAAAATATTTATTTGGACAAGCACACGAAGAAATTTAATAAGATCCGAATGAGATGAGAACGTTTTGAAGTCCGTATAAAAAATGTCTAGGAAAATGTCGTCGTAGCTACTCATAGCCATAAAATCTATCAAATAAAAAAAGTTATAAGAAAACATTGATAAAAATACGTTGCTATGGTTATTGGTTACCCCTACGATGTCAACAGAACCTAGACACATTATCATTTTGCATACTTCAATACGTTGCTATGGTTACCTTGTAAAGGAACGTGAGCGATGACATCACACTTTTCGCGAGTCCATTCCTATTTATAAGACGACTCTGGTTTAATTTCAAAACTTATAAATCTTTTGCCTTTTTATATCACGTCAAAAACCACGAAAAACCCCATAAAAAAATCTAATAAATCTTAAAGTGTTTTTGTAAAAATTGACCAAGTTTGAAATCGAAATATAACATCTGTTTGTTATAATACGTTTTATAGCTTTGACGATCCAGTTGGCACAATGGTCACCATGCCGGACTGCCAAACACAGGGTTGCAGGTTACATTGTCGCCTCAGACAAATATTTATACTTAGATATTTGTCTGTGGTCTGGTTGTTTCTATGTATTATAAGTATATATTTACAAAAGCAAAATATCAGTTGTCTAGCACCCATAACACAAGTGTAGTTACTTAGCTTGGGGCTAGATGGCGATGTGTGGAATGTCCTGCAATATTTATTTATTATTTATTTATTTATTTATAATAAACTAGCTGTCCCGGCAAACGTTGTTTTGCCATATAAAAAAAACTAAATCAAAATCGGTTCAGCCGTTCGGGAGCTACGATGCCACAGACAGACACGTCAAACTTATAACACCCCGTCGTTTTTGCGTTGGGGGTTAAAAATCATACAAATCGGTTCAGCCGTTTTAGCAACTAACACCGCGACACGATTGACATCAATATTTATACGTCACTCAATTGTTTTGCCTTCCCGGCACCTCTCCATTAAAACTTGAACTTTATGTTATGGTATTAAAGTTCTTATTGACTTGTATTATTACGAATCGTTTGTATGGTATGGAGTATAGAAAAGTGTTGTTTTTAGACATTTTCAGGCAATTTTTTAATTTTTTCTCTCCGTAAGAACCATCCTCGTACCTTATGGAATATTCTAAAAAAAGAATTGGCCAAATTGGTCCAGGCGTTGTTGAGTTATGCGCTTACCAACACATTTTGCGATTCATTTTTATATATAAGACTAATAAACCTTGATATTAAGTGACAAAATAACCTACGTTTTTTCAAAACGGTACGAAACACTCTCAATGGATTTTGATATAAAAAACATAATACTTATTTAAAACTAACTCCGCTACGTCAGTTTTTTGCGCGTAATTTTCCCCCCAATTTCAAAGTACAGTAATATCAATACGTCAGAGTAATCCCTCCGCAGATGGGCACAATTAATGGCAATACCGAGCCAAGTCAGGTGTTACCATGATGCGTGTTTAATCTGCACGAGGGAGGGTCAGCCCTGTCTGTCTGTTGTACGGCGCATAGAGTCGAGACGGATTTTGATTACAATTTGGAAAATGGGGTGTTGTTTGCTTTTGTAATAAAAATATTTTGTTGGGTGTAGAAAAATGTGTTTAATTTTTTTTTAAATGCATAGAAGAAAAATTTAAAAATGTAGAATTTTATTTAGATTTTTTTATTCATTAAATTAAGTTGTAACTTTGTAATGTTTTGTAACTTTTAAATTAAATTAATTATTTTCTAAATAAATGTTAATATTTTTGCTACAAACGGTATCTGAGAAATCGCTACGAAATTGTTGCTTTTTTGTATAAAATTGATGCTACGATTTTGCTACGAAATTGTTGCTACAATTATTACGATATCGTTACGAAATTATAGCTTCATTTTCTATTTGTTGCTAGTTTTGCTACGAAATTGATGCTAAAACTACGGTCTCACTACGAAATTGTTGTTTTTTTTTTCTATAAAATTGATGCTACGTTTTTGCTACGAAATTGATACTTAATTTACTAAGATATCGCTACGAAATGATAGCTTTATTTTCTATTTGTTGCTACGTTTTTGCTACGAAATTGATGCTAAATTTACTACGATATTACTACGAAATTGTTGTTACAATTTCTACAAAATTGTTACTTGCTACGATATCGCTACGGAATTGTAACTTTATTACTACGAAGCTACGATTTCACTACGAGTAGGAAACTACAATTCGCTGTACAAAATTAGTCTTCTTTTAAAATTATTGACGTGATAAAGTCTTATAAATCGATGAACACTGGCATTTACAAAAAAAGTCTGACGTCATCGCTCACGTTCTGTTATTAACAAGGTAACCATAGCAACGATAACGTTGCTATGGTTACCTAAATTGTTAACATCAATGTTCTTATGACGTAATGATCTAAAATAATAGTCCGTAAACCGACTTTTTTACTTTAATGTGTACTTACGTGCCCAAAAATATTAAGAACATCATATAAATCCTCCGGCATAATCTTGAAACGTCCTAAACGTTTCATTTCCTCCCAACATAAGGCAGATAACAAAAATACCATTTTCTTTTGATAAAAAGTGACAATTGATAGACCCCTAGAGATGTGAGGTTGCCGGATGAGAAATGCGTTTCATATGGGTTGGGGCTGCTGGTAAGCTTTTGTTAACTTTACTTTCCTGATGTATTTGTTTTTTTTTCGGCTTACAATAAATTATTTTCAGCAAACATACGAGTTCATACAAACTTTACTTGTCGAAAAAATTTGTACTGATTTCTATAAGGTGGTACGTTTTCCCTACTAAATGTTTTAGGGATTCCTACGTTTTATACTGAGATATTTAACTTATTATGACTTAAAGTAGGCCTAATTTAAGCTATTGTAGGGGCAGACCAAAAATATCACTGTTTAACATCCAGGAAGTACTCTGTTTCAGCGTGAAAAAAGAGACCAATTTTACGTATGTGGTGGTGCACGGCTATATTGACGTATTGTCATAGTGTGAGGTGACGTATAGATGTGTGGAAACACGCGACGTTGTCGCGTTGTGTGTGGAAGCAGGAACACGCAATTACGCTAGAGCAGAGCCGCAATACAGTTTGCTGGATAAGGGCGACGTTGCCTCTCCGTCTAATCTGTCTAATAAAAAATCAAAATATTTTCAATTGCATGATATTCAACTCAGTGCTGCCAGACCTACACCTGCAAGATTTTATGTAACTTTTGGCACTGTCGCGTCACTTTTGATACTTGAATTATACATTATTTTGATAGACTTATCAAATTATCACTTTACGTATATAATAAATAAATAAACATTTGTACTTGTTTGCATTTAATTAATAGTATAAAAATATAATAAAATATAAATGAAGTATAGTAATTCGCGAGAAACAAACCAAGCAGTCTTGTTGTTTTTTTGATACTGTTTGTTGTACACACTGGCAACATACACCCAGTGGATACTTTGCCTCGCACTGGATGCGCGCTTGTTACCTAGGCAACGGAGAGTCAACAGAGATGTCAAGTAGTCAGTAAATAGAAAAACCAAAAATAAAATATTATAATCATTTAATATATTCCTACTATTGTGTTTAAAGTATCATCCATCTGAGCACCTACTGAAAATAAACCTTGAGGGAATTTTAGTGTCTTGTAAGTAATTGAATTATTTCACAAGTATCTCAAGGTGGGTAACCTATCCACACAAGTTGGGCCGTAGGAACAAACTACGACTACTCTGGGTCCCAGGCCATGAAGGAATAGCAGGAAATGAGAAGACTGATGAGCTGCAAGAACAGGATCGGCAAGTGCTATGCTTGGACCAGAACCATGTACGGGCCTGCCAGCATGCACAATCACAAAGGCCGTAAAGGATTACGTTGATAAGAAACACACGCAAGAGTGGGAAATCAGTGAAGGGCTACTACATTCGAAGAAATTCATAGGTAGCAGGCCCAGAGGGGCTTCTAAATTTATATTGAACAACGGAAAAAGCAAAGCACGAGCTGTGATTGGTGCCTTGACATGGCTTTACAAAACCAATGACATGCTTTTAAAAATGAAGATAACTTCTAATATTGACTGCAGAACCTGCGGTGATGTCAGAGAAACTATGGAGCACATCCTGTGTGAATGCGCCGTCTTAGTGACGAAGCGAAGGAGACCCATGGGCCTCCTTGGGAATGCATATCCCAAACCGGAGAAACATAGGATTTTTCCTCTTAGTGGGATCACTGCGTTAATCGATCCCAAGGGGTCGAAGTGTTGCTGGCTATGTCAGTCCCCGATATAAGATGATAAGATAGAACTAATTTTAAATAAATAAACCTTTTTGTACATTACTTTGTCTTTATTTTTCTCTTTCCATTCAGACCTAGTACAATTTGCATCGTTCAGAATTCGTCCTAGTTTAAAAAAAAAAGATTACTAACAGTACCTACCATAAAATTGATCCTGTTTTAGAAAATTTATTCAAAAATATATTTTCAAAAAAAAATTCTATTTGTATCGAGATTTGAACTGGGGCTCTTCAGAACACTACCCCGCCGCTCTAAATGACTACACCAATCGGTATCTGTAGGACTACGTCAAATATAGTCTATAGTTGCTACAGTTTATTGTTTTGTATGTGTGCGTGTCATTTATATCGTGACAAGAGTTAAAAATTGTACTTTGGAAATACATTAAAATGTGACTTCCAAAAAATTAAATTATGTTTGAAATATGTTCAGAGCAAACTAGAAAACAGGCAACATATATACAAATACTTTAATTCCACGTCAATCATAGCAAAATAAAATAAAAATATACTTTCGGGGAAAACAAGCGCCATCTAGCGGAATACTTTGCTTAGCGATACGAAACATTCAACCTTTTAAATTGTGTTATTTCTTTGTTTTTTACTATCATTGTGGTTTTTGTCGTTTCTTTTTTGTTTTTTATCAACTTTCTATTGTTTACCCGATTTTTTTTTAGATTTATAGTTCCCCGCTTCCCCCATCACCCCTAGAGACCGGCACAGCTAACTCGGCACCCCAACTAGCCCCTACATTCCCCTACCCCACCCCTACGGTCCCAAGGGCCGACTTATCGCGAACCACAGATGTTATTCAACGTTTTGGGGCAGTAAACAATATTAAATCAAAACTTGGGGGAAATTAGCATTTTTGTCATTTAAATCAGTTTGCTTAGGGTTGCTTAAATATTCATTTAAGGGATGCGTGGGAATATGTCAAGTTCAATGCTTCAAGTGATTTGATGTCACTATAGTTAATTTTTTTTTTTTTCAACTAATGGCTTTGCACGACTTGTGTTGAAAAATATTTGCATCAAATCGTAGCTCAAATTGAGTCAATTTTCTTTCAAGTATGTATTAGACTGTCTGTCTGTCAGTCTAATTTAAGGTAATGAATGAGGCCTGAACCGTGTGTTGCACAAAGCAGCATCTTGTTCAATGAATCTAATTAAATAAAAATTCATAAAAAATGCAATCTCAAATTAACACTAATTATAATGAATACAAAACTAAATCCCACCAAAATGTCCAAAATAAACACTAAAAAAATAGTCAAACAAACGGATCATTTTTCAAGTATTTGCGTCACCGGATGTAATAGCACGCGCCATTTGTTTGTGTAAAGACGCAACATCCGGTCAACAAATTGGGGGCAAAATAGTTTTGTAACGTTATTTTCTTCTGATTTTATTTTTAGAGAATATATTTTTGCTTTCATTTGTTTGTAACATTTATTACTAAAATAAGAAAATGTGACAAAAACTTATTAAATCTAGCAAAGTAAGTACATACAGAAATACTAATTTCAAATTCCGCAATTTTATCGTTACTAATATACTTATGGCAAAAACAGGAAGATTAAATTATTCTTTCAGCATAAAAAAAACTGAAAAATATGTTCTATAGGGTACTATTTAAAAGTTGAACTTATCTTTTCATTAATGCAGTTAACAACCTTTTCTACCGAACTAGCAATAAATTTTCACGATAACGCATAAAAACATCGAATTTTATAACCTCACTTATCTATCCATTCTTCAACAATGGAGTTTCCCGCTAAAACATCCAACATGTCTGCCAAGCAAGATGGCGGCGGCGGGCGGTCGGTTTATAGGGAAATGACAACATAAATAGGGATTTTGTAGGATAAGGACGGAGCCAGCTCATCAATTGTGGGGCAAAATGATAGATAATAATGTATTGTTGGGATTTTGAGGGTATTTTACTGGAAAATTGAGATGAATTAACATATTTCGAGGTTGGTTTTTCTCTTTGAGAAATGGATGCGGGGTGAATTGTGGGATTTGGGATTGTTTTGAGTTAGATGAAGTATTTTTGGAACTTTTAATTAATGGTTGGTTAATTTGACATGTTGACCAAATGGTCACCATGCCGGACTGCCAAACACAGGGTTGTGGGTTCGATTCCCGCCTCAGGCAAGTATTTATGCTTATATATTTGTCTGTGGTCTGGTTGTTTCTATGTATTATAAGTTTACATTTACAAAAGAAAAGTAGGTATATAAATAGGAAAATATCCGTTGTCTAGCACCCATAACCAGGGACCGAAAAACCGATATTTTAGGATACTTGAAATTCATTCATATCTTAATTTAAAATAGAATTACGGTACCCAAAAATAATGATATCGCAAAATTTTGGTATCTAAAATAAATGGTTTATGAACCTTATCTGAACAGTATTTTTGAGATGTTTGTAAAAATGGCAACGTCGCTTTTTCGTTCGACTGATCTAGCAATTTACATCGTTGGATTGAATTTAGTCCTCACTAGGAAGCCGAAGAAATACAGGTAGTTTCTTTGTTTTAATAGATTTTAACTCTTCTTTACGATCCTCTAATTTCTTCAAGTATTTCTGACGCTCACTGCAGTCACGGAAGTTGGCAGGATGACTTTCTCCACAGTTGCAGCCACGTAGCAGCACTTTGCTGGCTCACTGCGATCTTTCTTAGGGCAATCTTGTGTCAGATGGGATTCCGTGCACTTTACGCATCTCGGTGTAAGATTGCAGTTTTTAGAAGAGTGTCCAAATAACTGACATCGATAACACTGTGTGCCAAGGAATGTCTTCGCTTTGTATTTTTGTATGTTTACTACACAGTTGCTTATGTATTTAATCCTCTTAAATGCAGCCATATCAGAACCAGGCGGCAACTGGATCATAAATGGAGGACAGGGAACTTCTTTGTCTCCTACGATCTTGATCTTCCGTACAGTTGTTTCTTTAGTTCGTTTGTTTCGTTTTCTGTCCGGCGACATCGATTGCGACGTCAAGTCACGCATTTCAGCGGCTTGGGCCAAGTGGCGTGAGGTGACTGGTGTCATTTGCGACCCCAAAATGCCGGTTAAACTAAAAGGACAGGTCTATAAAACCATCATTAGACCTGTCCTTTTGTATGGTAGTGAGGCGTGGCCGGTGCTTGAGCGACATAAGCAGGAGCTGCGTGTCACGGAGATGAAGATGTTGCGCTGGATGTGTGGAGTGACGCGAAAGGATCGCGTCAGGAACTCCCGCATCCGGGGCAGCCTTCATGTCCGAGACATTGCAGATAAATTGCAAGAATGTCGCCTACGCTGGTACGGTCACGTCTTGCGAAAACCGGCTAGTTACTTGGGGAACAAATGTCTTGCCATGGCGCCAAGAAGTGCTGGCTTGACGTCGTAAAGGGTGATATGCGTGCAAATGGCCTTATTAACCAGGATGCCGAAGATCATGCGAAGTGGAGGCGTAAAAGTAGGAAAGCGGACCCTGGGCTCCCGAGAGGGATGCAACCGGGAACATCGCTCGGATGATGATGATGATGATGATGACTGTTGTTTCTTTAAAACCCAGGGCACTCAGCTACTGACTAAGTGATTTTTCTACATAAGCTGGTAACCCAAAAATGATAGCCTTGAATTTCCTTTCGTCTTTTCTCGAAAATGTGTGAAAGTTCATTTTCTCAGCTCGGAGACCATCTTGAAGTTTCTGATGGCTATCAGCATTGTAGCAGAAGATTCCTAGTTTGTTATTACCTTTATATTGGAGGTGATATGCATTTGTGTAACGTGAAACCAGGGTTCTGATGTACTTATGAGACCATTCTGGTTTGAGCAACATGAATATTGGCGGGATCTTACTTTTGCGAGTGGCGGTTGCACTCTGCAGTTTATTTGCATGGGTTGTCGAAGGTGGTTTGTCGGTTAACAGCCCGCTGAAGGAATTTCGAGATTTAATACCAGATGGTCGAGTAGTTTCTTTCCTTGGAGCGAAATGTTTTGGCATCTTCCAATCGTTGGGGTTATCCAGATCATCGTCACCTGCTCTTTTCGAGAGCGAACTAGACGATTCGGATCTTATAAGAAAACGGTCCATCTTCCCGGGTAGTATCGATATCGAAACTATCGAAAATATCGACACGTTCCCATCACTAAACGCGTATCTAAACTTATAGTAGGGATACAACTCTAATGCGCGTGCGAATGCAACAGCCGAGCGCATCGAAGTTAGACCAGGGTAGAAGCCTTTAAAAATAATAAAAAGTGAAACAAAATAATAGTAGGATGAAACCCATTAGAAACGGAGGGGAGTATTATAAAAATTAAAGGAAAAATAATTTACGGGCGATCTGAGGTCGGGAATTTTCCATAGGACTTTTCGTTTTGCCAGAAATCGAGATAAACCGTTTTTTACCCTTAAAAGCTCACCCCCCTACCCTTCCCGACCTCAGATCGCCCGTAAATTATTTTTCCTTTAATTTTTATAATATTCCCCTCCTTTTCTAATGGGTTTCATCCTACTATTATTTTTTTTTGTTTTAAAAATGATCGACCCTGGTCTAGTTGTCTAGCACCCATAACACAAGCGTAGTTACTTAGCTCCAAGCTAGATGGTGATGTGTGGAATGTCCTGCAATATTTATTTATTTATACTCAAACGGCTCTCAAATGTTTAGGGGTTCACTAAATATTTAAGACGCTCTTATCCTATTGAAGCATACACTTAAATATCAATTTAATCGCCACATATAAGTAGCTTTTCAGTATTCGGTCGTAAGTGAGGCAATGGCGCCGCGTGTTTTGGTTGTATCTTGAGTTAAATTGGATAAATACAAGTGATTGGCGGCAGAGATTACGTTTAACCCTTTCTAATGACATATGTAAAAGAGAGAAAGGACTTTCGCGTAGAATTGGCAACGCGCAAGAAGACACTTTTGGGGTTTAATATTCGGGTATCCGCTTACGATTTCGGGTACCCGAAACTAGTGGTACCGCAATTTATAGATATCGTAATAATGGCGGACTATTTGATATCTAAATATTCAGGTATCATTATTTGTGGTACTTAAATGCAAAGTAAGCGTTCGAGTATCACTTAAAAATACCGATTAAAACCGCTTATTGAGATACCCTTTCGGTCCCTGCCCATAACACAAGTCTAGTTACTTAGCTTGGGGCTAAGTGGCGATGTGTGGAATGTCCTGCAATATTTATTTATTTATTTAATTAAATTTATTATAATCGTACTTCCTATCCCCAGGACACCCCCACTTCTTCAACCAGCTATCCTGCGGCCTGGACATCATCTCCCTGGCCGGCGAGTGGCTGACAGCTGCCGCTAACACCAACATGTTCACCTACGAGATAGCTCCTGTCTTCATACTCATGGAGAATGTGGTCCTCAACAAGATGAGGGATATGATCGGATGGAACACTGGCGACTCTATCTTGGCACCAGGTGATACTACACACATGTACAGTATGCGTCATAAGTCCACTATCAGTGTGCTACATCCTATCCTACTAATATCCTATTCCTATCCTACTAATATTATAAATGTGAAAGTTTGTGTGTGTATGTATGTTTGTTACTCCTTCACGCAAAAACTACTGGACCGATTGCGATGAAACTCGGTATCTAGATAGCTGGAGACCTGGATTAACACATACTTTATATCCCGATATTTCCACGGGATCGGGATTTACATGGGTGAAACCGAGGAGCGCAGTTAGTAATACTATAAACAAGTACTGAACTTACGACCTTCTTCTAATAGACGTTACACACAAACAAATACTTGAATTAAAAGTATTTGTCAACATGTTAGCTATATGTTTAGTTGTGTGAGTGGTATAAGGGGCCACCCGCTACACCAACCGACGTGCGTTCGATCCACAGGTAACGTTGTTATAATGTTCAAATAGTGCTGCACAGGATTGTAAACGTTACTGTGGCGGTGACTTTTGAGCGTTGATTGTACTTACAGACTAGTGTTTGTTACTTCTTCAGAGAAAAACTACTGAACCAATTGTGATGAAATTTGGTTTATTATTCCTGGAAAAGCACAACCTTTTTATCTCATAAAAAATCCCACGGAATTGGGATTTATGCGGGAGAAAACGTCAAGCACTGCTAGTTTATAATCTTAAATTTTTTGTCCACTAGGTGGCTCCGTGTCCAACCTCTATGCTTTCCTCGGCGCTCGTCACCACAAGTTCCCTCAGTACAAGGACAAGGGACTCTCCAGCATTGCTGGACAGCTGGTCATGTTCACCTCTGATCAGGTTCGTTTATTGGTGCAAATAAGAATAAACATGAAAATAACCTAAAATTCTCAAAAACTTGATCAAAAATATTTACTTTTTTCTGTTTTTAGTATTTTGTTGTTATAGCGGCAACAGAAATACATCATCTGTGACAATTTCAACTGTCTAGTTATCATGGTTCATGAGATATAGTGTGGTGCCAGACAGTCACGGACAGCGAAGTCTTAGTGATAGGGTCCCGTTTTTACCCTTTGGATATGGAACCCTAAAAATCATATACGTTCTAAGAAATAAGCAATTGAAGCTTGCAGACATTCCTACAAATCCAGGAAATATAAAACTGAGATGTCTGAAACATATAAGACACGACAAAGCAAGAAAAAGCTCAAGATACTGAACTGACTTGATTCATCGCTACTTTACATTTTATTTTACACTAGGTTTTGCCCGCGACTTCGTCCGCGTAAAAGTCGAAAATGGACCAAGGAATCATGATGTCCCATACAAACTTTGCCCCCTTTTTCACCCCCTAAGGGGTAGAATTTCGAAAAATCCTTTGTTATCCGATGCCTACGTCATACAAAGAACACACCCTCTAAGTTTCAGGTCTCTACGATCAGCGGTTTAGGCTGTGCGTTGATCAGTCAGTCAGTCAGTCAGTCAGTCATCCAGGACAAAGCATTTTATATGTATAGATTTTCACGAGATCTGGAGTTACGCGGATAAAATTTATTATAGTTAATATAGAATTATATTCATCATCCAGTAGAACTCTAAAAGTAGTGTTAAGCAGTTATTACCAGTCCTTGTGATCGAGTTACCAATAATGTCAATGAAGGCATAAACCTTAATGATTGTGTACCTTTCAGAGTCACTACTCAGTGAAGTCGTGTGCGAGTGTCTGCGGCCTGGGCACCGACTTCTGCATCAGCGTACCCTCGGACGAGCACGGCAGGATGATCACCTCCGAGCTGGAGCGTCTCGTGCGCTACCATAAGGATAGGGGAAACGTAAGTTACAGCGACACAGTCTCTAATTACAAATCTATAAAGGACTAGCTATTTTAGCCAAAATCTGAGCGTAGATGACGTTAAAAGCACTTATTGTCAGAACATATTTTACTACAACGCATAATCCAATCACTAAAAGGTATTAAACTAATTAACTCAAATAAATTGTGCGACCATGAAAAAGTTCAGACATCATGAAGCTACTGCGACAGAATGAACCACGTTCCGTCATTTTATTCTTATTATTCACAAAACAGTAAACAAGATGGCGGCGCCCTGACGTATTACATCAAATGAAGCACTGTATTGTTGACTTCCTTCAGTCGCTCTCTGTATTCTATGAATCATTGAGAATATAACATAGAAATAATATGAAATGTCAAATATCGAGATATCTCAAACTTTAACGTGGCCAACTAAAGATAAAGCCAACATTTAGTACTTGCCACTAAGTCGATGGTACCTCAAATTGCTTCCACTGCGGACGTATTCACTATTAAATGAGGTTGAGGCCCATCAGCCACCACTGATACTTGATGTCTTCCCTTTGATAACTGTTGGTTTTTTGTGACTCCATCCCTCTGATAGTCGATGTGTTCTCTCAGAGGGATAACTAATGTCTTCCTTGTGATAGTAGATATATTTTTTTTGATAACTGATGTCTTCTCTCTGTTAAGTGATGTTCTCAATCCCCAGGTGCCGTTCTTCGTAAACGCAACATCTGGAACGACCGTGCTGGGAGCATTCGACCCTCTGCTGGAGATCGCAGACATCTGCAACAAGTACAACATGTGGATGCATGTCGATGTGAGTACCTACTCGAGTATTTTTCTATTTTTCACTAAGTATTTTAGAAGTCGCAAATGTTTATTAGAAACCCCTATCTTTTTTTTTTCCAAAAAAGCCTTATTTAATTGAAGAAAAAAATACATTTTTCTTTATTAATAAATTGTACCCCAGAAAACAGTCGGTCGGTCTCCAAAACTGCTCTTATTTCAAGCAAGATTCTAAAGTCTTGCTAGAGTTCAAACTTAAAATCTTTCGACGATGAATTTTTAAGATAAATATTATAAATATCAAAACATTCCAAAAATAGTAATTTTTAGAACTCTACGGCATGGGTGTTCAATTCTGACTCCGACACTCATGTCGGGAGTTTTAGATATCAAGATATAATATTATTTTGCCCTTGAACTTGTCCCATTCTTTGTATGGACATTTAACGACCTGTAAAGTCATTAACAAATACTTAATTTTCGAGTTATCAATTAATTTTACTAAGCTCACCTGTAAGAAATTATTGTTTCTCAGAAACAAAATTGAAATTTTGATTTTTCAGTAAGTGTTTTTTTGTAAAATTTCTGAGTAATAAAGAATTTTAAACCGCAAACCATCAATTAATAACCAAACCAAGGTTTCTCTGATTTGTGTTTCAAAATGTCATTTTGTTAATTTTTGTTGAAACTTGATTGACTTTCGCTATTTGCTGCTAAATATGTCTTACAAAAAAGTATCTAGAGCTTACTTACAAATCGAAATGTGTGAAAAAAATAACAACAGACATTTATTATTTTTTCTTATTCATAAACTGAGTTACGGCCATAAAATTGTCCCTAAACGCAATGTGCTTCGATCGTTATTGATTGGGACTCGTGGCCGATTGTTGAAGTAAACTAATAGGTACATTGTGTGTTGTTTAGGCTGCCTGGGGAGGTGGCCTGCTGTTCTCCAAGAAGTACCGCCATCCGCGTCTCACTGGGATCGAAAGGTAGGCCTAGCTTTAACAATTGAAAAAACATACGGACTAGAAAGTGATCTTTATAATCCTTTCCTTTTTTAGGTTCCGTCTTTTACCCTTTGGGTACGGAACCATAAAAAATATTTCAAAGATAGAAGATTCCATATTTTATATAGATGTTTGGACATAACTTTTTTATTTATGAAACATTAGAAAAAAAAATTGACTTTTTGAAACGACGTCCGACCGTTCGTTTAATTTCAGTACTTGTTAAATGTCTTATTTACATAAAAAATATTATTTTAACAAAATTAGCAATAAACAATCTTCAAAAATCCCAATAATTGTATGAAAATAAAAGCATCGTCATTAATGCCCTATATACAGAACAGGGTAGGTAGGGTAAGTAAGAGTAAGTGTATGTCGGATTAATCCCAGTATTAACGTCAATCAATCTCTCGCTAAATACCGGGAGAGAGCATCGAGTCGGGAGCAGTGGACCGTGTGGCAAGTGTGCTAGGGTTGCCAGCAACATGTGGGAAATATAATAGTATTTTTTTTTGGAAATAAGTTTCTTATCGTGGGTTACGCGTTACGAAAACGAGAACCGAAAAACCGTAAGAAAAACTATGAAAAGAATTGACAAAAAATAAAATATTAAAATTTTAAAAAAGTCAAAGAACTTTTAAATGCGTGTCCCGGGACTAATAAATATTGGTAACATTGCTATGGTTATTTGTCAATAACATGACGCATGACGTCACACTTTTTATGAGTGCCGGTGTTCATTGATATATTATATAAGACGTCATTACGTCAAAACTTATATGGGTAGTCGAATTAAAAACCTCTTAATTTTTTTAAGTCGGTTAAAAATATGCAGTTTATATTTTGTTAAGTTTTAATAAGTTTTTGTAATTCAATATTGCAGCAATTTCGCTATGCTACAAATTCATAGCAAATTAGAATCCAAAGTTCACTAAAATCGTAGCAAATGAGCTGCAATTTCGTAGCAAATCTGTCAGATTCTGTAGCAAATCCGTTGAAATCGTAGCGGTGTCGTAGTAGGTACGTGGTTTGGCGATAAACGCGTATTGAATGCAGAATATCGACAAGAGGACGTTTCCTAAAGAGAACGTGGATTTTTTTTCCAAAAAAAATTCTATAGATACAGCTTCGCCCCGAGGATTTACTCGCACAAGTCACAAGCACAAGCTCCGGGAGTGCCTACAGAAAGCAAACTTATAAAAAAAAACTTAAAAAAAAACAATTTTTTTTTACTTATTTACTTAACAACTACAAAATATATGTACATGCATATTATGAACACACTGTAGCTGCGTCTCGTAACGGTGTCGGGAGTTCAAAGATTTTATCTCATCTAAAAATATGCGTATTTTTTTATAAAGTGAAAACATCTTTTAGCGAAAAGATGTTTTCACTTTATAAAAAAATTAAATATGTATGCCTAAACGTTAAAACAGCTATATGTATGCTAATTACTTTCCATCCATTGGTTTGGTTTGTCAGTCAGTCAAAGACTTTTAATTTCATATTTGAAGATAAGTATGTTTTATAGTATTCACAACCCTAATATAAAGATTACTCGACACTGCAACGTTAAAGTAAAACGTCTGAGCAAGTCGTCAGTTCTCACGTCAGTCGTCAAGCCGTGATCAAGCTCCGGCTTCAAGCACGTCAGTCCATCCAACGGATCATGTGTTTTGGTTGACCGACTACATTTAATGGCGGTTATGCGTTAAATGCGGTACGACCTCTAAGCCTCTTTTTGCTGCTAAGGTTGCGGGTTCGATTACCGCCTTTGAACCAATATTTGGGTACAGATATAGATCAGTCCTCTGCTAATCTTCGATTTTGCTATTCCGGCATTTTGCTTATTTGTCCTTCTGATGTAGAGACATTCATTTCTGTAAACAAATATTGTGTGTAAACTAAGCTGAGAGGGTAGTGTAGGCTTATCTTTTACATGTCTGAGGCACTACAGAACAAGCGTTCTGAATAGCATAAAGTTTGCAGGGATAAGAAAAAAGAAAAAAAATATTTTTTATTTTAAATTTTTACTAGCGACCCGCCCCGGCTTCGCTCGGTTATATTATGCATGTATTATACATATAAACCTTCCTCTTGAATCACTCTATCTATTAAAAAAACCGCATCAAAATCCGTTGCGTAGTTTTAAAGATCTAAGCATACAAAGGGAAATAGGGACGGCGAAAATTGACTTTATTTTATACTATGTAGTGATAGTGAAGACGTAAACGCCAATATTAATGACAAGGAGCGAAGCAAATTCTTCTCTATAATACAAAATGATTCGTACCTACTTACATCAACCATTTTCCCTAAATCCTCTAAATCTTAAACCCCTCTAACGCCCGCATCCAACAATTAATTACACGGAGGGGAACTAAAAAACAAAAAGAACGGGACTTTGAAATGCCTTTACAAAGGTTTTGTGACACAGTTGATATAGAAAACAGAGAGAAAACTTGGTCTTTTAATAGATTGTAATAAATATAAATTGAGCTTAATTTTTACAACAGCTTCATCATCACTACATAGTATAAAACAAAGTCGTTTTCTCTGTCCCTATGTCCCTATATCCCTTTGTATGCTTAAATCTTTAAAACTACGCAACGGATTTTGATGCAGATTTTTTTAATAGATAGAGTGATTCAAGAGGAAGGTTTATTATGTATAATACATGCATAATATAGCCGTGCGAAGCCGGGGCGGGTTGCTAGTTATAAATAAATAGTATTTCTTGTTATTGCGGCAACTAATACATTTATAATCTGTGAAAATGTCAACTGTCTAGCTATCACGGTTCATGAGATACAGCCTGGTGACAGACGGACGGCGAAGTCTTAGTAAGAAGGTTCCGTTTTTATCCTTTGGGCACGGAATCCTAAAATTAGTCAAAAAAAACTTTAGAGGTGTCAAGGGACACCCGGATGGAACGAAGTTCCTTTCGATTAATTAGTGAAGGAATTGTAATTTTTTTTTTGTCTTTTTTGTCGTAAATAATCGTCGCGACACCACACTGTTCAATGCGAAATAGAAAGACGAAACGAAAATAACTGGCTTGCTTTCTATGCAAAAAGTGTCGTTACAACTTTTGGTCTTAATTTTTTCCGTCTCGCAACGCGCGATAAGGAACTTTCGTTCCAATAATGTCAAATAAGAAAATTGTTAGTGGAACGAAGATATACGACTACGACGATGGTGGTAAAAACCGCATTTTGCATTTGATTTTAATTTTTAAACCTTTCTATGTATTTTGACGTGTTAACGTGTTATAAATCAAATTATACACCGGCATTCACAAAAAAATGTGACGTCATGCGTCATGAAACATGGCCATGATCGCGTCATGGTTACGGGAACATGACATGTTATTGACAAAGTAACCAAAGCAACGTATTGTCACCATCAATGTTTTTTTATGACTTTAAAAAACATAAAGAAAAAAAAATTATAAGTAAAGGAAAAAAAAACAAGAATGTTGTTCGGTTCTCAGATCTAACGAATATACAAAAAAAAATCATACAAATCGGTTCAGCCGTTTAGGTGAAGTTTGGCAAAAAACACCGGTGCTATGGTTACCATCAATGTTTTGTTATGACGTTATCACGTAAAATTATCGTCCGTAAACCAACTTTACAGACAACCATTTTTTTTACTTCCGGTAAACGTTGTTATGCCATATAAAAAATGTGATAAATGAAGAACCGATCGACCGATTTTGTGCAAACTTCGCATAAAATAACTAATAAGTAGTCCGAACAAAGCTTCAACATTTGGTTTGGATAGGTGAGCCCGTTCTTGAGTTTTAAAATTACAACGAAAAGTGGCATTGATTTTTATATGTATAGACTAGCGACTAGCTATATTATGCATGTATTATACATATAAACCTTCCTCTTGAATCACTCTATCTAAAAAAAACCGCATTAAAATCCGTTGCGTAGTTTTAAAGATTTAAGCATACAAAGGAATATAGGGACGGAGAAAGCGACTTTGTTTTATACTATGTAGTGATTAATTTGACTAACTGCACATTACACTATGACAGTTCCCAAAGTTCACTCCACACCGCCGCTTCGCATCTGGCTTTCAGATGCATATTCCGACTCGAACAGCTTTCACTTAGACCCTAATATCTATAGAGCTTCCATGCTTCCAACTGGCTGCATTAACACTGTGGCCCATCTATCTAAAAGCTTTTAAACTTTCCTTCTGAAGGTCGTGGGTTCGAATTCCGGCTGGCAGTACAATCAACGGTCAAAAGTGTCTGCCCACCGTAACGTTTACAATCCTGTGCAGGACTATTAGAACATTATAACAACGTAACCTGTGGATCGAACCCACGTCGGTTGGTGTAGCGGGTGGCCCCTTATACCACTCACACAACTAAACACATAGCTAACATGTTGACAATAATAATCACACTGAGTACTTTTAATTCAAGTATTTATGTTTGTGTGTAACGTTTTATTAGAAGAAGGTCGTAACTCCAATACTTGTTGATAGTATTATTGTAGCAAACTGATCATTTACTTATAACCCATACTGTACATCAATGGTTTTTTCTAAACGTAATAATTGAAATGCGCGGAAAACATCGTGATGAAACCCGCGGCTTAGTTGTCTCCATACGTATTGATCGACTTCCTCTGGATACGGTCGACTAAGGCTAACTAACTTCCCACACTCTCGACTAAGCTGAGAGGGTGGTATAGGTGATAGACATAGTCCACTATCTATCTAATACAATGTCCAAGGTAATAAAAAATAAATATTTTCTTCAATAAATAGGTACTTATTTATATAAAAACGTAACCTAACGTAACGCATGACGTCACACTTTTTTGTGAATGCCGGTGTAATAATAAGCCGTTATCACGTCAAAAAGAATCAGGTAGGCAGTATAGGGACGCAGCTGCAGTGGAGTTCGTTCATCCCAATTCTAATAAGTGTAGCTAATCCAAAACCAAAGCTATTTTCTATTTCTCCTTTCATATAAGGTATCTATGGCGTCATATTTGATATTTGCAAGTACCCCTGCATTTCACGTCAAAAACATGCAATTCAAAATTCCCCAAAGTAACAGTATAAAGTGCCACCTCAACATGTATAATGCCCCCAGCAGCCCCCTACAACAGTAGTGCCCCGGCTTAAAGCCCCTCACAACCTGTATCAATACTAGACAATTCACATGTTCACTTTAAGTGGACAACTTTATTTGTGAACATCATTATTTAACTTTGTCTTTTATCCGATTACAAAAAGAGGAGGATCTTCATTTAATGCGATAGCTCAGTTTATAAAAACTGGTCGTGATCGCGTCAAAAGTACTTGTTATCTTCACTACATCACTACATAGTATAAAACAAAGTCGCTTTCTCTGTCCCTATTTCCCTTTGTATGCTTAAATCTTTAAAACTACGCAACGGATGTTGATGCGGTTTTTTCTAATAGAAGAGTGATTCAAGAGAAAGGTTTATATGTATAATACATGCATAATATAGCCGTGCGAAGCCGGAGCGGGTCGCTAGTTACTAATATTATAAAGCTGAAGAGTTTGTTTGTTTGAACGCGCTTATCTCAGGAACTACTGGTTCGAATTGAAAAAATATTTTTGTGTTGGATAGTCCATTTATCGAGGAAGGCTTCAGGCTTCAGGCTATATAACAGCTACTTCTTGATTCAATCAATAAATATTGCGGGACATACATTATCTAGCCCCAAGTAACTAAGCTTGTGTTATGGTGGCCAGACAACGGATATAAATAATAAATAAATATTGCAGGACACTTCACACATCGCCATCTAGCCCCAAGTTAAGTAACTAGACTTGTGTTATGGGTGCTAGACAACGGATATACTTTTCTTTTGTAAATATATACTTATAATACATAAAAACAACCAGACCACAGATAAATATCTAAGCATAAATACATGTCTGAGGCGGGAATCTAACCCGCAACCCTGTGTTTGACAGTCCGGCATGGTGACCATTGTGCCAACTAGGTCATCGATATAATCCGGATTTAATTTTTTAAATGGGCCTACAGAGCTATTTTTTGTATCAATCAATAGTCTTGCTGATAGAGATCAATTCCTGGAAACAAATATAGATGGCAAATTAAGGGAAATAAGCTCACTGTAATTTTCGTAAAAAAAATCCGTTGGCCGGCCGGGATTCAAACCTACGACAGTATTTATCACTAAGCCACCC
The DNA here is from genome assembly GCA_907269075.1 of Idaea aversata. Taxonomy (NCBI): domain Eukaryota; kingdom Metazoa; phylum Arthropoda; class Insecta; order Lepidoptera; family Geometridae; genus Idaea; species Idaea aversata. The sequence goes on along the minus strand of OU026110.1, from coordinate 8,689,957 downwards.
CTTTTTTTACTATCACTATCACATATAATAATGAATTTGGGACTAACACGACAATATATTCGTGAAAGTTTCTTCACACTTTCCTTTATTAAATAAAACAAACCGAATAAAACAACGGGCAGCAGCTAATTGTAAAATGAAAATCAGATTAATTACAATTATGTGTCAAGTTGTAATGACTCTGAGGTTACCCTGGCGCTACCCTTACCCTTACCCCTACCTACCCTTACCCCATTGTTTGTGGGTACATTGATTAATGCATATTTTAACACTTATAACCCCTACAGGATTATGGAAAACGGTTTAGGAAAAAACGTTTTAGTTCGTTTAATTATTTTTAAGTTCATTTTAAACAAGCATAGGATTTTCTTAATTTCTAATTTAATTTGACAGAAATCGATTTGCGACCTAGTCCGAAACTATGCATCTAGGCTTATAATTTGGTGACTGGACAACGGATACCCTCTTTTCAATACTAATATTATATTTGTTTGTTTGTTTGTTTAAACGCGCTAATCTCAGTAACTATTGGTTAGAATTAAAAAAAAATTCCACTGTTGGATAGTCCATTTATCAAGGAAGGCTATACGCTATTTCATTTTCATATTCCCACAGGATCGGGACTTACGCAGGTGAAACCACGGGGTGCAGCTAGTTTTAACTATGACGACTCACCGACTATTCAATAAACCTAACATTCAATTAATTCATACAATGTTTGTTATGCCTATGTTGAACACATGAGAGCAAGTCCACTAATATCTCTGCCATCGTTCCAGGGCCGACTCCGTGACATGGAACCCTCACAAGCTGATGGGGACGCTCTTCCAGTGCTCCACTATACACTTCAAGTATGAGGTAAGTCATTATAAATATTGACCCAGACAAATATCGACGACCCAGTTGACACAAAAGTCACCATGCCGGACTGCCAAACACAGGGTTGCGGGTTCGATTCCCGCCTCAGACATGTATTTATGTGTAGTTTTTTTTGCATTGTTTTTTTTTTGTGTCGTGCAGTTTTTTTTGCATTTATCGAGTAAATGTCACAAGATTTTGTACTTCCCTTGACTTTAATTACATAAAATGCCATCGAAATTATTCAATTTATTTCAATTTAAACCAATAAACATTACGCTACGAATACGTAGCTATTTCACTATGCTACAAACAAAGTCGTAGCGATTTCGTTATTCAATTTGCTACAACATTTCTCGTAGCAATTTCACTGAAACAAAACTTTAGCAAATTCATCAAAATCCGTAGCAAATACATTGAAATCGTAGCGTAGCTACTCGTAGCTCTATGAAAAATGTATGTCGTAGCTAGAAAAGAAAAATAAAGGGCCCTATTTCTAAAGAAAAAACTTGAAGAATCTAAAACATCCCTTTTCAAAGCATTTTCATTAAGCAAATAAAATTAGCTCTATAATCTACCATAAAAATACCATCAGGAAAAGCCCTTGAAATAACTTCAAATCTCATACAAATATACACCTTTATGTAATAGAAATAGAGTTCATATTCTTTTATAAAGGAAATATGTAAATTTTATTAAATCTTGCTGTAGGATTTTCGCTCTATTGCAAGGGTATAAGGTATGTTTTTGCGTGAGTTTTGTTTGAAAATAAGGGTGAATTGGCAACATATGTTTGTAAGTGTCGGGAGAGGAATTTAATTAAGGACCGTCAGATGGACGTAGGGATGGGACATATGTGTCGATGTTTTTATCGATATCGATATGTTTGCTTTGGAAGAAAAATAAACATACTTACCGGAGGAAAGTAGAAACCTTTTTAGGGTTCCGCGCCCAAAGGGTATGAACAGGACCCAATAGGGTCCTGTTAGGAATAACTAAGACTCCACTGTCTGTCTGTCACCAGGCTGTATCTCATAAACCGTGATACCTAATTTAAAGTAAATGGGGCTAGGATAAAAACACTAGTTCCATTGTGCTTCGATAGATGGCAGCACCGCTATTGAATCATCTTAAAAACTAAGTTAGGACGAGTGCCTTTGGAACGCGTCCACCAATGAGAAGAAGGAGCAAGAAACTCATGGGGTTCTTCTTATTTTGTGATCATGAAAGAAAGAAGGAAATAAAATATTATTTTCTGATCACATAAAAAAAATAGACACATTAAAAAGCACAAGAAAAAAGTATTATAAGTACAGAAAAAAGGCTCGTCCTCAGCACGATGCTAGAGCTAGAAGCCCCAGCGCTGATTTTCATGACGAACCTTTGGATCAGTCTCACAAAGGTCAAGATTACAAATATATTAGAGGGTATTATTTGAAATGGAGCAATTAAAGTCATGTCCATGGGTTATTATCATTAAGGTACGACAACGTACGTTTGGTTCAGCCACAAAAGTCGAGCACGAGTCGGTAAAGTCCTCGTTCCACTACCATCTTCCTACCTTCACTCGTGCCCCTCGAAGGTCCCAGCTTATTTGGAGGTCTTCAAGTGACGAGCGTATAGGTATCTTCTAGACACCGCCTGCTACATCTTAGCCCGCATCGTCACTTACTATCGTGTGACGATACGTGGTCAAACGATGACCTATTTGTTATAAAACTAGCAGCGCTCCGTGGTTTCACCCGCGTAACTCCCGATCCCGGGGGAATATTGGCATAAAAAGTAGCCTTTGTAATTTCCAATTAATCAATGTATCCTTATACTAAGATTTATCTAAATCAGTCCAGTAGTTTCGAAGACTATTCGTTATAAAAAAAAAATTCGTTACGGAATTTCTTGATTCGGTCGCCGCGCTCAAAGCCCGCGATAAAAGCTTAAACAAAAACGTGTGGCACTCGGGTACTGTCGCGGTAAAGCTATTGCATCGTTCGAGCTTCGTACAGTCGTACCATATACATACACCGTAAGCGAACGCTCGGCCGAGCTACATGGTAGGCGGAGTGGGGGGTGTTAGTTTTTATTTTCGTTACGGAATTTCTTGTTTTGGTCGCCGCGGTCATGCTACGCAACCTATGCAATAGCTTAAAAACTATTTTCTCTATAATATATTAGTGTAGAAGTGTATATAGAAAAAACGTATCATATTATCGATATCGATATATTAATATTTTTAAGATATCGATGAAATGTGACATAAGTGTCCCATCCCTACGTAAAACAGAAAGGCGGTGCGGGCAATTTATTACAAAACACATTTTACTGACGTTAACTGTAACTTCCAACTATTCACTGAATTTTCATCCTTAACTCTATCAAATAGGATTCAAAATTCTATGGCATAGCTTTTACAATATCAGACAACGTATTTTGAAACTTATTTCCTTTGTAATAATGACCATTTTCGGTTGAACATATCGTTTTTGTTGAGTAAAGGAATGCGGGTACTTTTGAATTGGCAAATATTGAGTTTGGTTGAACTGACAGGGTGCAGTGGTTGTTTGGGATTAATAGTAGATAGGGGTGTGGGGTTTGAGTCTAAGAATAGGTTGTTGGAATTTCATACTCTTAAAAAAGTATAAAAATTACAGACAATTTACGAAAAAAAAAAATTCAAGATTTGGGAACAATGCAGCAGCAGTTCTTTTACTTAGTAATGGTGTTGCTACATTGTGAAAATTCTTCAAATTCATTAGAATTTTCAAAAATTATAAAAATCCACCCAGCCCAAGCTAACAAACTAGGCTTGTGTTATGGGTGCTAGACAACGGATACAATACCTAATTATACTTTGAAAAATACATGATGGATATAAAAAATCTGGTTCTATTATCATTTATCTGGATGGATTCAGCCCCCTATCGAGCGATTCGGAACTAGTTTACTGAAAAAAGGCCAAGTGGGAGTCGGATTCGCGCACGAAGGGTTTCCTAAAAATATTGTATGTCAGACGAGGCTGTATAGGTTAAAAGTCTTTTGCTTGCCCTTTTGAGAGTATAATTAACAAAATAAAAAACTAAAAAAAACACGCTTTAATAAAAAATCCAACTAAAAAAATAGAAAATAAAATGTAATAAATTTGGATTAAGAATATTGTAAATATTAAGCGTGTTACATTGTGATGCTACACCTTCATTATTTTTCTTTTGCAATCACAATGTAACACGCTTACTATCTACAACATTCTTAATCCAAATTTATTACATTTTATTTTCTATTTTTTTAGTTGGATTTTTTATTAAAGCGTGTTTTTTTTAGTTTTTTAAAACTATTAATTTATTTTGTACTTTTTGGTCTTTAATACCGAAATATGTTAGATCAGACCCTGGTTACCATTTAAAGACAAACTACTCGTCAAGACGATTCTAACGAACCCCCAAACTCGATGGAGTTCTGTCGTTTCATTGCGAAGTTCCTATGACCACCTTCCAGTTCCATCATCAGACCCTGGTTACCATTGAAAGATAAACTACTCGTCAAGACGATTCTAACGAGCCCAAACTCGATGGGGTTGTGTCGTTTCATTGCGAAGTTCCTATGACCACCTTCCAGTTCCATCATCAGACCCTGGTTACCATTGAAAGACAAACTACTCGTCAAGACAATTCTAACGAGCCCAAACTCGATGGGGTTGTGTCATTTCATTGCGAAGTTCCTATGACCACCTTCCAGTTCCATCATCAGACCCTGGTTACCATTGAAAGCCAAACTACTCGTCAAGACGATTCTAACGAGCCCAAACTCGATAGGGTTTCGTCGTTTCATTACAGAGTTTCTATGACCACCTTCCAGCTCCATCATTAGATCAGCACCATGTTAACATAATATTGCATTGTCATCGGTCTTTGACAAGTGTGCAAAGTTTGAATTAAATCTGATCGTTCTAAGTAGGGCAAAATCGTGCCCAAAGGAGTCGGTTACATACATACAAACAAGCAAGCAAACATACAGGTGAAAAACTAATAAAAGCGTGTTAAAAAGATAGCCTACATGAAAATAACCTAAAATTCCTAAAAACATACTCAAAAAATTATTACTTTTTTGGTTTTTAGTATTTGTTTTTATAGCGGCAACAGAAATACATCATCTGTGACAATTTCAACTGTCTAGCTATCACGGTTTATGATATACAGCCTGGTGACAGACAGACGGACAGACAGTGAAGTCGTAATAGTGTAGGTAACGTTTTTACCCTTTAGGTACAGAATCCTAATAACGAACCTATAAACCTCTATTTTCCCCCACGATCAACCTAAATAAAGTAGATAAGACTGTTTGTTTGTTTTCAACAAGTAAAGTACACAGCTTAAGTCAATTGTTATGCAAAAGGGTTGCATATCTCGGTCTGCACTTGTTTGTGTTGCGGTTTGACGGGAGCTTTATACTTGTCACGAATGTCTACATACAATATCACTATCACTACATCACTATCGTCACTACATAGTATAAAACAAGGTCGCTTTTTCTGTCCCTATATCCCTTTGTATGCTTAAATCTTTAAAACTACGCAACGGATTTTGATCCGGTTTTTTTAAATAGATAGAGTGATTAAAGAGGAAGGTTTATATGTATAATATAGCCGTGCGAAGCCGGGGCGGGTCGCTAGTCTTAATATATATAAATCTCGTGTCACAATGTTTGTCCTCAATGGACTCCTAAACCACTTAACCGATTATAATAAAATTCGCACACCATGTGCAGTTCGATCCAACTTGAGAGATAGGATAGCTTACATCCCGATATTCCCACGGGATCGGGAGTTACGCGGGTGAAACCGCGTAGGGCAGCTAGTACTATTATAAAGCTGAAGAGTTTATTTGTTTGAACGAGCTGATTAATGGATGAAAAGTATTTTATATCAGCAAATAAAATAGGTCAATAAATTGGATACATTGGATAAATTATATTTTATATAATAAATTAGTATTGAAAATTGATTGATAAAAAAGAATATTAAGTAAATATTATTATTTTAGACTTTTCACTGATTTAGTTAATAGAGATATTCCATACCAATGAAATACATATGTATATTCTTTATATAACTTACCGTTAATTCATTAACCAGACCTCCTGGTCTGGTTAATGAATTAACAATAAAAAAATAAAAAAATAGGGCTCCTGCCCTATTTTTGAATCGTTCGGAACATCAAACAATCATAGTCAAACATTCGGAAACGGTCTTTGAAAAATATTTATATCTTTTGGGATAATTTCGGATGTCCGCTGGTAATTACCGCTTTTCAAATAACTGCGTAAAACGAATAAAAATTGACATTTTAAATTTCGACGACGAACGATTCAAAAATACAGTAAATTTGTGTCATGCGACTTGGAAGTCGAGCGTGACTTGTAGGCGTATACGACGAAGCTTTGTCACACGAGCGATTCAAAAATAGAGGCCCAGGAGCCCTAATTTTAAATCGTTCGCCCCGCGTCGAGCGCTCGATTTCTACTGATATTCGTTCGACATCGGAAATTCGCTATTTTTGAATCGCTCGATCGTAACGAGTGGTCTCCACCACTCGTCGCCGACAGGCGAGTGGTAGAATAAACGTCAAACAATCATAGTCAAACATTCGGAAAGGATCTTTCAAAAAATATTTAAGTAGGTATATCTTTTGGGATTATTTAGGACGTGCGTCGGTAATTACCGGTTTCTTAATTATCTGCGTAAAACGAATAAAAATGAACATTTCAAATTTAGACGACGAACGATTCAAAAATACAGAAAATTGGTGTCATGCGACTTGGAAGTCGAGCATGACTTGTAGGCGTATACGACGAAGCTATGTCACACGAGCGATTCAAAAATAATTCTTTAGTGCAAATGACTGAATGATTTACCTGCCTTCCCAAAATAATTATCCTATATATTTATACCAATCGATAGTGTTGTTGATAGAGATTAATTCCTGGAAACAAACACAGTATGGCAAATCAAAGGAAATAGCTAATTTGTGTAGTTTTCCACATTGCAAATACATTACGTAAATCTACTACAAATGCTAGCAAATACCAGCCAGCTTAATAGGTAATAGGTCTTCTTCCAGTACAATTAAGTTCATATTGCAAGTTACTGTAGAAGGTGGAGCTATTCTGTTGTCGTCACTCCGAAGATCCCCATTAGATCTTCACCAGATTTTCATGAGACCAACTTTAAATTACTAAGTACCATTCAAATAAAAAAAGAATAATTGAACTACGCGAAGTTTTTCAAATGATACCTATTTAGTATTTTAATACCTGTAGAATACGTAGGGTAATATTTTTTTTATTCTCTATTGAACACTTAAATTGATTCGATCTTTAAGTAAAGTGTCTTTAAAATTAATCAATTTCAAACCACATAGAAAATTCACTCAGGAATTTCTCTCATCACCAGGGCATATTGCTGAGCTGCAACGAAATGGCGGCTGAATATTTGTTCATGACAGACAAAATATACGATGAACGGTATGACACCGGCGACAAGGTGATCCAGTGCGGACGGCACAACGATATCTTCAAGCTGTGGCTGCAGTGGCGCGCCAAGGTATGTACGGTACCTACATGACAGACAAGATATACGATCCATGGTAAGGATCATATTCGCTAATATTGACGTTCCCCCCCAGGGTACCTCCGGCTTCGAACGCCACATGGACCGGCTGATGGAGCTCTCGGAGTACATGGTCCGCCGCATCAAGGAACAGCCGGACAAGTACCTCCTGGTGCTGGAGCCGGAGATGGTGAACGTCAGCTTCTGGTACCTCCCGCGTCAGCTCAGGAACGTACCGCATGACAAGAACAAGGAGGTTTTGCTCGGAAAGGTAACCTCCTTTTCTAATTTGGGTATCTGAGATCTTTATTCTGTTCTAACAGCGCCTCACGGTTTCTCAACGAATTAGTATAGATTATATATTTTGTATAACATCACTACATAGTATAAAACGAAGTCGCTTTCTCTGTCCCTATATCCCTTTGTATGCTTAAATCTTTAAAACTACGCAACGGATTTTGATGCTTTTTTGATGATTTTGATGATTTTTAATAGATATAGTTAGTGATTCAAGAGGAAGGTTTATATGTATAATACATGCATAATATAGCCGTGCGAAGCCGGGGCGGGTCGCTAGTAGTAAATAAATTGATATATTTGTGTGTAGGTGTGTGCCAAACTGAAGGGTCGTATGATGCAGTCCGGGACGCTGATGGTCGGCTACCAGCCTGACGACAGGCGTCCTAACTTCTTCAGGTTAATATTCCCTTTTTAATATATTTATTATACATATAAAATGCTTTGTCCCGACTGATTGACGGATCAACGCACAGCCGAAACCACTGATCGTAGAGACCTGAAACTTGGAGTTTGTGTTCTTTGTATGACGTAGCCATCCGATAAGAAAGGATTTTCCGAATTTTTTTCCCTTTGGTTGATGAAAAAGGGGGGCAAAGTTTGTATGGGACAAATCCTATTAGAACTATTTTCCCCAAATTGTACACGTCAGGAAAGACAGACGCAGGGAACCGATTCCATTCCCTTGCAGTACGAATAAGAAATTATGAAGCAAAACGCTTATAGTTACCAGTGCAAATAAATTTCCTAATAATGCTTTTTACAGGAACATAATATCTTCAGCTGCCGTTACCGAAAAGGACGTCGATTTCCTCCTTTCGGAGATGGACCGCCTCGGTCACGACATCACCGTGGAATAAACTGACAACGCCTCTAGCGGCCGGTAGCTGAACTAACATCACACTAGCGACATTGACTTACAGCTTGGAATAGCAGTACTAAATTATACTAACGATAGAATTCTGATGCGTAAAATAGCGGTTCTAGTTCGGGAAGTAGGGGTACTTATTTAGTATTATAGATTGTAACGCCTCTATTGGGAAGAATAATAATTGATACTAAATTGTTAATTGATGCTTTTAGAGATGGTGTACGAAACGAAGTCCATTGTCGCTAAAAAGTTGTAGTTCCATAAAATGCCGCTAGATGTCGCTACACGTTTCTCAACTTGATTCAAATAAATAAAAGTATTACGAAAAAAATATTCTGTGTCTATATAAATAAATATAAAACAATTTCATGTAGAATTTAAATAATAATGAGAACATATTTTTGTTCAAAAATCTATACAAATAGTAGTGATTGTTGTAAAAGTTGAGATTCGATATATTTAATGGGATTTTCGTCATGTTTACGTGTACTAGGACGTAGATTTCTTAAATTATCGATATATTTTAGAAAATTAATACAACTTTTATAAACGCTTCAACTAACGCCATCTGTTGGCGAGTAGCGGAACTATTTACTCTAGGAAATGGAATATTTATTAAAACATGATATAAAAATGCAACGACATTTATTTAAATTAAAAAATATTTGTTTGCATTAGAAATATAATAATAATGTCCTATATCTATATGTTTTGTTGAACGTTGAAATATTAAATTAAAATATATATATAAAAATATTTTAAGATCCGTCTATAACCTTTACTGTATATTAATATAAAATATATCTACTGCTGTTGAAAATTATATATATTAAACGCTATTTGACAGTGAAAATATATATTATAAGGCATATTAGAAAATGCGATTTGGGCAAAGACATAAGCCCAATGATGTGGCGCCATCTGTTAGCAATTTCCTGGAAATTTTGCTACAAAATTTGGAATTTTAAGTCAAGTAGTCAATAATATTACTTTTTATCTTGAATAATTCTAAAAATAGTTTTTAAGTAAATGTTATATTGTATGTGGATGTCTGGAACTAAAAAAAATTAGGAATAAGTATATTAAAAAATAAATCACATTATAAAAAACATATCTCCCGTCTTGCCAATTAAAAGTATAAAAAATGTTTATATGTTGTGAAACGCAGTAGTTTGGTGCTTTTTAGAAGAAAAATGATATATTTTCAAAAAAATGGTCTAAGAGACGGTTATTTCAAAAACAAAGTTAATTGTAGCTAAACGCTTTATTCTAAATTAAAATAATTTTTATCAAAAAAAAAAAATAGCTCAGCATTCTGGAATAATGAAAAAGAAACCACATTTCTTAAACGATTAAACTTCTTGAAAATAGCGCCATCTATGAATCTTGGACGCAAACTTTTCGCGTGTTTTGTGTATTTGTGCAATAAAAGTTAAAAAATTACTCGTCATTCGCCGATAGTTTTAGAAAGAAGTAGGCTATAATCTGTAATTATAAAGTTAAGTACTACAGAAGCAATGCAACTCTTTTTATGACTAGGTAGGTGGTTAGTAAAGGTGTTTTGAGTGGCGCTACTATTGATAAATACAATGTTTCTCGTCCTGTTTGACATAGCAAGTTAGAATCTATGAATGAATTTTTCTACAAGTATAATGGCCTCTGAAAGAAAAAGAATATCCTTTGAACTATATTTTATCTATCAATTTTTAGTTCTTCTTCTTCTTCAAGAAGAGTTTTCAGATCGCCTTAAAGCCTTTAACTTGACCTAAAGACTGCCTACTAGAGGGCAACTCTAGTAGCAGTTTTTAGTTTGTATTACGTTTTTATAGGGCTTTTGGTGTTTGCTTCAACCTCAAAGAGTAAGTATAACGTCTAATGGTATTCCCCAGTGGGAATTTGGCGTGGCATTATCGCCTAAATTGATAATCAAATCAATTTGGGAGATAATGAGAATCCACCAGTCTTATAAATTACACTAAAGAGAGGCATTGCTGACGTTGTTGATATTTATGTACAGTCATATTATCTATATAATATCCTACATAATATCTATATATATTTAAATGAATTATTATTGCTGTTCGTTAGTCTCGATTTGACTAATTTGGTTTTGAAATATTTGTGGGAGTACAAGGAAAGTTTAAATGTTCAATAAGATTGGGACTTACCCGGGTTGGAACAATTATATTTTTTAAGTAATGGTTGGTTAATTTGTAAGAAATCATTAACACTTCGGAAGCTTCAGTTAAGTTATGAAATCTCCAAATATTTTTGTAAAACTGTTCAATAAATTAATGTTAAAAAAACCTAATATATAATATGACTGTATATGCATTAATAATGTTTAAGGATAAATATTGATCTAAGATAAATTATGTTAATTTTAAATAAAATTGGTCTTTCCTGTCTGTTCCCGAATCCTACCCCCACAAACAGAAACTTAAACTCCTTATTTCAAATTAATTGTTTCATAAAAGATGGTTTTACAATGATAATTATTAATATTCTATTTTTAGTAAATGTCAAAATGGCTCCCAAAATTAAATGTTAAATAAATATTGTTTGGGACAGTTCGGGACAAACAGTAATATTTATTTCTAGACTAAATTGGGTTGGAAATGATAAATGTTACGGAATTGAATAATTCTAAAATTAGTAAATAAGTTTCTTATATGGTTTAAAAATATAATTATGTTGTTATTAATGTCCAAAGTTTTTATAATTAATTTATTATTTATAGTTGGCTTAAAAATAAAAATATTATAAAAATATCTATTGTTTTATGTTAAGTGGAAAATTTTCATAAAATCAAAGTCTTCCATAATATTAATGTTAGAATAAGAATTAATTAAATAAACGCTGTATGTGACAAGGACAATAAATTAGAATAATATACAGTGTAATAATGATTGTGTGTTTGTCTTACATTGAACGCTTTCAATGTTTACTTTTATAAATATGAATGACATTAACAAAATATGTTGTTTTCTATATAAATATTATCTATTTTTTCTGTCTATATCTATTCTTTATTAACCCACAATACCTTATACTGGTACCATTCCATTGCCACCAGTCGCGTCTGACATGACACGTTAGGAATAACTCTTTAAAATTTTAACATTGGTTGTATATATTTTACTTACTACACAGTCTCCATAGTATAAGCTGCTTCTTGGAGCAAGGATAGATGGCGATGCTCTGATTTTTTTGTATTTAATTTTGTAGCCTCAAAGCAGTATTTGTTAAGTATTGAAAGCGTTCATATTTTTGTGTAGAATTTTAAACAATTAAGTTATTTAAGACGGAATATTCAAGTCTCGTGAACATGCCGCTTGGATCAGTGTCGAATGTCAAGCTCCACAAAAAATCAAAAACTTGCCAAAAATCCCGTTTTTAAATAACTTTATTGGATTTTGTGTCGTTCGTGTACCGCTTTTGTGAAGTTCCTGCAATGTTGTGGCTAGCGACATCTGTTAGCGTCGTCTAGAGTAACTTGATGTTTAGAATTGTGATTAGTGCTATCTGTTGGTTGAATATTGCGTGAAAATGTGAGAGATGTCATTATTCCCCAATTATTATCTTTTAATTGCAGTTATTTATTATTAGCTTGTAAAACAAGCTCGTTTTTAAATAAATTATTAAAACTAGTATTAGGAATAGTTTTTATTTTGTTTTAGCTATTGGATAAGAGATGGCGACACTAGTCGAATGTATTTTCAATGTCAAATTGTGCTTGCTCATCGAAGAGGTGTCTTCCAAAATGTCTTCCAATTGAATTGTATGTAGAATAGAAATTTTGAAAGCCCATTTAGCTGAATTATGTATTATAAAGCAATATGTATACCCTGTTAGTGTTTTCAAAAAGGTTTAACGAAAGGAGTCCTTAAAATGGCAATTATGTATGAATCCAAAATTTTAAAAACACAACCCAAAATTTTTATGTAATAAAATTATGTTTCTTTTCTTATTGATATACATATTTTTAAACATGGCCTAAATGGCCGTATGCTCGATTCGTGCGATGTCAAAATTCAAAAGAAATTAACGAAGAAACTAGCGCCACCTAGGACTTCTGACGTAAACGAATGCCGCGTCCACAGTTAACGTTTGACTGAACGCGAACAGTGTACGCGACACTTTAGCCCAATCGTTAATACTGTTGCTAATATGTAAAACTGTAACCAAATAAATGGTATTGTTGTTAGTTTCTCATCGTTTTATTTAATATCCCGCAATGATTTCACCCGCGTAGCTCCCGATCCCGTGGGAATATCGGGATAAAAATTAGTGATTTGTTTCATTTTTAGTGATGCTGTCACTGAAAATTCTACTCCATGAGGCGAAAGCGACTATTTCTTCAAATTGCAACTTGTACCTACCTAATCGTAACCTATTGAGGAGTTTGGTGATGAGAAGGTGGTTTCAGATGCTCCATTCATCGATACCTATTAGTGTATGGGCCAATTCTAATAGTGGAAATGGAAAACTGAGCAATTTGCTTAATCTCGCTGTGCAGATCTGTTCATCACTCCAAAGATCCTCATCAGATCTTCATTTAGGATAGGGTTCCTACCAACATTCATTCAAACCCAGTCCGACGAGACGAAAGCGACTATTTTATTGAAATTGTAACCTGTAATCGTTACCGCTTGAAGAGTTTTCTGATGAGAAGGTGGTTTCGGATATTCCATTTATCGGTAACTTTTCGTTTATGGGCCAATTCTACTGGTGGAAATCGAAAAATGAGAAATTTGCTGCACTCTTGAGGTGCAATTCTGTTCATCGCTCCGAAGATCTTCATCAGATCTTCATTTTGAATAAGGTTCTCTAGCAACATTCATTCAAACCCAGTCCGGCGAGATGAAAGCTACTATTTTATTCAAATTTTAACCTGTAATCGTAACCGATTGAAGAGTTGTCTGATGAGAAAATGGTCTCAGATATTCCATTTATCGGTAACTATTAGTTTATGGCCTAATGCTACTGGTGGAAATCGAAAACTGAGCAATTTGCTGCACTCTCGAGGTGTAATTCTGTTCATCACTCCGAAGATCCTCATCAGATCTTCATCCAATTTTTATGGGACCACCTGTGAGTTATTTCCCTTTCAAACGAAAAAACAATTTTCCAAATCGGTCCAGGCGTTTTCGAGTAATCCGCGACCATACATAAAAAAAAAAAAGAAAAAAAAATATATATACGCGACGCATTGAGAACCTCCTCCTTTTTTTAAAAACGGTTAAAAATTATCGTCCGTAAAAACACAACCATTTACAAATAACCGTCCGGGATTCGAACCCACGACCTTCACAATGAAAGTCGAGGTACCTACCACTAGGCCAACACCGCTCGTAGTAGTAGGTGGTGTACACCTACTACAGAGACACGTGGGTGTACAACGTGCAAGTCCCGCCGCCCGCCGCTAGATGTCGCCGTACAATATCTCAGTATTCCTAGATCGCGCTATCGTTGTGTTTCACGCGTAGATAGACTACCAGTCGACGCGGGTGGGTATTATATTAATGTATTTCATAGTTAAATAGACAAATATTTTTGAAGTGGTCGAACAATTTTGATGTCGACTCTAGATTTATAAGTTTATTTACTAAAACTATGAACAAATTACGCTATAGAAATTAACCAAATTACGTTCTAAAACAAAATTAAAAAAAAAAAAAAAACAGCGCACTCCTGTGCTCCGGGAGTGGAGCTCTATTTTTGAAACGCTCGTGTGGCCAAGTTTCGTCGTATACGTCTGCCAGTCACACTCGCCTTCCCAGTCGCATGACACCATTTTCTGTATTCAACTTCAACTTTTTTGTATGGCTGATTGCTGACATAAAGGCGCAATTCTGCTGTATTTTTGAATCGCTCGTCGTCGGTGTTACCATTGAAATTAAAAATCCTATTTTTTTATTCGTTTTACGCAGAAAATTAAAAACCGGTAATTACCGCTAAGAAAACGGAACGTAAAAGAAAAAAGTAAAACTGTCAATAATGTCAGTTAAGTCAACTGTCATAACAATATTTTTAAGTTTTTGAAAAACGTAGAGAGTTTTGGCGGGAACGAGCCAACAACATGTCGTGCTGCAGTTTTATTTACACGAAACTTAGTTGTAAACCGAGTTAAATTGTATAATTCCGGTGGAAAGTTATCTAATTTAGTTCTGTGAAAGTGCACAAGTGTAGTGAAAGTAAAAATCAGTGTCAAACATGGACTTTTCTCGTTGCCTCCAAAATCTCCTACAAGGTTATAGTAAAGTAGCCACCGCTTTACTATGACCCCTGACTTGACAAACTGTGACTTGACGACTTGACCATCTTGAAACACTTTGAGCCCGATTTCTGTAAATCGGGCCTTAACTTGATGCAAAATATTACTTGATACTGGCTATATGCACAAACCGTGCGAAGCCATAACTGAAGAAAAAAAAAATTGAAAAACGTAGTGTTTTCTAACCTCATTGTGAAATATAAACAACTATGTTTAGACAAAAAATAAATATACAGCAGAAGAATAAACTTGTATTTGCTCGCCAGCAAACCGCAGATGCGCGCTGGCAAATTTTCAGCGTCTTTCACTTACAAGGACGCCAGAAAAGAATGCCATTCTTTGGGAAGAGATTTTCAAAACGCTGAATAGCTTAACGGGTGGAAAAAAGGATTGAAGTTATGGACAAAGGTAAATCAAATTCCATTATCTCACCACGAACCGAAACCGCGATTGTTTTTCTAGATTATCAAAAACTAAGCTTGATTCTCAGTGAACAAGTAAATTGAGTTTATTTAAAATATCTGATTATCTAGACGGAATAAACGATTTGTTAGTACTAGAGCACTATCACATAATAGGTACATATTTCTAAAACTTCTTAGCATAATTTGCTTCAAACCTATTTACATTTAGGTACTTAGGTATGTTTCCTATGTGCAAAATATTAATTTGTTTATGAAATTGCATTAAATCTGTACATCGTTTTGAGATGTTGCATTAAAAACAAACCTAGAGAAAAAAAAACAGCGCACTCCGGGAGTGCAGGCAGAAGTGAAAACTGTATATCTGTGTAAAATCTCATATGTCGCGAGAACATACGCAAAAAGAGTTTTAGATGAAAAAAAAAAATAGTCGGACGACAAATAGTCGTCCGACATTTGTCGTCCAACAAATTGTCGTCCGACATTTGTCGTCCGTCAATAGTCGTCCGACAAATAGTCGTCCGACAAATAGTCGTCCGACATTTGTCGTCCGTCAATAGTCGTCCGACATTTGTCGTCCGTCAATAGTCGTCCAACAAATAGTCGTCCGACATTTGTCGTCCGTCAATAGTCGTCCGTTAAAAAATACCATATGTACGTCTTAATACACTCACAGCCAAATTAAAAACAGTAGGCCCAGGCATACATTTTCGCCGCGCCGTAGAGAGGGGATAGCTGTCTACTCTCCATCCGTCTTACGCTTTTTCGATCAGGTCACGTGTCCTGACGCGAGTTTAAGATTTTATACCCATTACAGAAAAAGTGCTCAACGCCGCTAAAGAAGTTTTCACTTCAAAAACAAACTTTATTATAACACGCTTTTATTAGTTTCACCTGTATGTTTGTATGTAACCGACTCTTTTGGGCTCGATTTTTTAAGATCTTGTTTTGCTTAGTTCGTGTCTATGTCAATGATGGAATCATAATATTTAGTTTTCTACAAACACAATCGAAGTTCTGCTGGCTTCCGGCCATTGCATTTTGTTTACATTAACCCATAGGTTTTGCAAACTGCAAGGGATCATGTTCTGTATATCTTTCTTTCTTTTCAGACCTGACAAGATATTTTGTCTAAGACCAAATCAAAAAGTGCACAGATCAATAAAATCAGGAGAGGTACCGTAACAAAAGAGGAGTAGAGATCTACCAGACTCTCCAGATGATTTTGAAGAAGGAGTAGCTGCACTTCTACACCCACATGCAGTTAGTAGTCACTCGGAATCAGTCGGGCTGCTGTAAATTGACCCTGAAGCTTGCAGTCAGCGTGCGGTCAATTAAAAATATATTTGATGCTTGGGAGGAGTCGCATGATGCGTATGGCATATTCTGTGACTTATCCAAGGCATTTGATTGCGTTCAACATAAAACATTGATCATGAAACTACACCACTACGGTATTAGGAACGGCGCCCTGGATCTTATCTCTTCTTATCTGAGTGGTAGGGTCCAGTGTGTCGATGTTAACGGAAAACGATCTCCCGGATCTGCGATAGTAATGGGGGTTCCTCAAGGATCCATATTAGGACCTTTCTTGTTCTTAGTTTATATAAATGACTTACCTTACCTTGTAAGGGACAACCATGGGATAGTGTTGTTTGCAGATGACACCTCCTTGGTGTTCAAGGTTAAAAGGCGTCAGTCCAACGTTGACGATGTGAACAATGCTCTCTCTAGAATAGTTGATTGGTTCAACTCCAATAATTTATTACTGAATGGATCCAAAACTAAATTAATTCGATTCACACTTCCAAATGTAAAACAAGTAAAAACTGTTGTAAAGATTAATGATGAGGAAGTTGAATTAGTCAGTAAGGCTGTCTTTCTAGGTATAACTTTAGATGCTAAGCTTCAGTGGGGCCCGCATGTGGAAGCATTGTCCAATAGACTTAGTTCTGCCGCTTACGCCGTTAAGAAAATTCGGGAATACACGGACATTGAGACTGCTTTTCTAGTCTATTTCAGCTACTTCCACAGTGTCATGTCGTATGGCATCCTGCTGTGGGGGTGTGCTGCAGATATTGATGCTATTTTTATATTACAAAAAAGAGCTGTCCGAGCTATCTATAAGATGGGCCCCAGGGAATCACTTAGAGAAAAATTTAAAGAGATAAATATATTAACGCTCTATTCACAATATATTTACGAAAACTTGCTCTACGTTCACAAAAATCCTGATATTTTTCGCAAAAATAGCGATATTCATAATTTCAACTTAAGAAACAGGGATGAGCTGACCTTGCCCGGTAGTAGGCTCCGGAAAATAAGCAGGTCGTTTAATAGTACATGTGTGCTCTATTACAATAAATTACCTAAAGATGTATATGACATGTCCATTAACAAATTCAAAACTTTTATAAAGCATAAATTGTGCGGTAAGGCATACTATGATACCTCTTCGTACCTTAATGATAAGAATCCATGGATGTGACTTTAATTGCTCCATTTCAAATAATACCTTCAAATATTTGTAATATTGACCTTTGTGAGCGTGATCACATAAAAAAAAACCCCATGAGTTTCTTGTGCCTTCTTCTCATTGGTGGGCGCGTTCCGAAGGCACACATCCTAACTTAGTTTTTAAGACTATTTCAAGTGATCATGTGTATGTAAATACATAAGCATTGAAAGAAATAAAGAAATTTGAAATTTGAAAATTTGGTCTTTAGAAGCACTCCAACGGCATACTGACTGCAATCGGATTGCATGGATGGTTTGCAGTTTTATTGCAGTCGTACTAACTGCGTTCAAACTGCTGCAGTCGGAATTCAGTCCATGTTTCTTGATGTAATTGAGAATAGTTGTGTAATAAAAAGACTGATTATTTTAATAAAAAAACATATATTAAAAATAATTTTGTACAATGTTATTTCTAAAAACCTAAAAACTTCCCCTGCTATGAAGTCGGCATTTCTTATGCTCTTCTTGTGCTGGGTCAAGCATCCCAAAATCTGTGAGTACCTGGAAATGTAATTCAAAGTTTAACTTACATAGGTAATAAATCTATCTAAAGAAAGTTATGCAAGAGTTGCTGATATCCGCACACGCAAGGGCATCATTCGTCGCGCTTTCAACACGATCTGCCCTCTTCCTGTCACCACTACCTTTGAAGACACTTCAACCGGGGGAGTATGTTGACGCGAGCATATTCTCGCCAACCAAACCGGTACTGCGTACCTCCCTACTGCGGTGACTAGCGCGCGGCCCCCGCCCGCGTCCCGCTTCCTCACCGTAGCCTGCGCCCGCGCACCTTTCTTTGAATCCCACATACTACGAGCGACCTACCGTGCGTCTCGCTCATACACCTTTTATACCTTTATTCATTCAGTAATCTTGTTAATATTTTGTCGGCTGAACAATTAAACCCTTTAAACCATACAGTCCACTCTCTTCTTTAACACCTTCTCCACGCCGAGGCTTCAACAGTTAGGTACACCATTTATAACTCGAAAATGGCTGAACCGATTACGATGAAACTTAGTATGTAGATAGCTGAAGTCCGGGAAAAATAGGCTGATAAATTTTGTAGTTAAAAGTGACTATTATGTATTCTGTTTGTAGAATTTTTTGTATAAGTATATGCGTTACGACTGAGACTCGGCCACATTTTTTTGGTAAATGGCACAACAACGTTTGCCGGGACAGCTAGCTAATAATATTAAGTAAATGCAGTACTAGCTACCTATGTAGGTAGGTTCATAATCCTACTAATAGGTATTATAAATGTGAAAGTTTGTGTGTGTATGTATGTATGTTTGTTACTTCTTCACGCAAAAACTACTGAACCGATGGCGATGAAACTCGGTACCTATCTCGATAGCTGGAGACCTGGATTACCTTTTATCCCGATATTCCCACGGGATCGGGACTTACGCGGGTGAAACCGCGGGGCGCAGTTAGTGTCAAAATCCTTTGTTACAATATCATAGCTAAAAACGATGCCTATCTGAGTAGCACAGTAATATGTAAGCAGCTGGTAACCATTGATTAAATGGAATCTCTTGGTGGTTAGTGTTTCATGTGATAGGCAAAATACTGACCTTCGTTTCCACCGGCAAATCCGAAGAGCGGTTGCTCGGGCACAATAAAGCCCTTAGGGTTTCGATTAGCTCCCTAACTATTTCTTTTGTGAGTCTATAATCTGGCATATTTTTAACACGCTTTTATTAGTTTCACCTGTATGTTTGCTTGCTTGTTTGTATGTATGTAACCAACTCCTTTGGGCACGATTTTGCCCTACTTAGAATGATCAGATTTAATTCAAACTTTGCACACTTGTCAAAGATCGATGACAATGCAATATTATGATAACATGGTGCTGATCTGATGACGGAGATGGAAGGTGGTCATAGGAACTCTGTTATAAAACGAGGAAACCCTATCGAATTTGGGCTCGTTAGAATCGTCTTGACGAGTAGTTTGGCTTTAAATGGTGACCAGGGTCTGATGATGGAACTGGAAGGTGTTCATAGGAACTTCGCAATGTAACGACACAACCCCATCGAGTTTGGGCTCGTTAGAATCGTCTTGACGAGTAGTTTGGCTTTCAATGGTGACCAGGGTCTGATGATGGAACTGGAAGGTGGTCATAGGAACTTCGCAATGAAACGACACAACCCCATCGAGTTTGGGCTCGTTAGAATCGTCTTGACGAGTAGTTTGGCTTTCAATGGTGACCAGGGTCTGATGATGGAACTGGAAGGTGGTCATAGGAACTTTGCAATGAAACGACACAACCCTATCGAGTTTGGGCTCGTTAGAATCGTCTTGACGAGTAGTTTGGCTTTCAATGGTGACCAGGGTCTGATGATAGAGCTGGAAGGTGGTCATAGGAACTTCGCAATGAAACGACACAACCCCATCGAGTTTGGGCTCGTTAGAATCGTCTTGACGAGTAGTTTGTCTTTCAATGGTAACCAGGGTCTGATGATGGAACTGGAAGGTGGTCATAGGAACTTGGCAACGAAACGACACAACCCCATCGAGTTTGGGCTCGTTAGAATCGTCTTGACGAGTAGTTTGTCTTTCAATGGTAACCAGGGTCTGATCTAACATATTTCGGTAATAAAGACCAAAAAGTATAAAATAAATTAATAGTTTAAAAAAACTAAAAAAACACGCTTTAAAAAAAATCCAACTAAAAAATTGAAAATAAAATTTAATCAATTTGGATTAAGAATGTTGTAAATAGTAAGCGTGTTACATTGTGATGCTACACCTTCATTATTTTTCTTTTGCAATCACAATGTAACACGCTTACTATTTACAACATTCTTAATCCAAATTGATTAAATTTTATTTTCAATTTTTTAGTTGGATTTTTTTTAAAGCGTGTTTTTTTAGTTTTTTTTTTATTAGATGAAGCAAATGCGTTTCTACGTTTCCTCGCAACGCTAATTCCGTCCCCTTGTTTGTCTTCATCACTGCTGCTGCTACTTGAATGTTCGTAATGGACATATTCTTCAAGATTAACTCTCAAAACCAAGCCAAAACCCGAAGAACACTCGAAATAATCCTATAACCTAATATAATTATTAAGCAAAGATGGTTTCCGAATGTCTAACTAGATTGTTTGATGTGACGTTTGACGTTTATTATTAACTTTTATTAGTTTCACCTGTATGTTTGCTTGTTTGTATGTAACCGACTCCTTTGGGCACGATTTTGCCCTACTTAGAATGATCAGATTTAATTCAAACTTTGCACACTTGTCAAAGACCGATGACAATGCAATATTATGATAACATGGTGCTGATCTGATGATGGAGCTGGAAGGTGGTCATAGGAACTCTGTAATGAAACGACGAAACCCTATCGAGTTTGGGCTCGTTAGAATCGTCTTGACGAGTAGTTTGGCTTTCAATGGTAACCAGGGTCTGATGATGGAACTGGAAGGTAAGATAGGAACTTCGCAATGGAACGACACAACCCCATCGAGTTTGGGCTCGTTAGAATCGTCTTCACGAGTAGTTTGTATTTCAATGATAACCAGGGTCTGATGATGGAACTGAAAGGTGGTCATAGGAACTTCGCAATGAAACGACACAACCCCATCGAGTTTGGGCTCGTTAGAATCGTCTTGACAAGTAGTTTGTCTTACAATGGTAACCGGGGTCTGATCTAACATATTTCGGTAATAAAGACCAAAAAGTATAAAATAAATTAATAGTTTAAAAAAACAAAAAAAAACACGCTTTAATAAAAATCCAACTAAAAAAATAGAAAATAAAATGTAATAAATTTGGATTAAGAATATTGTTAATAGTAAGCGTGTTACATTGTGATTGCAAACGAAAAATAATGAAGGTGTATCACAATGTAACACGCTTACTGTTTACAATATTCTTAATCCAAATTTATTACATTTTATTTTCTATTTTTTTATTCTATCACTCGCCTGTTGGTGACCAGTGGTGGAGACCACTTGTTACTATCGAGCGATTCAAAAATAGCGAATTTCCAATGTCGAACGAATATCAGTGGTCTAACAAGTGGTCTCCACCACTCGTCACCAACAGGCGAGTGGTAGAGTAAACGTTAAACAATCATAGTCAAACATTCGGAAACGATCTTTAAAAAATATTTCTATCTTTTGGTATTATTTCGAATGTTTATCGGTAATTACCGATTTTCAATTTTCTGCGGAAAACAACCAAAAATTGTCATTTTAAATTTCGACGACGAACGATTCAAAAATACAGAAAATTTGTGTCATGCGACTTGGAAGTCGAGCGTGACTTGTAGGCGTATACGACGAAGCTTTGTCACACGAGCGATTCAAAAATAGAGCCCCAGGCAGAAGTGAAAACTGTATATCTGTGTAAAATCTCATCTGTCGCGCTGTATATCTGTGTAAAATCTCATCTGTCAAATCTCATCTGTCGCGAGAACGGGTGAAAATGCTCACCCACAAAAGCACATGAGTAGAGATGACAAAAGTGCCCAACGCGCCATAAGAAGTTTTCACTTCAAAAATAACCCGACCGCAAAAAACGATACGTTTTACGCACTTTTATTTTTTTATTTATATACAGGAAAAGTATTTTTGTAGTGCACATTTTTTTTCTGCTGAATATATGTCGGCAGTGGAGTACATTTACGCAAAAAAAAAAAAAAAAACTTAATGTGAAAAACTTCCTGCAATTTCTAAATTATTGGGTATCTCAGTATTGATACACACAGTGACACGTAGGTACCTACCTTCATTTAGAGCGCGCTATTAAACTCGCTGGCGCTAGTATTGTGTTCATGGACTTCGTCGTTTTGTTAGAAACACTTAAATGGTTATAGCTCTGAGAGTTTTTGAGTTAGCTCCAAAATAAAAAAAAACAGTATTTTTTATTTTAATGTGCGAAATTTGTGCACTACAAAAATACTTTTCCTGTATAATTCTTAGCAGTCGGGTTATTTTTTTTAAATATTGTTTTAGAGCGTAATTTTCCCGTAGGGTTTTAGTATTTTAAACTTTTTTTTTTTCGTTTAATTATATTTTTTTAATAATAATAACCAAGAGACATTTTGAACCTTTACGCTTTAAACTATCCCTTGAGCCCTATTTTTAAATCGTTCGCCCCGCGTCGAGCGCTCGATTTCTACTGATATTCGTTCGACATCGGAAATTCGCTATTTTTGAATCGCTCCATCGTACTGGTTTTAAATTTTCTGCAGAAAACAACCAAAAATTGTCATTTTAAATTTCGACGTCGTCGTCGAAATTCAAAAATACAGAAAATTGGTGTCATGCGACTTGGAAGTTGAGCGTGACTTGTAGGCGTATACGACGAAGCTTTGTCACACGAGCGATTCAAAAAAATAAATTAAAATTTAAAAAACCGACTTCAAAAGAACCTGAAAACAAAAATTTAAAAAACCTGAAAAATAATAAAAAGTGAGAAATAATCCATTTCGGGTCACTAAGACAGCAGATAACTTAAACATAGTTACATACAACAAACAACATGTTTAAGTTATCTGCTGTCTTAGGGACCCAAAATGGATTATTTCTCACTTTTTATTATTTTTCAGGTTTTTTAAATTTTTGTTTTGTTTTCAGGTTCTTTTGAAGTCGGTTTTTTTAATTTTAATTTATTTTTTTATTTAACCATTTTTAGTGCTACTGTCACTGCAAATTCAACTCCATGAGGCGAAAGCGACTGTATCTTCAAATTGCAACCTGTACCTTATTGTAACCCATTGAAGAGTTTGGTGATAAGAAGTGGTTTTCAGATGCCCCATTCATCGGTACCTATTTTTGTATGGGCCACTTCTATTAGTGGAAATGGAAAACTGAGCAATTTGTTGAATCTCGCTGTGCAATTCTGTTCATCACTTCGAAGATCCTACTCAGAACTTCATTTAAGATAGGGTTCTCTATCAACATTCATTCAAACCCAGTCCGGCGATTAAATTTGACGAAATTCTTCAAATTGTAACCTGTAATCGTAACCGATTGAAGAGTTTTCTGATGAGAAGGTGGTTTCAGATATTCCATTTATCGGTAACTATTCGTTTATGGGCCAATTCTACTGGTGGAAATAGAAAACTGAGCAATTTGCTGCACTCTCGAGGTGCAATTCTGTTCATCACTCCGAAGATTCTCATCAGATCCTCACCAATTGGGACCACCCCTGAGGAATTTTTATGGGACCACCCCTGAGGTATCACCTTTCAAACACAAAAAGAATCATATCAATCGGTTGAGCCGTCTTCGAATGATCGCGTAACATACACACAAAAAAAACAACATACAGACGAATTGAGAACCTCCTCCTTTTTTGAAGACTTTTTTGAAGTATTTTTGAATCGCTCGTGTGACAAAGCTTCGTCGTATACGGCTACAACTCACGCTCGACTTCCAAGCCGCATGACACAAATTTACTGTATTTTTAAATCGTTCCTCGTCGAAATTTAAAATGTCAATTTTTATTCGTTTTACGCAGTTATTTGAAAAGCGGTAATTACCAGCGGACATCCGAAATTATCCCAAAAGATATTAATCTTTTTCAAAGACCGTTTCCGAATGTTTGACTATGATTGTTTGATGTTTATTCTACCACTCGCCTGTCGGCGACGAGTGGTGGAGACCACTCGTTACGATGGAGCGATTCAAAAATAGCGAATTTCCGATGTCGAACGAATATCACTAGAAATCGAGCACTCGACGCGCGCCGGTACTCTTAGTCGAATCAACTCGTTCGACTATGTACTTCAAAAATTTATTATTGTCACGTAGCGTTACATTATTAATCCAACTCACCCGCGTCAACTGGTTGTCTATCTACACGTGAAACACAACGATAGCGCGATCTAGGAATACTGAGATATTGTACGGCGACATCTAGCGGCGGGCGGCGGAACTTGCACGTTGTACACACTCGTGTCTCTGTAGTAGGTGGCGCTAGGTGAAATGTCACACTGTGTTTATTTATTGATCTATACTAATACATATCTATCTATATACTATACAGGATGAATTTTTTATATAGGCCTTACTATTAGAGATAGCGAAAAATTCTTAGTTTTTTAAACTGCATCAATCGATAGTGTTGCTACTAGTTTTCATCAATTTTCATCTTTCCGTCTCTGGAAAAATAATAACGTACGAGTATGAGGCATAGAGAGGGAGTAACTTTTTCTAATGTTTTCTTGATTCTCTACATTACTTAAGAGGTAAGGGTACTCTCTCTCCATACAAACGTAGTCGACTGTTTCTTCTCTGGATAATGACACTCGAGAAATATTTTTGTTGCATAAAACCTGTAACTGCCATGCCATGACTATGCCCCTGTCTTGTATTTTTTTTTCATATTCTAATTATCGTAGAAGTTAAGAGTAAAAAAAAAAAACAAAAAACATGGTCATGGCAGTTATAAGTTTTATGTTAAAAAAATATTTTCTTGTCATAATTCAGGGAGGAAACAGTCGACTACGTTTGTATGGAGAGAGAGAGCCCGGTGTACCCTTTACTCTTTAAAATTGGGAAAAAAAACAGTTCATGTTTTTTGTAAAGCAGTTAGTCATCAGCCATACTTCTTCACTATATTTTTACAGAAGACTACAAATAAGCTATTTCCTTTGATTTGCCATACTATGTTTGTTTCTAAGATTGATCTCTATTAGCAACACTGATGATTATTTTTTTGCAAAATCAACAGGTTCGATTCTTAGTAGTGACTTAGTTAGTAGTTGGTAGTGACTTTTTCAAAAATCTAATGATGCAGTTTTAGTCATGGACCTACTGCCTTACTCTTGACTTACAAGCCCAATGTCCAATCCCAATCTCAAGCGAAAATATGTCAAATGGCACTCTTGAAAACAAGACTAGCGCCACATTGGAATTGAATTGCGTGGTAATTAGTGGAACTAAATGCCATTGGGATTGGATTACGGGATTGAGAAACGGTACTCTTTGACGCTTGTTTGACAGCTGAATATTGCATATATTGATTGTGTTTGTATTGCGGATAGTGCCAATAACTAAAGTGTAGGTAACTTTGTTGAAATTGCGAGTTTTAATTTTCAAGTAAAACTGTAGGTACATATAATGGCTCGTTTAATATTGCACAATGTTATCCTCCGTGAAGCCAAAAGGATGGATTTATGAGAAAGACGTAATTTTCGTCTGATTGCCCTCTACATCGATAAAGCCTTACCTACTATGAACGAAGACGAATGGCGAGCTATGGCATCACCAAGGTAATGTTGCGTGAATTGTACCAAGAATTTGGAGCCCTTGATGCCAGTTACAACAAGTCAAATGATATAAGCTCAAAATACAAGGTACATAATTAATATTTTTTACGTGTTTTGAACAGTGTTACGGTAGGCCACCGTAATAGTCCACATCACATGAGTACAGAAGGACCACAGTCTCTATAGTTCCCTATTCAGTCCACCTACCCCATCTCAACACATTACTTGTAGTAAAATTTCCACAAACTGAAGAAGAAAGTAATACGTAATAAAAGACGGTTTGTAAAATTCTTTTGAATCATTTTATTTACTATGAACCTGCCATCGGGCTCAGCATTACACATTATTTGCTTGATAACTTCTGTAGCTGAGTACATTTTTTACATTTTCAGATTTTCTGAAAGATTTGGCATCCCTGCGTAGGCTTCATTCACGGGATGCATGTGGCTGTAATACGTCCATCTAAAAACGAAGAAAGGTTTTTAATAGGAAATATTTACATTCAAGGAATGTATACGGGAGGTCGTGGGCTTGCCATTTTTCTACAATGAAAAGCAGGCATTTCGTATAAATTCACCTTGATAACACTTGATTTATTAACTAACATGCACACAATTTAATTTTACATTGTAAAAAAATATTTTCTTACCTCAATTTCGCAGGGATTTTAATAAAATAATCACAAAATAATTTCAAAACAAACAATATAATTTTTACGACAGGACTTTGACGTGGCTTGTCTCTTTGACGAAATATTTTTTTTCTTGTTGGATGGTCCCCGTACAATTTGCAATAGTGCCATCATTCATTTTTTATTAAATTCTTGTGTAAATACATTTAAATGTTAAGTATATGGTAGTTTTTATTGTAAAATAGCAATTAAAATAAATAATTCTAATATAATATAGTTTTTTGCTTATTATTTCGTAAGTTTTATTCTTTCATTCCATAGAGGTTAGTTAGATGGTCTAAGTTTCGTTCGTTCGATTTCGGCCTTTGTTAGTCTGTGACTTTGACGTATGTTACTAACTTCATGTCTTATTTACAATCCCGTCACAATCTCAAGGGTAACACAATCCCGGCAAAATTAATTTCAAGAGTACCAAATGACAGCAACATTGGCCTTGTATTAGAATTGAATTGAGCTTGAGCTTGTATTGACATTAAATTCAAGAGTAAGGCAACTATTCTATTAGTCTATGGTTTTAGTTTTCTCAAATTCGGTGTGACATTCCACCTAGCGCCACCTACTATAGAGACACGAGTGTGTACAACGTGCAAGTTCCGCCGCCCGACGCTAGATGTCGCCGTACAATATCTCAGTATTCCTAGATCGCGCTATCGTTGTGTTTCACGTGTAGATAGACAACCAGTCGACGCGGGTGGATGTGTTGGGTTATTTTACCCACTTAAGTAACTTCCAATATTGTATTTTTGAAGTGGTCGAACGATTTGATTCGACTCAATATCATGTTAAATTACTAGCTGTGCCCCGCGGTTTCACCCGCGTAATAATTTTCTGCGCAACTTTCTAATTTGTTTCTTTCATAAGAACCTTCTCCTGACAAAACAAAAACACAACAAAAAAATAATTAGCGAAATTGCTCCAGCCATTCACGCGTAATGCCGCCCGCGCCTTGACCAAGTGAAATTGAGATTAATTTTTATATCTTATACTAGCGACCCGCCCCGGCTTCGCACGGCTGTATTATGCATGTATTATACATATAAACCTTCCTCTTGAATCACTCTATCTATTAAAAAAACCACATAAAAAAACCCGTTGCGTAGTTTTAAAAATCTAAGCATACAAAGGGAAATAGGGACGGCGAAAAGTGACTTTATTTTATACTAGCGACCCGCTCCGGCTTCGCACGGCTATATTATGCATGTATTATACATAGTAACCTTCCTCTTGAATTACTTTATCTATTAAAAAAACCGCATTAAAATCCGTTGCGTAGTTTTAAAGATTTAAGCATACATAGGGATATAGGGACAGAGAAAGCGACTTTGTTTTATACTATGTAGTGATGAAGTGATGTAGAAAATGAAGTGATGTAGTTTTTTAAATATGTTCAAAATTTTCTACATCACTTCATTTTCCGACAGACTCAGACAGACAGAGTCAGACAGACAGACTCAGTCAGACAGACTCAGTTAGACAGACTCAGACAGACAGACTTAGACAGACAGACTCAGGCAGACAGACTCAGGCAGACAGACTCAGACAGACAGACTCAGACAAACTCAGACTGCTATGACTATAATGCTGAAAGGAGTTGCGTGCCCTTTTTTGATAAAAACTAAAACTGCATCATTCGATTTTTGAAAAGTCATTACCATAGCTAAGAATCGAACCTGTTGATTATGCAAAATAATAATCATCCTATATTTTTACACCAATCGATAGTGTTGCTGGTAGAGATTAATTCTAAAATAAATAATATTATAAAATAAATAAATAAATAAATAAATAAATTCCTGGAAACAAACATAGTTTGGCAATTCGAAGGAAATAGCTTATTCAGGTAGTGAGTGACTTATTAATGTCAATTATTTCGCCACTTTGCTTTCAGTTCAGGAGCCCGATTTTTGAATCGTTCGAGCGCTCGATTTCTACTGATATTCGTTCGACATTGGAAATTCGCAATTTTTGAATCGCTCGATCGTAACGAGTGGTCTCCACCACTCGTCGCCGACAGGCGAGTGGTAGAATAAACGTTAAACAATCACAGTCAAACATTCGGAAACGATCTTTAAAAAATATTTCTATCTTTTGGTATTATTTCGAATGTTCATCGGTAATTACTGATTTTCAGTTTTCTGCGTATAACGAACAAAAATTGTCATTTTAAATTTCGACGACGAACGATTCAAAAATACAGAAAATTGGTTTCATGCGACTTGGAAGTCGAGCGTGACTTGTAGGCGTACACGATGAAGATAGCGTTTCAAAAATAGAGCCCCAGATAAAGAAATATCTGTGGTTAGAAACTCGTACTTTAACATTCCTACTCGTGTGCTTTACCATCAAGAGTCGAATCAAATCGTTCGACCACATCAAAAATATATTTCATTAGATAATATCTAATGTTTAAGAGAAATCATAACACATCGACCTGCGTCAGGTAGTCTACGTACACGTGAAACACAACGATAGCGCGATCTAGGAATACTGAGATATTGTACGGCGACATCTAGCTTCGGGCGGCGGAACTTGCACGTTGTACACACACTCGTGTCTATAAAGTAGGTGGCGCTGTGTGGAATAATAATAATAAAAATCATTTATTTTCTACTCACAAAGGAATAAATTAACATAGTAGTTACACTTAATATACATTAAATCATAAAAAGAAAAAGCCACAAAAAGAACAAAAAAGTATAAACGTGAAACCCTACAAAAAGAAAAAAATAACCTCGAAATTATGATTCTACTACGTAAGTACATGTGAATTTTTTTGATAAAATATTGTCGCGTCGGGGGACCGCTCTTTTTCGAGTCAATTTAATATTATAATGTTAACATTTTTATTTTAGCATTTTATCACTAGTAATTTTTCGTTGAAATTTTAATATCATTTTACTTAGGAAGGTGTTTCTATAGGTAAAGAGCGGTCCCCCGACGCGACAATATTTTATCAAAAAAATTCACATGTACTTACGTAGTAGAATCATAATTTCGAGGTTATTTTTTTCTTTTTGTAGGGTTTCACGTTTATACTTTTTTGTTCTTTTTGTGGCTTTTTCTTTTTATAGATTTTTTTGCTTGTTTTAGGCTTTTTACGTTCATACTATTTTTATTATTTTGTGTCGGGGGTTTTTTAAATTTTTAATTTAATTTCTTATTTCATCCTTTTTGTAGGGATGGACTTTTTAATTTTTTTTATTTTATTTCTTTATTTTCTTGCGATTTATGATTCAGATAATTTGGTGTAAACAATAACTATTATTAATTTATAGTTAACTAGCGACCCGCTCAGGCTTCGCACGGCTATATTATGCATGTATTATACAATTATAAACCTTCCTCTTGAATCACTCTATCTATTTAAAAAAACCGCATCAAAATCCGTTGCGTAGTTTTAAAGATTAAAGCATACAAATGGATATAGGGACAGAGAAAGCGACTTTGTTTTTAACCCCCGACGCAAAAACGACGGGGTGTTATAAGTTTGACGTGTCTGTGTGTGTGTGTGTGTGTATGTGTGTGTGTGTGTGTCTGTCTGTGGCATCGTAGCTCCCAAACGGATGAACCGATTTTGATTTAGTTTTTTTTGTTTGAAAGATAAGTTAGTCGGGAGTGTTCTTAGCTATGTTTGATCAAAATCGGTTCAGCCGTCTTAAAGTTATGGGGGATAATACTCAGGATTAACAACCGAATGTTAGTAGATATGCCCGAGTATCAAGTTAATTTGAGTTTTTTGGCTTCGTTTGGATGGATTTTATATGTATTCTAGGACTTGAGTAGATTGTTTTAGTATTTTTTTTACATCATGACGCCAAAGTTTTATATAAAAGAAAACCATGTATGGAAAACTGCCCATGTTCTTTAATTATTCGCGCACAATTATGCACAAATATAAGCTATCCGCCGATATACATTATATACCTCTTCGGTCATTCGTTTAAAAATCTTCCTGCTGGAGCACCGTCATTCCAGCAGAATGTGTTTTTAGTAGAAGCACTTTTTTTGCCCGGCTGACGGACACAATACATGCATAAAATAGCCGTGCGAAGCCGGAGCGGATCGCTAGTATAGTTTTAAATATAGCCCTGAATGCCCATTTAAAAAAATTTACCATGTATACTATTACTAATCTTATTTTTTCGAAATATTTGATTATTTGTTTACATTGAATAGGCTCCGAAACTACTGGACCGATATTGATGAAACTTGGTATGAGGATACATTGATTCATTGGGAATAACTTTTTATCCCGATATTCCCACGGGATCTGGAGCTACGCGGGAAAACCGCGGAGCGCTGCTAGCTACTTTTAATAAAGAAAAATACCAAAAGTGTATTTGGAAGAAAATTTATTTAAAAAACAAGGGGTCTTAGAAAATATTTAATAGAGTTAACAACTGCTTGAAGTTTTTTACAAACCCGACTGTTTTTTTTTTTCGAACTGCTGCACATTTTTACAGATTATGTATTTCTGTTAAATCTAATCTGTTAATTTAGTAAAATCTAATTCTCTATTAAAAAATTCAAATAATGGTAGATTTACCGCGCCATTTTAATATGGTGCCATACCGTCAAATCCCGAGCGGCCAGTTGCCACACTCTTTCCACTTGATTTTGAGCTTAAATACAAATGGTTATACGGTCTACTTTTGTATGAAGAAGTATGACTTTGATAAGTTTTCGCGGTCTGCTATATGTACACGCATATATGCACATACTGTAGCTGCATCTCGTAACGGTGTCGCGAGTTCAAAGATTTTATCTTATTTAAAAATATAAAAGAAGCTTTCACTTCAAAAAAATTGAGGCTCAACAACTTGTTGAGACGACCCAGTTGCCACAATGGTTACCATGCCGGCCTGCCAAACACAGGGTTGCGGGTTCGATTCCCGCCACAGACAAGTATTTATGCTTAGATATTTGTCTGTGGTCTGGTTGTTTCTATGTATTATAAGTATATATTTACAAAAGAAAAGTATATAAGTAGTATATCCGTTGTCTAGCACCCATAACACAAGTCTAGTTACTTAGCTTAGGGCTAGATGGCGATGTGTGGAATGTCCTGCAATATTTTTTTACACACTACTACAAAATGATTGGTGAGTAATTATGTAAGTTTTGCAAAAATATGTACGCAAGCCCAACTCGCACTTGGCCGATGTTTAACTTTGATGCAATTTAAATTCACCCTGTTTTTTATTACACTTCCTTTTCCCTAAAAGAATTTTCTCCGACCATTCTTTAACGAAACTATTAATTTCCAATTGACAAGGTTTCCCAGTTTTAGGATTCAATGGTACCTTCCCCTGCGGTGTCATTATACTAGTCGCTAGAGTCTTATTATGTTTCCTTTTCATATGTTTATTGCAATTTGACCAATTTGCGAACACCATTTCGCAGAAACTGCACGAATAAGGTCTCAAGCCAGTATGTTGATTTTCATGTACTTTCAAAATGCTACGATGCCGGAATTTCTTCGAGCAAAAATTGCAATGAAACCGCAAAACATCAGTATGCAAAGAAATATGAGAACGTAGCCGTTCCTTCGACGAGAAACTTTTCTTGCAAACATCACATTGGTATGGCTTCTCTAAATTATGCGTCTGTACATGCTTCCTCAAACGAGTCATATTTAAAAATGTTTTTTTGCATATTTGACAACTTTCCCGCGGTGGATTCTCGTGTACTTTTCTATGGGCGTTCAATGATCCTTTCGTGTAGTATGCTAGACCACATCTATCGCAAGTGTAGTGCTTCTCCCTGGCTTTGTGCAGGTTTTCGTGTGTTTTCAGTGAGGATTCCGATTTGAGAGTGACGCCGCAAGTTTTACAAGTTAAATCTTCTTCGGTGAGTGCTGTTTTACGTTTTTTCTGTAAATAAATGTACATATTTTTTACTAATTTCAATTATAATGCAAGTTTGATCGGTATCTGTTTAGTCGTTTTTGTGTGAAGGTGACACAGAGACAAGCATACATAAATATAAACTGTTCCTTTTGCAAAAAGCCTAACGGTAACAAAATACGAAACGGTAACAAAATGTACTTTTTGCAAACTCTAACGGTAACAAAATACGAAACAGTGGCATAATGTACTTTTTGCAAAAGCCTAACGGTAGCAAAATACGAAACGGTAGCAAAATGTACCTTTTGCAAAAGTTTAACGTTAGCAAAATGTACCTTTTGCAAAAGTTTAACGTTAGCAAAATGTACCTTTTGCAAAAGACTAACAGTAGCAAAATGTACCTTTTGCAAAAGCCTAACGGTAGTAAAATGTACCTTTTGCAAAAGCCTAATGACGCCTAATGGTAGCAAAATGTACCTTTTGCAAAAGCCTAA
Source organism: Idaea aversata (assembly GCA_907269075.1). NCBI lineage: Eukaryota > Metazoa > Arthropoda > Insecta > Lepidoptera > Geometridae > Idaea > Idaea aversata. The sequence goes on along the minus strand of OU026110.1, from coordinate 8,656,854 downwards.
TGGTAGCAAAATGTACCTTTGCAAAAGCCTAATGGTAGCTAAATATACCTTTTGCAAAAACCTAACGGTAGCAAAACGTACCTTTTGCAAAAGTCTAATGGTAGCACAATTTACGTTTTGCAAAATGTCCCCTTTTGGAGTAGATATTAAACCATTTTATTTAGTACATATAATACCTTAACAGGAGCTCCAAGCTGTGAAACTCTGAGTTGATGCCGTTTAAGTTTCCGTTTGTGGGGGAAGTTCTCGCCGCAAACACGGCACGGGTATGTGTTGTTTGTGTGTGTGTCTATGTGTTCGTCGTCGTATGTCTCGCCCATGTTCATGTCGCAGTATGGGCAGTAATATCTGAAACATATATAAATAAATATTGCAGGACATTCCACACATCGCCATCTAGCCCCAAGCTAAGTAACTACACTCGTGTTATACTACTTATGTACGGTCGGCTGCATAATTGCAGACCCACCGTATAGCTCCAAAACGGCTGTTATAAGAATGTTTTCAACACAAGCAAGATTCTAGGCACCTGCTTTAGTTGAAGTTTAAAGTCTTCTAACTCATAAATTTATCAAACAAAAATTATTAGAATGAATATAATATAACAGTCATTTTCGAACTCTACCGAGGGCTGCAATTATGCAGCCAGCTGTACTTTTCTTTTGTAAATAAATACTTAAAATACATAGAAACCAGAGCACAGACGAATATTCTAAGCATAAATACATGTCTGAGGCGGGAATCGAACCCGCAACCCTTTGTTTGGCAGTCCGGCATGGTGACCATTGTGCCAACTGGGTCGTCAAATATAACTTTAGTTTAAGGCTATTTATGCAGCGAAACGCAAAGCGCCAGAAATACCCGTCGCTTACAACTAACATAGGGGCATGGTAATGGCAGTTATAGGTTTTACGAAAAAATATATTTGTGCTAGTGCATTATTCAGGGAGGAAACAGTCGACTACGTTTGTATGGAGAGAGAGTCGGTACCCTGGGTCCATATGCCAACGACCTTGCTACACAGATTACTAAATAGTTACTACCAGCACCGGTCGCCTTCGTTGGTGAACATTGTTGATTGTTACGTATGTGTTCTGTTTTTCTCAAAAGTGCTGAGATGGAATTGTAGGTGAGATCTCTACCGATATTTTGGGGTAATTTGTGACGAAAATTCTTGTCATTTCAAAGTTATACTAGTTTTAATTCTTAATTTTAGGATAGCTTCAAAACTATAGGGAATGTTTAGCTCAAAGTCACACCAAAATGTCGGTAAAAATCTCACCTACAATTCCATCTCAGCACTTTTGAGAAAAACAGAACACATACGTAACAATCAACAATGTTCACCAACGAAGGCGACCGGTGCTGGTAGTAACTATTTAGTAATCTGTGTAGCAAGCTCGTTGGCGTATGGACCCACCTTCAATAAGCCGTCAAACAGCAAGATATTATGTAACTTACTTCAACTCCGGCCTGTGTGTATATACATGATGTATAAACTCAATGAAAGTGTCCGTCCTGTCATCACAATCCATACATTGCATACCGAAGCAGGTATCGTGGACGGTCAAACAGTGAGATATTATGTAACTTACTTCAACTCCGGCCTGTGTGTATATACATGATGTATAAACTCAATGAAGGTGTCCGTCCTGTCATCACAATCCATACATTGCATACCGAAGCAGGTATCGTGGACCGTCAAACAGTGAGATATTATGCAACTTACTTCAACTCCGGCCTGTGTGTATAACATGATGTATAAACTCAATGAAGGTGTCCGTCCTGTCATCACAATCCATACATTGCATACCGAAGCAGGTATCGTGGACCGTCAAACAGTGAGATATTATGCAACTTACTTCAACTCCGGCCTGTGTGTATATACATGATGTATAAACTCAATGAAGGTGTCCGTCCTGTCATCACAATCCATACATTGCATACCGAAGCAGGTATCGTGGACCGTCAAACAGCGAGATATTATGTAACTTACTTCAACTCCGGCCTGTGTGTATATACATGATGTATAAACTCAATGAAAGTGTCCGTCCTGTCATCACAATCCATACATTGCATACCGAAGCAGGTATCGTGGACCGTCAAACAGTGAGATAATATGTAACTTACTTCAACTCCGGCCTGTGTGTATATACATGATGTATAAACTCAATGAAGGTGTCCGTCCTGTCATCACAATCCATACATTGCATACCGAAGCAGGTATCGTGGACCGTCAAACAGTGAGATATTATGCAACTTACTTCAACTCCGGCCTGTGTGTATATACATGATGTATAAACTCAATGAAGGTGTCCGTCCTGTCATCACAATCCATACATTGCATACCGAAGCAGGTATCGGGGACCGTCAAACAGTGAGATATTATGCAACTTACTTCAACTCCGGCCTGTGTGTATATACATGATGTATAAACTCAATGAAGGTGTCCGTCCTGTCATCACAATCCATACATTGCATACCGAAGCAGGTATCGTGGACCGTCAAACAGTGAGATATTATGCAACTTACTTCAACTCCGGCCTGTGTGTATATACATGATGTATAAACTCAATGAAGGTGTCCGTCCTGTCATCACAATCCATACATTGCATACCGAAGCAGGTATCGTGGACCGTCAAACAGTGAGATATTAAGAAATCTTTGCTAAACACCTGGAAAACGAAGCAAACTTCATTTTAATATGGATATAGCAGCCAGCAACAAAACAGGATGTATTTAAACTGCATCAAAGTTAAAAAATATACTGTAAAACTTGCAAAAATATTGCAAAATCTCATTTTACTAAATCCAGGGTCACTCAAGATTTACACACTCTAAAAAAACCGGTCAAGTGCGAGTCGGAGTCCCGCACAAAGGGTTCTATATTTTGTTTTTTTTTTGTCGGAGATACTGCGATTCGTCTATGACAGACTTTAATCATTATTGTTGCGAGTAGGGTGAGATTAAAGGCGCAGTGGGCATCGCCAATGCTTCTTCTACGGTCATACAACGTCCAGCCTTTTCAGTCAGTTTCGTGTTTTGTTTGTGGAGTCAATTAGCCGGCAAACAAATGGATTAGGATGGGCAGTGAGGCGCTAAAAGGGTTCTATTACCATTGTTGTTAGTATTTGTTGTTATAGCGGCAACAGAAATACATCTGTGAAAATTTCAACTGTCTAGCTATCATGGTTCATGAGATACAGTCTGGTGACAGACAGACAGACAGTGGAGTCTTAGTAATACGGTCCCATTTGGGTAACAATTTTACTAAACCTAAATTCACTAGAGTTAAAAAGATTAACTCAATTTAAAGAATCAAAAAGATATTAATAGAAAAGTTATAGAAAACTGACCCGTATTTTACAAAACTTGCATATACTAGGATAATCCGTCCAGCACTTCACCTCGCTGGTATCATAGCTCTCATATATAGAAACGTCGAAGGCTAACAGCCCCGTTGCCTTGGTCACATATTGTTTAAGATGCTCCAACAAGGTGGTCTCGTCAGGGAACGTTTCCCCGCAGAACGTGCAGCAGTGGTCCGTGTAGTGAGAGTCTCGGTGGGAGGGCTCTGAGGTTTCACTGTTGCAGTGCTCACAGTACTTGCTGGAAATTAATGTAGGACACTTTACACAGCGACATCTAGCCTCGAGCTTAGCAATTAGGCTTGTTTAATGTGGCCAGACAGATAGAATACTTATTTACTTTTCTTAGCTATTGTATAGCTTTTATCGCGAGCTTTGAGCGCGGCGACCGAATCAAGCAAATCCGAAAATAAAACCTAACACCCCCCACTCCACCTACCATGTAGCTAGGCCGAGCGATCACTTAACGTGTATGTATATGGTACGACTGTACAAAGCTTGCATGATGCAATTTTAAATAATATAATACTTTACTAGCTGCGCCCGTAACAAATACAAATACAATAGCCTATATGTTAGTCCAGTGCCTCAATTCAAGGTATAAGTCGTCGGGCGTGTGTGATTAGGGTGCGATTGCCATACAAAAACTGGAGTTATCGTGCCCTTAATGAAACCTTAAACGGCATCAACTCAGAGTTTCACAGCTTGGAGCTCCTCTATAGGTAATATAAGTAATCACATACGCCCGACGACTTAAACCTTAATGAAACGGGGCACAGGGGCACTTACCGCGGTAAGTGCGTCGGCTTATGCCGACCCGCGCCCCACACTGGGCGAAATTTTGAGCCTGCCCTTCATATGAGTTTTGAAAAATAAAGTGGTTTATTTTGTGTGTTTTAAGTATGCAGGATTGTTGGGGACATCAAAACATTTAAAAATATGTGATTTTGGTTATGTTATTTTTAAAAAAAAACCACAACATATGACTTTGTTTTTTTTTTAATAATTTAACCATAATCACTTATTTTTTAATGTTTTGAGATCCTCGACAATCCTGAATACCTACTTAAAACACACGAAAAAAACTACTTAATTTTTCGAAATTCCTATGAAAGGCACGCTCAAATTTCTGCCCATTGTGAGACGCGGTCTGGGAAATCGACGTCGGTTTGAAGCCGACGCACTTACCGCGGTAGGGCCCCAGGTCTCTTTAGTAGTTTTTGTGTGAAGGAGTAACAAACATCCAATCATACATACAAACTTTCGCGTTAATAATATTAGTAGGACTATAAATTAATAAAATAAACTGATTAGCTACTCAAATTCATTTTAAAAACTAAATTCAATTGTGGCTACAGAAAACACCCTCCAATGAGAAGAAGCAACAAGAAAATTGGCTTTTTAACCGACTTCAAAAAAGGATGAGGTTCTCAATTCGTCTGTATGTTTTTTTGTGTGTATTTCTTGTTATCATAGCTTACCGCAACTCCTCCCTATGTCTGAGTACATGTTTAACAAACTCCTCGAGCTCGTCCACCTTCTCACCACAATCAACACAAAAGTACCCGTAGCATGTGTTGTGGTGTTCCTTCGTGTGGGCTCGGAGACTCGGGAGCGAGTCCATGGTGAGCTCGCAGTGGGCACATGTCCAGGGGTAGGTGGACCATGATGGCGGTGGAGCTTCTATAATAATAGGATGAGGGTTGTTTGTTAGACATCCAAGATTTTTTCGATTTATTCTAAAAACTTTTTGAAATAAAGTCCACCACGAAATTGTTTTAAATAATTTGGTGTGATCATGCTATGTCTTACCTTCAAAGTGAGTTTCGTAGTCACGATCATCGTTTTCGTCTTCTAATTCAACATTTTTAGTCAAAGCAGCTTTGGTGAAAAGTTGTTCTAATATCTCTTGTGAGGCCTTCACAGTAACGAAAAACTTGTAAGAAAACTCCAGGGATTTGAAGCAAGTGTCGCATATGTATTCTGGCAAAGTTTTATTATCAAAATCAACGAAATTATTACTAAATAGAGATAGTTTTTCAATCACTTCGGTACGCTGTTCGACCCCAGTCGAAAAGCTGATCGTAGCGTCGGAAGGCTTCTCATCAGCGCAGAAACGACAATACACCATTATAGTAGACATTCTTAGGTATTAATTAAATCAGTCTAAATTCAGAAATTAAACATATTCATTGCAAAATATAATATTTTAGAAAATGTCACGAAATAAAAACACGGAAAAAATGACAAATTGGATTCTGTAGGTTGGTAGAACTTTACGAACTTATCTGACAGGAAGGGATGGCCATATTATTTTAAAACATTACCGGTTTTAGCGATAATCGACTAAAATGAAATAACTTGTTTTGATGCCTTATGCTTTTTTGCTTTGCGCTTATTTTAAAAAAAATGTATTGTATTTGATTGACTATGGTATGATTTTGTTTGTTGTTTTGTTGATCCGCGTTGCATTGATTTCGCGGTTTCGGGGACTTCGCGGTGCAAAAAAAGTGTACATTATAACAAAATGAATAAAACAGACCCCCCACCGTTAATGAATAGTATCCGATGTCGCCTGTGCGCTAAACAGAAACCGTGCGACAATCGCATGCAAAACCTTGCACATAACAAAAAACTGAAGATAAGTTTTCTTGAAAAACTAAAATACTTCGGAGGCGAATTTTACGAGTTTTTCGGCAACTTCGACAACAAATTACTGCCCGTGATCGTTTGTGGTGCATGTTACGAAGGTTTGGAGGCGTCTCATAGATTTTTCATGCATATGGAAAATGCAAAGAGGATTTTCAGCAAGTTGTGTAAAGAAAGTGGACAGAGTGATAAAAAGTCTGATAAAACTGGTATGACACTGCTTATAAATTTTATTAACGATTTTGAGCTATACCTATGTAGGTACCTCACATACAAATGAATATCTAAATTTATAATTATGGTAAAGTTATACATAGATTCTCAACATAAGTGGGTCAAACCATATATGGAGTTTATGGAGCACTGCTAGTATACCTATATATCTTTTCAGATATCAAAATAAAAAGCGAATATATTAGTGATACACTAAACATAAAACCAGTGAATGATATACAAATTAAAGTAGAAAATGATATAACAAATGATAATGATATATCCATTGAAGTAAATGATATCAAGAGGGAAGCAAGCAATGATGAAATGATGGAACAAAATGGTAATAAAAGGTAAATGATTATTAATTTTGTACATTCCACATAGCGCCATCTAGCTATAAGCTAACCAACTAGGCTTGTGATATGGCCAGGTAACAAATATATGGTAAAAGCACCATATTCCGAGCAATTCTGAAATTAGCCCATATGTGCCCAGTTAAAAAAAAACTAATACTGCATTATTAGACTCAAGTCCCAAACGCAATAAAAATAATTACCCAAAATTTTTGTATCAATCGATAGTGTTGCTGATAGAAATCAATTCCTGGAAACAAACATAGTATGCTTTATTTTTATTTTTTTATTCCGATTATAAAAAAAATTGTGTATATTCTTTAGATCTGAGAATAGGCCAAACTTTTTTTATAAGGCAAAACAACATTTGCCCCGTCACCTACTATTTTTATAGAAAATGTTTTATTTTTAGCAGTAAATGTCCACTACGCCAACCGCTATCAATCAAAAAGGAACCAAACGAGCCCTTTGCTGGTGGTTTGCTGAAAGATTCATCTCCGGTGTAGTAAGTACTTGTATAGACTTATTTTTGGGTCCTTTATGCGTGAGGATGGAGTAGAGAAGGAAGGGAAGAACTAGTTGCACTGCAGACAATCTCTCTAACAACGCCGACCTTAGGACACCCGGCGTTCATGTAAGGCTTCTAGCGGTCTCCAACACCACTAGCTCTTGTTAATGGCAGGTCAGGTTGTGACAGCAGGAGGTGGACACAGACTAGGCGTCTCGTAACATTTAAACCAGCTTTTATAACCGAAAGTACAGTCACATTACCAATTAGCTGAACCCCACGTGACCTAGAGCTCGCTCGCAAAGTAAGATTGTAAAATAATGTTACCGGATTTCGTTGTTGTAAACAATACAATAGACATAAAAAAAATAACAAAATAGGTAAATACTATATTTTTTACAGATATGCAAATGAGCTCTGGGTCACGTGGGGTTCAGCTAATTTGTAATGTGACTGTACCTCATTCTATTCTTCTCGAAATGCATTGACAGTGCTGCCCCCAAATAGCGGTGGCAACTTTCAGCAACAAACATTTCGTTCATAAACTTAAGAATCTATATTTAAAGCTCTTCTTCAAGGTGTATATAAGGCTACTCCACACACAAGTGAGCGCCACACTATAGTGTTATTTTATATATTTTTTGCAGTGATGTCCCTTTACAAATTAAAACAAGTCCTGCCCATACATCTGACGATGATAGTGAAATGAATAACTCTGGTATGTAATTTATCATATTTTGTCAATAAATATTGCAAGACATCGGAAATCATCATTAATCATGACTTGGCACAATGGTCACCATGCTGGACTGCCAAACACACGGTTGCGGGTTCGATTCCCGTCTCAGATAAATACTTGATTTATGCTTAAATATTTGTCTGTGGTCTGGTTGTTTCTATGTATAATAAGTATATATTTACAAAAGAAAAGTAGGTATATAAGTAGTTTAACCATTGTCTAGCACCCATAACACAAGTCTAGTTACTTAGTTTGGGGCTAGATGGCGATGTGTGGAATGTCCTACAATATATATATATTTTTTCTATTTCTTATCTAGCGTAATTTTTTTACTCATAAAATATTAATACAGTAAATACAAAGTTAAAATAAATTAATATAAAATCACAATTTATTATTATTATTTATTATATTTAATCATTCATTAACATCTGAAACTTATATACAGTTGACCAAAGACAATGATGGTTATAAACCCCGCCATCTATAGAGCAGTCTGAAAATAATAAGCAAATCTATTATTCCTTATCGCAGGCAGTGAAGACAATTCTGACTGTAATGAAGACGAAGATGAGAGTGGTCCATCGATGACAGTTCCTAGCAGAATACCTTCATATGTACAAAATATGGATAATGAGGTATTTTGGCATTTTATATCTGATTTCATTGAGATACAGTAGGTACAGTCACATTACCAATTAGCTGAACCCCACGTGACCTAGAGCTCACTCGCGAATCTGTAAGGTTGTAAAGTAATGTTACCTGATTCTGTTATTTTTAAACAATATCACTACATAGTATAAAATAAAGTCACTTTTCGCCGTCCCTATGGCCCTTTGTATGCTTAGATCTTTAAAACTACGCAACAAATTTTGATGCGGTTTTTTTTAATAGATAGAGTGATTCAAGAGGAAGGTTTATATGTATACTACATGCATAATATAGCCGTGTGAAGCCGGAGCGGGTCGCTAGTACTACACAATATAAAAATAATAACAAAATACTTCATTTTTATACAGATATGCGAATGAGCTCTGAATCACGTGGGGGGGTACAGTTACATTACCAATTAGCTGATAATTGGTAATGTAACTGTACCTATGAAACAGCCTTTGCCATCGTGGGCAATAACGCCCCCTTGTGAGCGCTGCAGGCCTAAAGTAACCCATTTTCACCCATTTTCTTTTGGATGAGAGACCCAAAAGAAAATGGATGTGTTATGTACTACCTACTGCGCTCAGGTTTCAAGTTAAAAATACATAAATGAAAGGTAAATGGCGGTTTACGGTTTATGACGTCTCAAACAAAACTTCGCTCAAACAAAACTTTACTCAAACAAAAACTCTCAAACAAAAACTCTCAAACAAAACTTTACTCAAACAAAAACTGTCAAACAAAACTTCGCTCAAACAAAAACTCACATACAAAACTTCACTTAAACAAAAACTCTGCGCACTTCGCAGCGTGCGCCGAGTTTTGTCGCGATCATTTTATTTGTCTGTTTGTGACTTTTTAGTAATTTAAGTCAATGGTTTCACAGCATCAAGCAGCCACGTCCAGTTCCAATAACATCTCGTCCTGGTACCAACTGCCTCTTACAACCTCAACACCATCATCTCCACCAGGATCTGACACCTCGAGCGAGTCACGAGATAAATGCCAGACTGACGGGCAAGATACATCTGTACCATCAGCATCACAGAGTAACTCTGCTCTGAAGACTTCATTTAAAAGTTCTGACAAGGAGTTCACCCCGGATTTAATGCCCAATAGGTATGTATCCTTCTTAACACCATCAGCTTCACCGTGAAGAAACCTGTGGCGACGCTTCATTGCCACCAACAGATGGCGCCACTTAGCCGATCGGAGATCCTAGATCGCGCAAGCGAAGTTTTTCTGAAGATAAGCTCATAAACAAGTTCCAACGAAACATCGTTGGTGGGCGGCCTACGGGGTATAACACCTGCCCGGTGGAAGATCTTCCCTTTGGAGGTACAGTCGGTTGCATAATTGCAGCCCCTGGTAGAGTTCAAAAATTACTATTATTGACATGTTTTCATTCTAATAGTTTTTGTTTGATAAATTCATCGAGTTAGAAGACTTTAAACTTCAACTAAAGTATACGCCTAGAATCTTGCTTGTGTTGAAAACATTCTTATAACAGCCGATTTGGAGCTCTACGGTGGGTCTGCAATTATGCAGCCGACCGAACCTACCATCAACTACCTCCAATAACCCACAGCTTATTTGTCTCTAGACATATTCAAGAGCTCTTTCCTCTGGACAGGTTCGACTAAGCTGAGAGGGTAGCATCTACTATTCCATCCTCACGCAAAAAGGACCCAACTAAAAATCTAATTATAATAATAATTTAATGGGTGAACTAGCAGCGCTCCGCAGTTTCACCCGTAACTCACGATCCCATGGGTATATCGGGATTAAAAGTAGCTAATGTTACTGTCAATGAATCAATGTATCCACATACCAAGTTTCATCTAAATCGGTCCAGTAGTTTTGGAGCCTAAAAAGAAACAAACATTTTGCTATGGTTACCCACCATGTCAACAGAACGTGACACTTTTTTGTGACTGCATACGGTGTTCATCGATTTATAAGACGTTATCACGTCAAAATCTTTTTTTATGACGTTATTGTAAAGTCTCGTTCACAGATCTAACCTGCCAAAACCTAAGAAAATACCAAAAACGCAAGCAGAAAGACTACGAGAATACAGACTGCGGAAGAAGAAACTGAAACAACCCAAGAAGAAACCGAAGACTGCCGCGGAAAGACAGCGAGAATACAGACTCCGAAAGAAAAAACTTAAAGAAGCACAAAATGCAAATATACCGAAAAAGACAAGAGCAGATTACCAGAGAGAATATAGAGTAAGGCAAAAACAAGCTAAATTAAATTCCGATGAAATGATTACGGGGCAAGAAGAGCTTACCACGGCATGGTTGGAGCCATTAACTGAAGTTTTTGAGGTTGAAGTACCGATAGCAAAAAGAAAAAGGACAAAAACTGTTTGAAACGTTTTCATGAACTTCCGTTTATGCTTAACGGTGATTTTGATAAGGTAATGCTATTTTTTGAATTTCTTTCTAAGTTTATGTTATATCGGTTCACGATCAAATTTCGTAGCACACATATCAACTCGTAAACGGAACGTAAACGTATCAACTCGAGCATGTGGCGACGCTTCAAATCGCCACCAACAGATGGCGCCACTAAGCCGATCGGAGATCCTAGATCGCGCAAGCGAAGTTTTTCTGAAGATAAGCTCATATACAAGTTCCAACGAAACATCGTTGGTGGGCGGCCTACCGGGTATAACACCTGCCCGGTAGAAGATTTTCCCTTTGGAGGTACATACCACCTCGTACTTCCAAACTGGTTTACACCTCCAAAAGCAGTTCAGTATTCTTTGTATGAAACTCCCTACTGCAACGCACACTAATTGGAATCGTAACGTAATTGCCTCGCCTCGGGACAAGCTCATGAACCGCGGTACGGTGCGTGGTCGACTTGCCCTAGCCGCGCTTCTCTCCGTACAATCCACGGTCAAAAGTCTCTGCCCACCGTAACGTGTACAATCCTATGCAGCACTATTTGAACATTATAACAACATAGCCTGTGGATCGAACCCACGTTCGGTTGGTGTAGCGGGTGGCCCCTTATACCACTCACACAACTAAACACATAGCTAACATGTTGACAAATAATAATCACACTGAATACTTTTAATTCAAGTATTTAAGTTTGTGTGTAACGTCTATTAGAAGAAGGTCGTAAGTCCAATACTTGTTGATAGTATTATTGTGACCGATACTGTACCCTAGCTTGCGTTTCTTCGTCTATACTTCACGTTCGGATACTGACTAACCGCGCGGCGGAACCCCGCCTAGCCGTAGCCGAGTTGATTCGTAGCTGCTGATCGGTTGGCATCGCGCTTACGTAAGGTTGACGGCGAGGCGATACGGTGACGATCCGTTTCTGAGTTGATATGTGTGCTACGACCTTAAAGGTCCCCCTGGACTGAGGTACCGAAAAGCGCTAATTTAAATTAATTTGAGGTCTCACCCTGTATCCCCCAGGGGAACCGTTAAACGCCCCCCGCGCGCCGTTTTAGATTAAGACCCTGTGTTTGACAGCCCGGCATGGTGACCATTGTGCCAACTGAGTCGTCAAAATAATCAATCTCTCTTTTCACGCACAATAATTTATTGCAGGTATGCTCAGGAAGTGGCTGCCGTAGTGTGGATAGCTAGTCAGATAAATTTTATCTCAGCAATCTGAATTGTACGCAGAATTACAATATCAAGATGGCGCCTATAAAACCTATGGAATTAGATTAATTTTAGTTACTTTATAGTGATTCCCTACCTATAAATAAAGTAACTTATCTAAGTACTTGATAAATATTGTTTTGTTTATTGCCTAATATGTATGCCTAGCATGAAGACCAAAACACGATACGATAAAGCGATATAACTACATCAACTCTCAAAATATGATAGATAAAGCCGTCATGTTGAATTTTTATCATAATTTTTATCGCAATTTATAATAAAAATTCAACACGGCGGCTTTATCTATCATATTTTGAGAGTTGATGTAGTTATATCGCGTGATATCGCATTATCGTATCGTGTTTTGGTCTTCATGCTAGGCAGGCTGAATGAAAATAATTATATTTGGTGGGTCTCGTTCACATTTCATACAAATCGGTTCAGCCATTTAGGTGGAGATCGGTAAATAACACCGTGACACACGAGAATTGATATCACTTGAAAAATAGGGATTTCGCCTTTCCCGCCATAATTCTCAGATACCATAGAGATACGATACGATAAAAAAGGAGTAACTAGAATAGAAAAACGAATAAAACCGGAAATCGGTATTTTAGTCGATCCACTGCAAGCACATTCTTGTGGTTTTTATACTGTGAGCATTTGGGAGTTTTATATTCTGTGGTGACTTCTTAAATAGTAATGTGCATTATTGTGATATCGATATCGATTACTATTATGACAGAGGGTACAAAATTAAAATTGAGCAATTTGTTTATTTATCGAAATCACTAAACTACGCAATCTGAAAGTCATTACGAGTTCTTATTATCATTATTATACCATAATTATTAAATAAAAATGCTCACCCACAAAAGTGCCCAACGCGCCATAAGAAGTTTTCACTTCAAAATCTAGTACCAGTGTTTAAAAAAATAATAATTTTAAACATGTACTGGTCTTTAATGATATCGATAATTCCTTCACCTTATCTATCTAACATCCATCACTAAAAACTTTTTTGTTTGGTTGACAGGCGCGTTTGTGATTGACGTGACGGAAAGTATTTTCTAATTAATGTAGTGGGAAAAATCACAATGGATTCCAATAAAAACGCTTATTGCCGCTTCTGTGCAGAGCCCAAGAGCTCTGAAAAGCTGCTAAACCTTCAGACAGACGGAAACAAGCACGGCGAAGTTACATACAAACTAACTTTTCTAAACGCAAATTACGTCAATGTTTCTAACGAAGATTCTTTACCAAAAACCATTTGTTTTGTGTGTTACGACTTGTTAAACAAATCTTACAACTTTCTAAATAGTGTTAAACATGCCCAAGGGATTCTTTCATCAATATTTACGACGGGAGAAGATACTAAATGCGACATATCGGACGACGACATTGCCGACGATTTTCTCAACTCAGACGTCCCAGACGAACTTCCAGACATAAAACAAGAGTTACAAAACAATGTTCAAGACCAATCAACATCAACATCTTTATTAATTGAGCGAAAGAAACGAAAAAAACATCAAAATTTGAACCTCGAAGAAGTAAACACAGATTTTCTCTCACCATCACCAGAAACCTCAATAAAAACGGAATTAAACCTCCTTAACGAAACAAAAACAGATCCAGATTTTACCTTAGACGTGAAAAGCGAGCCTAAAGACACAAAAGAGTTTGAAAATAGTTATACAAACTCATTATATGTACATGAACTGTTAGATGTTGCTCTAAGTAACAATTTTAATTCCGACGTTACAATTTACGCTAAAGAGGTCTCAGAATTCAACAAAAGGGACATAAATACCTGGGCCGACTACCCCTGGGTGTGTTTATACTGTAGCATTGAATTTATAAGCCAGGAAATGCTATCTACACACGCTAAATTGGTACATGGGAAATGTTCTGCGTTTTACTGCATAGATTGCAAATGTGGAAGGAAAGATGACTTTGTGGCATTTATTAAACATGTACGGAAACATAGGAAGGTTTTAAGGTAAGAATTTTCAACTTAATCATTAACGGTCACTATCAGAATATCCATATTGTAAAATGCCGATATTGTCATATTGTCTTAATATTAAAACGCCATGGTTACTAAATTGACATGAATGCTAAATGCCTATAATAGCTAAAAGTCTGGATCTTAAAATGTCACAATTAAAATATTATATGTTTAGATTTAAAATTATCATAGTTACTAAATATATTAGGTCTTTCCTTTAATTTAATCCAATTTAAGTAATTCTGACATGTAAAAGTAGCTGTTGATCCAGGTCTCTTACTATCTTCATACAAAGTTTATCACTACTAGAAGAAGGATAAAAGGAGAAATTACAATGTTCCTCTATAAAGTTTTTAACTCAGAAAACCTCTTTTTCCAGAAATCACTGCCACTATTGCAACACCCACTTTGAAGACACCTCAGAACTGAAACGCCACATAAAACAACACTATTTAAAACCTTCCCTCCCCTGCCCTCTCTGCGGTGAAATACAAAAGAATGAAGAAACACTAAAGTTACACCTACACCAATTCTCCTCGATGAAGCAGAAACGCAGACCCAGACGTAAAAAAGGCACTCCGATCACAATCGAAGACCTAACGTGTGAATTGTGTAAAAAAGTCTATAAAAACCCAAACAGTTTACGTGACCACATGAAATTGCATACGAAAGATCGTAAAAGGGATTATACTTGTGATCGTTGTGGGAAAATGTTTTATAATAAAGGAACGTTAACATCTCACATAATGTCACATGACAAAATCAGACCTCACGTTTGTAGAATATGTAACAAATCATTTTTGTTCCCAAACATGTTGAGAAGACATGTCGAGATGCATTCCGGAGTGAAACCGTTCTCCTGTGAACAATGTGGTCGATGTTTCAGACTACAATACCAATTAAACTCTCATAAGATCGTCCATACAGATTCGATGCCATACGTCTGTTCATACTGCAGTAAAGCGTTCCGTTTTAAGCAGATATTAAAGAACCATGAACGTCAACACACTGGCGCTAAGCCTTATGCTTGTGAAAACTGCGGGATGGAATTCACAAATTGGTCTAACTATAATAAACACATGAAACGACGCCACGGCACTGATACGTCTAAGAAGAAGATAACGCCTGAAGGTGTGTTCCCCATAAACCCAGAGACAGGTCAGATTATGCAGGTGGTAGATCCAGTGGGAACTGAAGAGTGGAAGACTAAGATTATGGTGCCTGGGAAGAGAGGGAAAAAGAAGGTGATTAAAAAGGAAAGTGTGTCATAGAAAATACTATTATGTCTTCAGTATGATTTAAATTATTATAAAGTAGTTAAGTGATTGTTTTAAAATCAGTTTTCCTGGTAGATCCCCTGTGAAAATCTGTAGTAGATCCAGCAGGAATAAAAAAAAATAACTCGGAAGTTCAATACCTATTTTTAACAGACTTCATAAAAAGCAGGAGGTTCTCAATTCGGTTGTATGTATTTTTTTTATGGATGTTCGCGCATAATATCTTCTTTGTACCGATTTTGTTGAATCTTGTCTGTTGAAAAGGCTCTACCTCAAGGGTGGTCCCATAAAAATTTGGTGAAGATCTGACGAGGATCTTTGAAGTGACAGAATTACAACTCAAAAGCGTTTTAATTTCTATCTGCCGAAACGACTTTTAGACGTCTTCCAAAAAAATATGCACTAAAAGGCTAAAAATAAAAAAATAATAACCGACTTTAAAATGAAGTAAAAAATCAACAAAAATAAATTACAAAGAAAAAACTAAAAAGTTTATTAAAATAAACAAAAATAAACTAAAAAGTTAAAAATAAATTACATAAAAAAGAAAAACATCGTCGTTTCGGAGGTAAAACAAAGTTTCGTTTTGTTGTATTACTGAGCCAGCGTATTATAAAACGTAGGAAGTCGGACTGGGTTGGATTAAGAAAACCTTACATGGTATCATCCAGGTTCAATAATACGACGAAGTGAAACTTTGCTTTACCTTCCAAACGACGATGTTCATTCACTTCACTTCATTTTTGAAGTTGGTTTTTAATTTTTTGATCTAGTATTAAAACGGATCGCTATAACGTTTTGGATAATATTATTTTATATTTTAAAAATGACCTAGACGTGTTAGCAGGGCCGAGAGAGTTATATGAAAATGAAATGATTTTTTTTAAATTCCTAATTGCATGGATGCACTTTTATGCCATTATAACGCCTATTAGTTTATAGACATTTTATTTATAAAAATTATAGTTTTTATATATAAGAGGTTATTTATATTTTTATTTACGAGTATACACATCACATACAACTTAAGGATTTGCATCACATTCTGTATTATTTTTTTATAAGGACAAAATTAATTGGATGTTTTAGTCGTCCGTATTAATGTTTCATAGCAATTAAGTAAAATAGCGTGTGTTTATACATAATAAGTAGTTAAGATATTTTTGTTTAGTAATTTTTAATAATTACGATTAAAATAAAAATGTAATTATTTACTGAAATGTTACTATTTTCATTCTGGATTTCGAATATGTAGGTACCTATTCCTTTTGCAACCACTAATTAATGACTATTTTAGGTGGTTCAAACAGGAAAAAGATTTGAAGCAATATGAATGAGATTTTTTAAAATTTCAACGAGATATTCGCGTTTTTAATCTAAAAAAAATATTTAGGAAAAAATATATTTATTTACTAGCGATTAAAACAAGACATCTAGGCGACAATTTATCATTTAAAATCCTTTTAAAATAACATTTCACACCATTTTCTCTTAAATAAACGAGTCTATCAAATAAAATATAATTTTCAACCACTGGTTGTAAATATTTTTGTAGTAAAATGAATGTTCCCGCTTTTTTTAACGTCAACTCGTCTATTTTTCCCCACATTTCTCTTAATTCGTCCAAGTTGAAGTCAATTGTTACTATATTGTCATTGATTTTAGGTTCATTTTCACTTAGCATAAAACCTTTACTCGCTTCTTGAATATAATTTTCGATATTATTGTTTGTAGATTTAGTTTTAACTGCTTTCCTTTTTCTTCTTTTTAATTTGTAATTATCTGAAAATTAATAAAAATATATCGTCTGGTAGCCTGCCGGTTGTTCGTACCGATACGTCCACGGGTAATTAATGTAGAAAATAATTAGGAAAAATATTGTTATTAGTAGGTAATTGATTAATTATATTTTGTCAATTACAGTCCCCTCCCATAAGAATAAACAAACTAAAGTGGGACTAAGTACTTTAATTTTAGGATTGGAAATTAGATCATTTTCACCCGCTAGACAGCTTTTTATCTATTTCTACATAAAAATACTCACGTTTATGTGCATAAAGTTGCAAAACAGCTCTTGCCATTAGATTAAATACAGAATTTTCTAAACTATCCGTTATTTCCGGCGGTTGCGCGCCCAATCTCAAAAATGGAACGTTCAAAAACTTTGCACCATCAAATTCATCAAAAACCGTTTTTAAACTGCTACTTAGTGGGAAATTCTTAAATATTCCATCATTTTGCGCTATTTTATGATAACAGCAAGGCATTATGATTAAATGTTTTGCCGTTTCCATTTTCAGAAATATATTAATGGCGTCGATAGTTAAATCTGCGCATGCGTGCAGCCCTGTTATACCAAAATTAGTATAATTTGGAAACTTATCCTTTAAAAATTCTTCGATTTTTATATGAGATTCCGAATGTATCGTATGTCTGATGTATTTTACGTTTTCTATCGAATTTTCGTGGTATTTCCGCTGCCTTTTCTTTGCGCCAACGTAGTTGCTTTCACTGCATTCTAGTCCCAAAACATTAAATTTTGTCGTTTCGAAAATAAATTGGTCTAAATAGCCCTGAAAAAAAAGTTACTTAAGTACCCAGGTATTTAATTTGTTTACACAAAAATACCATATTACTGAGCTAACTTACCAATCCAGACCCAAAATCAACAACTAAATCATATCTACGCTCATAAATATTCTTTATCTCTTTTGCCAAATAAATTATCTCATGCCGTTTCTTAGGTCTCAAAGGCACATCAAATTTTCCCTCCAAATTACAATCTTCCACAAAGTCATCGTAAACAACTTCAAATCTTTCCAATCCTTCAAAGAAAAGTTCTAAAAACTCATCTTTTACGTCTCTTAGATCAAAATTGGCGGCAAAAACGTCAGTATTTTCAAAATCAACTGTATTTTTGTCTAAAACATTGTGTAAAAGTAGTTCGGTGTTCGCAAAGTTGTAGAGAGATTGATATTTTTGGAAGAAATTGGTGCAGTCTTTGAAATAGGAGGCTGGATTCTCGTAAAATTTTGGTAGGCTCATTTTCTGTAATTCGAATAAAATTAAGTTTTAACATTTACAAACGACAGTCACCACGGTGCGGGTGTTAAGAATTGACGATATATTTCAGTAAGTAGGTACTCCTAGCAAAGCTCGCGTCTGCAGGAGTTATCACGCAGACGCGAGCTTTGCCTGCCTGGGCGGGTGCTAAATAGGTCCCTCGAGTAAACAAGTGGAGATACCTATACAATAGAGAAAGATTTGCGATTAAATAAATGTCAAAAATACAGTAGGTAAAGGAACCGAAAATATATGGTTTTAATTCCCACTCATACTACTGGTGACCAGAGCCGATAGGTGCACAGGGAAAAACCTTCTTACCAGTTTTATTTATCAAGATTTTTTTTACTGAAAACAGAACTATCGGAAGTATTTTGAGAAAGAATATCTAACTAGAAACTTAGCCTTATCTGTTTTTCATGGAACTAGGTAGGTAGTCGCGTTGCCATCCTGTCTTAATTCCTATGTACGGTCGGCTGCATAATTGCAGACCCACGTAGTCCAAAACGGCTGTTGTAAGAATGTTTTCAACACAAACAAGATTCTAGGCACCTGCTTTAGTTGGAGTTTAAAGTCTTTTAAAGTCAAAAATTATTACAATGAAAACATTCCAATAATAGTAATTATCGAACTCTACGGTGGGTCTGCAATGATGCTGCCGACCGTACTTAGGTAGGTGTAGGTACCACCTATTTTTATCTAAGTAGGTATGTCTACACTAATAAAGAGGATAGGTTTTTTTTCCGAAATTACTGGACCGATTTTGATGAAAATTGGTATGAAATATTGCATTGATTGATGTTACGTTTTTTTCTCATATACACCATTATTATTTGTATGACGTCAAAAGCAAATTGTCAACATTATTATTTTGATGACGTCAAAAGGGCGGCAAATTATGACTCTGCCCCGGGCGACAGTACCCCACGCTACACCACTGGGAATAACATAGGCTTCTTTTAATCCCGATATTCCTACGGGATCGGGTTCCGGATCAAACTACGGAGCGCTGCTGGTAGTAAAACGAGAACGGCTGAAAATGCTCACCCACAAAAGTGCCCAACGCGCCATAAGAAGTTTTCACTTCAAAATAAGTAAAACTACAAATACAATAAAAATAACTCGCTATATTCATTAACAGTCTCAACAAACTATACTCCGAAATAAATATTTTCAAATTCAATTTATACAAAGCGTATAACAGAAATCAACAACTAGGCTATTGTATAAGTCCAATAATAAGAGATTTAAGAACCAATTTAGAGATATACCCTATACCTACATCTATAGGCAACCTTATTATTTAGAGTTGATACAATTTTCTTTGAAAGAAAAGCCAAAAATAAATAGCAGCTGACCAATCGTGCATTTGATCATGATCGCTATCAAGAAGAATACGAACTTCACATCTTGCGTTGAAACCTGGCAATCGTGATTGCTAATGTATAATAGTAAGGTAGCTCTTCTTTTGGCAATATCTTGAGTATGTTTAAATTAATATCTTCCCAATTTCAATTAAGCACAATTATTGTTGAGGTCCACTAATCTTCTTCCACACTTCGCTATCCATCTCTAATTCCTGTCCTTTCCCTTCTCCAATAACGCATTTACCGGACCATTTATTTTTCGTCAAGTATTTGTTGCAAACTTCTATTAAATCCTCCTTTTTGACAGCCAAAACCCTTTCCCTTTGCGTCTTCCATATGTCGTAAGATAACCCGTAAAGGAACAGGTCTACCCCTTTCATGTATTCAGCAATCGGTTGGTCCATTTGCTGCAAAATGGACAGCTTCGCTTCAAAGAGATTCTGGTCGTCGATAAGGGTGGTGTTATTGGCCATCCAGTCGGCCGTTTCGTCGAAAACGTTCAAAGTTACGCGGGAATTCGGATCTCTGTACGAGTAGAAGTTGAAAATTCCATCTAGTGTTAGCATTGCGCCACCTCCGTATGCTCCGTTTTGCTCCCGAACAACTGGATGCAAGTATTTCGATGATAGGAACCGTGATAGCACACGTAACTTCGCGTAGTCTGGATCAGTGTAAGGAACTGTCGGAATTACTTTTGCACAGAAGTTAACCGGAATATTCATCGCGATTTGTAAGCACTGGTTATTCTTTGGCATATCTTTGCTTTCTGTCCAATTGATACGATTGGGTTCTTTCGAATCTTCTCCTCTGCAGAGTTCTTTGCAGAATTTATCAATATTCTCCTGTATATCTTTATTAGTATTGCAGTAATGGAAGGTGGATCTCAAATTGCTGCCTTTAAGAGTCACGTTTGCTATACTGTCGACTATGTACTGAATATCTTCAATACTATACTTCTTTTGGACTCCCTGCATGTTCATAACATGGCTCAAGCCCAGTAGATTCTCTTTGCATTCGTCCACTGAAGAAACCAAGGATCTCGCAGCTTGCATGGCGTACGAATGCCCACTGTCAATCACTCCGTTTGACAGAGACGAGCAGTAGTTTTTAAAGAGCATCTCCATTCTGTCTTTGTTTGAGAAATCTGGTTTACAGAAAATTTCCAGCCAAATGTCAAGCATTTTCGGTACATTCTCATCGAGACAATGACTCGCTATAACCAGACCTTGTTCGTACAAGCCGTGCTGGTCTATATGTTCCGTCACGTGGGTCAGAAAACTCAAGCCTGATGTCGATTTGCTGATGTGTTTGTCGAAATCTCTGTAGCTGTATGTTTGTGTGTCGAATTTATCCAGAATGTAGGCAAAGAATGGTAATAACTGGAATTGTTTGTCGTCTAACTGGTCTGTACCAACGATGGATTTGAAATATGTCACGCCATTTGTATTCGCTTCACACAGTTGTAACGGAATTGTTTCAGACACAGTGTGTTTTAATGGCGGTGCAGTTTTATTTAGCGTAATCTCATTGATTTTCAAACACGGAAGAGATTCTAAGTTCTCCACCTTTTTCTGAGCCTGTGATAACTGCAGACCTTCTTTGTAAATTTGTTCTTTCTCTTTCGGTGACAATTTAGAAACCTTGGAATTTAGTAATTTGCGTTCGGATTCATTAAAAATGTCGTCGAACTTCAAATCGGGTTTCATAGTCATTATGAGTTTGTGATTGTTCTTAATGAAGCATTCTTCTATGACATCTTTCATATGCTTTGGGTTCATGAGATCTCCTTTCAATCTGGTTAGTAAATCATTGACTTTTAAAGCAGTTCTAATGGGTCCATTGTGGATCCAAAGTGGCATGAGGTTGAACAGCATGTTTAGACCAAACTTTGGTGACTGATGTTTAATTGACAGTTCGAACCCATGCAAGACACTCTCCACATGATCTTTCTCAAACCCTTTATTATAAATCTCTTCTATTGTCTGCCCTGCGATTTCTTCCACTTGTTCAAACTTGGTTTCTTCTACATCTTTTAACCCAACAACAAATAATGTGTCTCTAATTTGATTATCATAACCGGTTATCGAATTATAACCTCCAGATATATTCTTTTCAATCAAGCTCTTGTAGAATGCAGAATTTGGTCCGATAATCATTAATTCTGCTAACGCCATCATCACAAATGTGTTATAAACATCAGTTATGTCCGACATGGCATAGCCAATAGCAATTTGATTCTGTTTTTCAATCGGACCACCATATGGGTCAACTCTACATGAAATCTGAGCTCGTTTCAGTGCATTCCATCGTTCTTGTTCCTCGACTATCGTGTTTTTAGGATTCAAATATTCATACTTAGTCAAATATGATTCGTTGACCATTTTTAAATTGGTTTCTAATGGGAAATTGCCATAGGAGTAAATTCTAGCATTACTGGGGTGGTAATAAGTAGCATGGAATTTCTTTAAATGCTCATGTGTTAGCTCTGGAATGCATAAAGGATCTCCACCGGAGACAAAGCCATAAGTACCTTTTGGTAAAATTGTATTTATAAACTTCTGTCCAAACAAGGAACTGGTCTCTGAAAATGCTCCTTTCATTTCATTATACACAACCCCTTTAAATACCAAGTCTGATGTTTTATCCTCGAGTTTTGAGTGTTCGAGTCTCCAACCTTCTTGCAGGAAATCTAGCCTCGATAAGTTGGGTCGAAACACTGCATCTAAATACACCTTTTGTAAGTTTCGGTAATCGACTTCATTTTGTGATGAGAATGGGTAGAAAGTATAATCAGGGCCAGTGAGGGCATTCATAAACGTGGCTAGCGATCGGTTTAACATTTTGAAAAATGGGTCTCGGACTGGGTACTTCTCCGATCCACATAACACAGTGTGTTCTAATATATGTGGCGTCCCCATGGAGTCTAATGGTGTCGTTCGAAACCCAACAGAAAATACATTGTTCGTATCATCTCTATCTAAATGTAAGTATTCAGTTTTAGTTTTTTCATGAACCAATAAGTACGCTGTCATGTTATACTCTTTTATGTGTTCAACCTCAGTGCATAGGAATCCTTGGACCGTTTTGCCGGGTTGTATGTTCTTTAGGGAGTTTTCTTTCTTTTTCAATATGCCAGTACTGTAGCCGCGGCGTGTAAGGTGGCGCAGCCCCGTCCAAACATTTTTCGAACGATACATTTTTTCGTGTTCTGCAAAATATCATTCACTTCACTATTTTTACACTATTTAAAGAGAACGTAACGGTTAATAACGTTGTTTTAGTGAGAATTGCCGTCTGTAATGTGATTTCAAAGGTTGGTGACCAAAAACAAATGAAAATAGTTTGATAAGTGGTGCAATACTTACAATCGATTTTACGAGTCTGTCTACAATTTTTATTGTGTCGAAACCGATGAATACTTCAATGTGTATGCTTTTATGTTTTGGAATGTTGAAATTTCTCGAAGATATCTTTAGATTTCATGGGAATAACTATTTTTTATAACCTCGACAAATTGCCGGCCTCAGCCATTGACACCCAAAATTACTGTTACTGACATTGACTTGACGTTTATTTTTCACTATTGCCATAGTACAGTATTGATGGTAGAAATTATTATCAGATGGTCTGTACCTACCTTCATCGAAGAAAGCCAAAACCTCTGTCATGCCAAAACACATTAAAGTTTTCATTTTGGAAACAGAAAAAGTCAACTGTTTGTCTACCTACCCAAAATATTAAAATAAAAATACTTCTACCCACAATAATAATTTATGTTGTGTGGTAGAATTTACATAGATAATCTTTTGCACATGGCAATTCGATTTTGACTGCGTTCGGAAACCACTTTCTAAAACAACCACAGGTTATTAAAAATGGAAACTTATTTTTTCTGTTCCGTGATGGAAACAAATGTACCTAGTAGGCGTGTAGTAGGTATAATGTATACGTCCATGAACAAACGTTTCTTATTGGCATAAACCAAGCTTCAAGTTCATATTTTTAAAACCATTTTAAAGTCATCTAAAATAAAATGATTGATAAGGAAACTGACAGACATGACAGACGATCGATAGTTTTTGAACGCCATTAAAAAAAAAACATTCTTTTTGAACACGTGTTTACGTGATGAGCTCGTTCCAAGCTCTTTTTATTCGTAAAATAGTAAAATAAAAACACTAAAATGAGTTTATACAACTTTAAGAAGATTGCCGTAGTCCCTACAGCAAAGGTAAGTTATAATAAATAATCGTAAGAACATAAATTTTATGAAAAATGGTCATGTTTACATGGCACTGGCCACCTAACCTTAAATTATCGTAATATTTGTCTTTTCCAGGACTTTATAGACATAATACTGTCTAAAACCCAGAGGAAAACACCTACAGTGGTACACAAACATTACAAAATATCTAGGATAAGAGCTTTTTATATAAGAAAAGTTAAATTTACGCAGCAGAACTTTCACGACCGACTTTCCAGGATTATTCAGGTATACATATAACCAGCCTATCAGCCCTAATATAAGACGTAGAATACTATAATTTAAATATTTGAAATGATATGACTAGATTTTCTTAAGAAAACCAGTTGAAAATGACAAATCTTTCAACCTTCGAAGAAACAAAACTTAGACACAATTCTTGTTGATTCTGGGTCTATGAGTATAGATAGTTATAGAAAAACCGATATAGTTAATGACTTGATAACTATCAAAAATAACAGCTAAACATATGTTTAATATCATCTATTTCATTGCACAATTCCACTCTTTAAAAAAATATTATGCAATTATTTATACTTACTGATTACTGACTAAGTAACTGCGCAGCGCAGTTTTAGCCGCCTAAGTTCCGATCCCGTAGGAATATCTAGATAAACAGCCGCCTTTGTGATACTCTAAGGCTCCAGCTATTAACATACCCCCCCTTATTCCAAAACGAGGTTTAAGGATAGTCCGAGATGCAGATTTAAACCTTAGATTTAGACACAGATTTACTCGTGAACTTTAGTCTAAACAATGTCCCTATGGATTATATAGGGAACTATAGTCTAAACACTATCCCTAAAGATTATTTAAAGATAGTGTTTAGACTATAGTTCACGAGTAAATCTGTATTTAAATCTAAGGTTTAAATCCACATCTCGGACTATCCATAAACCTTGTTTTGGAATAAGGGGGACCAAGTTTAATCACAATAAGTTAAGAGGAAAGGGTACTGACACTCTCGCCATACAAACATAGTCGACTGTTTCCTCCCTGGATAATGACACTTTAGCAAATATTTTTGTTGCTTATAACTTATAACTGCCATGACTATGCCCCTATGTTTTTATTTTTTAAATCTTAATTTCTATGATAATTAGAAAATGAAAAAAGCAAGACATAGGGGCATAGTCATGGCAGTTGGTTTTATGCAACAAAAATATTTTCTCTATTGTCATTATCCAGGGAGGAAACAGTCGACTATGTTTCTAAGGATAGAACACAGGTACACTTTCACCTTAAGCAGTTTTTGTATTGTAAATTAATCAAAGATATAATTTTGATGAAATTTTGAAACTCTATAGTATGATCCTTTTTGTGTAAGGGTCGAGTAGATTATGTCCAGAACCTATACTTAGTCTCTCTTAGCTTCTTAATCTACCGTGTTTTAATTTAACTGGTGTTTTCACTACTAAAGTTAAGAAAAACTGTATATTGACCATGTTTTTTGTTTTTATTATGAAGAGTAGCTAGATAAATAAATTCTTTATTGCAAACACCATTTGTAAATTACAATAAATAAAAACAAAGCTTAAGTCCAAGTGTTACAAAAGGCGGCCTTATCGCTCAAAGCGATCTCTTCCAGGCAACCTTTGCCAAGAGCAAGAGTATCGCAAGAGTATCGTTTGGCAAGAGTATTGTAGAGCTTGATATTTTGATGCTGTTACAATCACCATAGTCACAGGATTGGTGTTTGGAAACACCTGTTTTTAATAAATAAAGTGAAACCATAGACTTCCATTCCATCACAAAAGAAGAAAAAATACAATTAGTAGATAAATATTGTATTAGTTTCAAGATTATATTATGACATAATAAACTGTGATTCCAGGAGTTCCCGAAACTGGATGATGTCCACCCGTTCTACGCAGATCTAATGAATGTACTTTATGACAAGGATCATTACAAACTAGGGCTCGGCCAGTTGAACACAGCCAGGCATCTTATTGACAAGTATGTCTATATAATTACATGATTGTTTTACTTTAAACGAAATCTGTATAAAAATCAATTGCTGTTCATTTGTCTCGTTAAAATTCGAAAACGGCTGGTCAATTTAGATGATTTCTTAATTGACTTTGACTTTGATGAAGTTGACTCGCCAGCTCTACTCGCGGTGCGAAGCGTCATCCGCAAAGGGTCCTGAAGACCAGCTGCTGTAGCAACCTACTGTTGTTACAGCTGCAGAGCCTTTTTGGAGCCACACGGCTCCTTAGATCATATTTAAAAAAAAACTGCTGTTCTTATTCTCTGATTTTTCTGTCTTTCAATTTTATACTTTTTTGTTCTCTAATTTTTTTTTTCATTTTCCATATTTTTAATGTTCTTATGGTTGCTTGTCAACATCTTTTAAATTGTTCTAAATATTTTACGGTCATTTATGGTGCCATGACGATGACGAAAGAGCGGTGTTGGCTTAATGGTAGATTGACTTTCTTTCTGAAGGTCGTGGGTTCAAATCCCGGCCGGCCGTGCGCCAATGTATTTTTCTTAAGAAAAATTTATGTGCGCTAATTGACATTGCTTGTAAGAGCAATGTCAATTAGCGCACACAAATTTTAGTATTAGTATAGGAAAACATAGTGATAAAACCCACGGCTTAGTTGGCTCCAGAAGTACTGACAAGTTCTCTCCTCTGGACATGGTCGGCTAAGCTGAGAGGGTAGTAGGTGCTGGGCAAGCTACTCCATCCTCACGTAAAAAGGACCCAATTACAATAGGTCTAGTTGCGGTAAACAGCCCGTATACAAGTACACCATACTTGTACTTGTATACGGCCACAACCAACCGCAGATTGAAAGAAAAACAAATTGTTTAAAATATCCCTTTCCACCATAATCCCCAGTGTCGCGAAAGACTACGTCCGTCTCCTGAAATACGGCGACTCGTTATACCGCTGCAAACAACTGAAACGCGCTGCCCTCGGTCGAATGGCTACCATAATGAAGCGACAGGCCGCTAACTTGACCTATCTAGAACAAGTAAGTACATCTTTATATAAGTATAGACTTCACTACATAGTATAAAACAAAGTCGCTTTCTCTGTCCCTATTTCCCTATGTACGCTTAGATCTTTAAAACTACGCAACGGATTTTGATGCGGTTTTTTTAATAAATAGAGTGATTCAAGAGGAAGTTTTATATGTATAATACATGCATAATATAGCCGTGCGAAGCCGGGGCGGGTCGCTAGTAATATTATAAAGCTGAAGAGTTCAAACCAGTCGTTCCTGAGATTAGCGCGTTCAAATAAACAAGTTCTTGCTAGCAATTTACAGCTTTGCTCTGGCTAAAATTTAAAAAAATTATGACAATTTATTCATGACTAGCAGCACACCGCGGTCTCACCCGCGTAACTCCCGATCCAGTGGGAATATCAGAGAAGTAGCCTATGTTGTTCCCAATGAATCAATGTATCATCATACCAAGTTTCATCACAATTGCTTACCTAGTAACCTCAAAGCACTGGAAGGTAATATTTTTAAGAACAAATTAAGTATCTGGCTTCTTGGACACTGTTTTTATGACCTAAACGAATTCAAATCATTTAGTAATAGGAAAATACAATATTTTTATTTTTTTTTAACTTTTGACATTATAATTTATTAATTTGATTATTGACATTATGTAATTTATATTATTTTTTTAACATTTGCATGTCTGCTTGCGGACCAAATACATGTTCTAATATGTTTTGTGAGACCTTTATGCTATGTATTTCGGCGAATAATTGATCTTATCTTATCAAAATCGGTCCAGTAGTTTCAGAGCCTATTTGTTACAAACAAACAAAAAAATATTTCCTCTTTATAATATTAGTAAAGATTTTATCTCTCCATAAAATCTAAACGAATCCATCGTCTTTCGTATTTAGTTTTAGGGCAATAAGAAAATTCATTCACCTTTTTTTTTAAGGGCAAAAATACAAGGAACGTTTTTAGGGTTCCGTACCCAAAGGGTAAAAACGGGACTCTATTACTAAGACTCCACTGTCTGTCTGTCACCCCGCTGTATCTCAA
Source organism: Idaea aversata (assembly GCA_907269075.1). Taxonomy (NCBI): domain Eukaryota; kingdom Metazoa; phylum Arthropoda; class Insecta; order Lepidoptera; family Geometridae; genus Idaea; species Idaea aversata. The sequence goes on along the minus strand of OU026110.1, from coordinate 8,628,725 downwards.
GAACCGTGATAGCTAGACAGTTGAAATTTTCATTCAATTTGATATATATCTGTTGCCGTTATAAATAACAACAAATATTAAAAAAGAATTTAATGGAACGGAACCCTACCCGCACTTGTGGCCTATTTTTTTATTTATTTATTACTAGCGACCCGCCCCGGCTTCGCACGGCTATATTATGCATGTATTATACATATAAACCTTCCTCTTGAATCACTATCTAAAAAAAACTGCATCAAAATCCGTTGCGTAATTTTAAAGATTTAAGCATACATAGGGATATAGGGACATAGGGACAGAGAAAGCGACTTTGTTTTATACTATGTAGTGAAAGCTATTATTGTTTTTTTTGCACCACTGTAGGCGTAAAACGTAATTGAGTCATGTTCCTTTTAAAAATGTATGTTGAAAACGTATAATTTCTCCCCCAGGTCCGCCAGCATCTAGCTCGTTTACCTTCCATAGACCCATATACACGGACTATCATCATCTGTGGCTTCCCTAACGTCGGAAAATCAAGCTTTATCAATAAGGTAATATATTTCATTTAGTTTATGATAAAAGCTTACAAGGAACGACTGGATAATCACCCAAATGTTCTGGCCCAGACACTAATGGAGGACGAATTAAAAAGACGGCGACTGAAGCGCCGAATACCTCAGGATCTCCTGATCTAGTCAAATTTACAAAATAAATTTGGGGTGCAACAAGGGTTGCTCTAGGCCTATCATGCCATATCAAAGATGCCACACCTACAGCTTAATGTCCCGAAGATGGAGACAGATTGCAGTATGAGAAGACAAAAAAAGAAAAAGTTTATGATAAATAGTTAACTGAAAACGTTTATTTTCACCAAATATTCGCAACGAACTAATATTTATAAATGTGAAAATTTGTGTGTATTTTTGTTACTCTTTTACACAAAAACTACTAAACCCATTCCAATAAAGTTTTGTAACCAAATAGCTGGAGCCATCATCATCATCAACGCTCGCGATGTTCCCGGTTGCATCCCTCTCGGGAGCCCGGGGTCCGCTTTCCTACTTTTACGCCTCCACTTCGCACGATCTTCGGCATCCTGGGTTGTAAGGCCATTTGCACGCATATCACCCGTTACGACTAACCAAATAGCTGGAGCCATAGACTATCGCAATAGGCTAATTTTTATCCCGATATTTCCACAAGATCGAGAAAATTTACTAAAGCTCTTTGTGTGTTTATAAGTAAAGCAGATTATTTTTGTCATTCTTACTCAAAAAGAGTTTTTTTGTATTTATAATAACCTCATGGAAATCAGCATTCTGTCGTCCATGAGTAGAAAAGAAAAAAGTTCAGTAAAGTCTCCACTACTGTAGTGATGATGACCTCTTTGGATTGTTGTCAATATGTCAATAAAGACAGTTGATGCTTGGTTGTCGTTTCATTAACATGGTGGCAGCGGAAAAAAATATTTTATTACAGGAATAAGTAATAATAGTGATTATTTAGCCATGGAACATGCGCGCCCACCGCCGGATTTGAGTTTCGTCGGTGCCGCTGGACCAGCAAGCCGAGCGGCTTGCTGGAGGAGGTGGAGGCATCAACTCATTGTGTTTTTAAAGGCCTCGGGAGTGCACACGGAAGAGTCCAAGGTGCAGGCCAACTTGCTTCTTAATCTAATTGGATCAGAAGGGTGTGACATATATGATACCTTCACGTTCGACGGTGATGAAGACCGAGAAGATTTAGATGTACTATTAAAGAAATTTGATAGCCATTTTGGAGCAAAACCGAACATCACGTTGGAAAGATATAATTTTTTTACACGTGATCAAATTGACGGAGAGTCGATAGAGGAGTATGTAACGGTTTTAAGGTTGTTAAGTAAAACATGTGAATTCTCTGTGCTGCGAGATAGCCTAGTCAAGGATAGAATTGTATGTGGTATCCGTGAGGCAAAAGTCAGGGACCGGCTGCTGAGATGTGAAGACTTAGATTTGGATAAAACGATAAAGATATGTCAAGCTGGTGAAGTGTCAAAAGAGAGCGAAATGCTGATAGCTGGCGGAAGCGGTAAAGGCGTCGTGCACGTGGAAAGTGTTAGAGGACGCGGAAAATGGGAATATGGACGTGGTAGAGCGCGGGGACGAGGTTCAGGTATTGTTAGTCGCGCTGGTCCTTCTACCTCCGTTGGAATCGAGGGTTGCGGTACCTGTGGATCCTTGCGTTGTAGGACATCGACCGGCGAGTGTCCGGCACGTCATGTTACATGTTTCGTGTGTGGTAAAACGGGACATTTTGCAAAGATGTGCAAGTCAAGAGCCATTGTTAGTAGAAATGAAAATAACGAGAGGAAGCACGTCAATGAGGTTGAGTGCAACTACAATAGAGAAACGGAAGATGAAAGTTTTTATGTATATACAATTGGTAGTATCAATGAATCCAATGATTGGTTTCAAGAGTTAGTATGTGTACAATCTGGGTTAAAGGAAACTTTTAAATTAGACACTGGGGCTGATTATAATATCTTGTCTTATAATAGGTTTGTACAATTAGGATATTCAGATAGCCTGTTAGTAAAAAAGAAACTTCCGCTTGTGTCATTTACGAGTAATATCATACCTATAAAAGGAGTTTGTACATTATGTTGGATATATAAAAATGTAATGTATAATCTCAAGTTTGCTATTGCTGATATTGAGTGTAGTAGTGTACTTGGACGGGAGTCATGTGAGGATATGAATTTGGTAAAAAGGATTAAGTCAGTCGAATTTGACAGTTATAGAGATATATTTAAAGGTCTTGGTTGTTTACCGGGTAAGTATCATATTGTAGTGGATAAGTCTGTTACACCGGTTATTTGTGCTTCTAGAAAGGTTCCACATGGTTTACGTGATCGTTTAGCCTGTGAACTGAAAAAGATGGAGGAGATGGGCGTCATCAGAAAGGTTACTCATCCTACCAAGTGGGTACATCCTCTTGTGTTAGCAGCTAAAAAAAATAACGGTATTAGAATTTGTTTAGATCCGCGTGAATTGAATAAGGCGATTCAGAGGTCACATTTTCAACTTCCTACGCTGTCTGAGATAGCATCGCGTTTGCATGGAGCTTGTTATTTTTCAGTTTTAGACGCTAATTCTGGATTTTGGGCTGTAGTATTGGATGAGGAGAGCGCAGACTTGTGTACGTTCAGCACACCGTTTGGGCGTTACCAATTTTTACGTTTGCCATTCGGTATCAGTTGTGCATCTGAGGTTTACCACGGAAAGCTTCGACAGTACCTTGAGGATTTGGAAGGAGTGGAGAGTTTCGTCGATGATATTATTGTATGGGGGGATTCTAGGCAGGTTCATGATAGAAGATTGAAAGCTTTGTTAGAAAGAGCTAAAGAAATAAACTTAAAGTTTAATAAAGAAAAATGTAAAATATGTGTAGAACAGGTAACCTATTTAGGACATGTGTTCGATGCGAAGGGTTTGCATCCAGATTATAATAAAATAAAAGCCATTAAAGAAATGCAAACACCAAAAGATAAAAAAGATTTAGAAAGATTTTTAGGAGCTGTTAACTACTTATCCAAATTTATTCGAAATTATTCTGAAATAGCGATTCCATTGACGAGTTTGTTAAAGAAAGATAATGAATGGCGATGGGAAGAAAGTGAACAGAGTGCATTTATGCGTCTTAAAGATAGTGTATGTAATGCGGATGTATTGGCGTTGTATGACCCTGCGAAGCCAGTCGTGCTATCTGTAGATGCGTCGCGTGACGCTCTTGGTGCGGTATTGCTACAGGAAGGCAGGCCTGTGGAATTTGCATCGCGAACGCTTACCGATACTCAGAGACGATATGCGCAAATAGAGAAAGAAATGTTAGCCATTGTGTTTGCTTGTGAGCATTTTCATCAATATATTTACGGCCAGGTAAATGTATTAGTTGAATCTGATCATAAGCCGTTAGTGAGTATTTTTAAAAAACCGTTGAATTCTGTTCCAGCACGTTTACAACGTATGTTATTGAGAGTTCAATGTTATGATTTAAAAGTTAAGTATTTACCGGGAAAATATATGTTTATTGCGGATATGTTGTCTCGAGCTCCACTTCCTGATTTGTTAGGGGATGATATTGATAATAATATTTTACGCCATGTTCAGATGATTATTGAAAATATTCCAATATCAAATAATAAATTAAGTCTTATAAAAAAAGAGACTAAGAATGACAGGCAATTGAATTTAGTATTAAAATTTATCAAAGAGGGTTGGCCAAATAATAAACGAGATATTGAAGAAGAACTTGGTTATTTTTGGCCAATCAAAGATGAGTTATATATCGTAGATAATGTTATATTCAAAAATGAAATAGTGTTTGTGCCAAAGTCTCTTAGAGATGAAATGTTGCAGATTATTCATGAAGGTCATTTAGGCATAGATCGTTGCAAGAGACGTGCGAGGCAGGTGATGTTTTGGCCTAATATGGGTCGCGATATAGAGTCGTTTGTTAAACGATGTTGCGTATGTCAAGATAATTCTAACGCTCCTTCTCGCGAGTCAATGTTACCAATAGAGTTTCCGAATATTCCTTGGTATAAAGTAGGTTCGGATATATTTGAGTTTAGACGGCAACAATTTTTAATTATTGTTGATTATTACTCAAATTATGTGGAAGTGAGTAAATTAAATAATTTAACATCTAATACGGTTATACAATGCTTTAAAGAGGTATTTGCACGTCATGGTATCCCGAAGATATTAATAAGTGATAATGGTACACAATATACTAGTAAGCAATTTAGAGAATTTGCGAAGTCTTGGTGTTTTGATCAAGTAACATCCTCACCAAATTATCCTCAGGCTAACGGTAAAAGTGAAAGAACTGTACAAACAGTCAAGTTGATTTTAAAAAAATCAATTGAAAGTGGTAGTGATTTTTATTTAGCTTTACTTAGTTTTCGAAATACACCTAGGGATGGGTTGAGTTCTCCTGCACAGTTGTTAATGAGTCGAAGGTTGAGATGTCAGTTACCGGTTTCTGATAGTTTGTTGAAGCCGTTAATCGTTGATGCATCAGAGTATCAAACAATGTTATATAAACAGAGGTTATCGAAGCAAAACTATGACAAACATTCTAGAGATTTACCTACACTTACAGAGGGTGATTCAGTGATATATGTCGATGGAAAACATAAAAACAGAGGAACAGTAGTAAGCCATGCAGCAACTCCTAGGTCATATTTTATTCAAACCAATAAGGGTGGTAGATTGAGAAGGAACCGTCGACATTTGATTAAGTGTACGAATGAGTGCGATTCTATTATCAATGCCGATGTTGATAATGATCAGGAGCAATTCAGTGATGCATGTGAGAATGTGAGTGATGATGAAGTAAAACACCAGCAACAGCAAACAAATAGTGGCAGGAAAGTTGAAAATTACTCGCCTCCACTTACTAGGTTAGCTAAAAAAAAAAAAAAAAGCTCTTCAGCGAATTGCTGAACAATTTTAATTTACTTATTATTATGCGGTTATTTTATTTTATTTTTTTAATTATGGTAAGGAGAAGATGCTATGTATTTTATATTTTTGTTAAGGAGTTAATGTGTGTTATGTTTATATTTTTGTTAAGGAGTTAATGTGTGTTATGTTTATATTTTTGTTAAGTAGTTAATGTGTGTTATGTTTATATTATTGTTAAGGAGTTAATGTGTGTTATGTTTATATTTTTGTTAAGGAATTAATGTGTTATGTTTTTTATATTTTTGGGGAAAGATGTAGTGATGATGACCTCTTTGGATTGTTGTCAATATGTCAATAAAGACAGTTGATGCTTGGTTGTCGTTTCATTAACAACTACAAAAGCAAAAATTATGTTTTCAACCCTTGTGTCACAATATAAATAATAATAATAAATATTGCAGGACATTCCACACATCGCCATCTAGCCCCAAGCTAAGTAACTAGACCTGTGTTATGGGTGCTAGACAACTCATATACTACTTATATACTTTTCTTTTGTAAACATAAACATATAATACATAGAAACAACCAGACCACAGACGAATATTTAAGCATAAATACATGTCTGAGGCGACAATGGAACCCGCAACCCTTTGTTTGGCAGTCCGGCATGGTGAACATTGTGCCAACTGGGTCGTCAAATATAATTATACTACAGCTTTGTCTATCTATATGTTTAGATAACCCGCGCCGACGTGGAAGTGCAGCCTTACGCGTTCACAACGAAGAGTCTCTACGTTGGACATACAGACTACAAATACTTGAGATGGCAGGTTAGTACAGATCATATTGTATCATTGGCCCGCTCGAAGCTGCGTCAAGCGTCAAGTGTTTGATGCCAGTCAATGCGGGGCCTACACTATATATATAACTGGCGTAAAGGTCGCGGAATGTGTCTGTTGTACGCATCACGCATTACCCAACGGCAGGACATTTGTTATTTTTTCATATCTTAAATTAATTATTTTAATCTTATAAATGTGAAAGTATGCGTGTTAGTGTGTTTGTTACTGTTTCACTTTCATTGCAATAAAACTAGGTATGTAAATAGCTGGAGACCTGGAATAACACATAGGCTAATTTATCCCGATATACCCACGGGAACTTGACTTATGCTGGTGAAACCGCGGGGCGTAGCTAGTTGTTCATAAAAGAAAGTTAGTTTCGTTACTACAGAAGTAAATATTTTTAATAAAAAATCACTTATTCCCCAAATATATGAATTACTTTTCCACACAAAATCACTTCACCACAAAAATTACTTTCCCGACATGTATATATATATTTGTCACATTCTCCACATAATTACAATCCCCACATGGATATTAGTCACTATTCCACACAAAATACACTTATCCGCACAAAATAACAATTCCTCACAAGTGTAAAGTCACTTTCCCACACAAAAGTCGCATTTAATTTAGAAACATTCTTCTAGCATAGAAATAAACTAGCTGCGCCCCAGCGGTTTCACCCGCTTAACTCCCAATCCCGTGGGAATATCAAAATGAAAAGTAGTCTATAGCCTTCCTCGATAAATGGACTATCCAACACAAAAATATTTTTTTAATTCGAACAAGTACTTCCTGAGATTAGCGCGTTGAAACAAACAAACAAACTCTTCAGCTTTATAATATTAGTATAGATATAAATCTACCCTCCCTAATATTCGGTAGGTGATAGACACCCCCGGGATCCTGGACCACCCCCTGGAACAGCGCAACGTGATAGAGATGCAGGCGGTGACTGCGCTCGCGCATCTACGCGCCGCCATCTTGTACTTTATTGACATATCTGAGCAGTGCGGGCACACTATTGAAGAACAGGTGAGAAAAACATGATTCTTCTCGGCTTTTATAGAGTTACCTACCTCTGCAAGAGTAGAGAATAGAGTTGGAACTAATGTACGGAACCCTCGACGCGCGAGTACGACTCGCACTTGACCGGTTTTTTTGACCTTTGAGGTACGGAGCCCTAATAAAGGAACTCCTATAAGATCATTTTAAAAGCGATGTTGAAGTAATGGCTCGAAAAATTCAATTTGTTTTCTGAATTCTCGTAAAAACGTCCTAGTTAGAAATCAAAATCTAAACATTATTTTTTATTATTATAAAAAAAAATTCGTTATTAAATAATTCAGTTTTATTTTCCTTTATTAATTCTATATTATGCTTTGAAACTATTCCAAATTGAAAAGAAAGTGTCGTTTATGATTTAATTGTCAATTTAGGTATAGTTTTAATGCCTGATAGATAATTTCAAAGTTAGAAAATTTTGTTTGAGAAGCGCGTTTGACAAAATAATATTACATTTCGATTTGTCACTCGGTATTTTTTTACGAAAAACTGCATATTTTTGCGAATGTGGGCGTCATTCGATTTTTTTTAAATTTGGTTATACGAAAAACTGCATATTTCTTGAATTTGGCGGGCGTCATGACCACGCTTTGTGTCAAATAATAATAATTTTCAAAGAGTAATATTTCAACTAATTTAGCTTCATTGGACTGAAAATGAGTCTATTTGTTTTTATATTTCAGATATCACTATTCGAAAGCATAAAACCTCTATTCTCCAACAAGCCTCTAATAGTAGTACTGAACAAAATGGACGTGGTCCGCCCGGAGGAGCTGCCGGCCAACAAGAAGGCACTCATAGACAACTTGGCGGCCGACTGCGACAAGGGGAACATTGTCAAGTATGTATACACATGCCACAGTTTATATATGTAGCTACAAGTATATAGTAGTGCTGAACAAAATGGACGTGGTCCGCCCGGAGGAGCTGCCGGCCAACAAGAAGGCACTCATAGACAACTTGGCGGCCGACTGCGACAAGGGGAACATTGTCAAGTATGTATACACATGCCACAGTTTATACAGGGTGAATTTTTTATGTGGGCCTTCAGGGCTAGGAAAATTGAAGAAAACTACAAAAAGGAGCTATTTCCTTTGATTTGCCATACTATGTTTGTTTCCAGGAATTGATCTCTATCAGCAAGGCTATCCATTGATATAAAAATATAGGATGATTATTTTTTTTGCAAAATCAACAGGTTCGATTCCTGGCTAGAGTAATGACTTTTCCAAAAATCTAATAATGCAGTTTTAGTTTTTGTCAAAATCGGGCACGCTACTCCTTTCAGCATTTTTCGCTAACTCTTATAGTTTAGGATATAGCCCTGAAGGCCCACATAAAAAAATCACCCTGTATATGTAGCTACAAGTATATATGCCGGTCACTGCTTGTTGAACAAATGTCATTTTAAACTAATCTAATTGAGAGAGACTACTGCAGACGCAGACCTAATAGAAAATGCTAGAGGTGGCCTAGGCACTCTGAATTCCGTGATATTATATAGAAAAACCTCAACATTGTCTTGTCATACGTTATTATGTAACCTAAATAATTCAGAATTAATAGATTATTATTATAACTAGCGACCCGTCCCGGCTTCGCACGGTTATATTATGCATGTATTATACATATAAACCTTCCTCTTGAATCACTCTATCTATTAAAAAAACCGCATTAAAATCCGTTGCGTAGTTTTAAAGATTTAAGCATACAAAGGGAATTAGGGACAGAGAAAGCGACTTTATTTTATACTATGTAGTGATTTATTTGTTATGTGTCCTATATCACGGGACTATGGAGTCCCGGACCTTTGGAAGGCGTGCGTGGAGCCGAAAACAACACGTAGAAGCTATTTACAATAGCAATGCAAAGTATGACGTGGACATCAAACCGGCGCCGATTATCCATGTCTGCAGTATAAAATGTAGCCAAGGACAACCTATTATAATAATTATAAATTCCTTGGAAATCTCTCTTCTACCGTGGGACAACCGGGCAAACTTCATCTATCTTTCTTTTTAAGTCTGATATAAGTTATAATATTTCAGTGCTGAAGGCAACTCTACACTAGTAAACGTCCCAATAATGAGGACGTCGACCCTCACCGACGAGGGCGTCCAGGAGGTGAAGATAGAGGCGTGCGAGAGGCTGCTGGGAGCCAGGGTCACTGAGAAGATGAGGACCAAGAAGGTACGACGAGCGGGGGGTTAAAGGCTATGCAGTTGAAGCGACACTTCAACCGATATTGAGTTATATAGAACTAACTGTTGCCCGCGACTTCGTGGTAGTTTTGTTTTATGTAACAAAATCATCCTCTTGAATCACTCTATCTATTAAAAACCGCTAATTAAAATAAAAATAAAATCCGTTACGTAGATAGATAGATATATAAACACTTTATTGCACCATAAAAACAAAACACACAATTATTAAGTACACAAAAAAAATCTAACATAAGTACCTATCTGCTAAAAGAAAAATTAATATTTAATACGTAGTTTTATACCTGATCTAAGCATACATAGGAATAGACAAAGTTAATTTACCAACATGATAATTGATTAAAAATACTTTTATGCTTGTACTTATGATTATTGCAGTAATGTTTAGTTTAGATCAACTGAATTGAAGGAAATGTTGGTACTGGCCAGAGTGCTCAGTCCTCTTTTATTTCTGAGCATAATTTATAATCTTGATGATTTTTAAGTTGTACTACTTTCGGCGCTTTAAAAAAATGATGATAGTTAAATTTTTAAATCCGCGCGCATTTATTTAATTTTTCAAATTAAACTGAACTTTATTGACTGTGTTGACTATCCTTTTCCAGTCCTTTAATTATTTTATTGTAATTATTTATTGCATGCAATTAAAAACTATTTTTAAGTACACGCACACATTTTTTTTTAAATTATGAATCTTTAATGACTCCTGTAAAGTTAATAAAATGTCGCTTCATCCAAATACCCTTCGATCCTTCGAGCTACAGTATAAAGTATCCATCTTAACCAAACAAAGGATACAATATAACACCTCCCCAGGTGGACGGTATCCTAAACCGTCTCCACGTGGCGCTGCCAGCCCCCCGGGACGGCAAGCCGCGCCCCCCCTGCATCCCCACCTCCGTGCTGGAGAAGAGGGAGAAGGAGAACAGGAAACGGAAGCTCGAGAGGGAGATCGAGATCGAAGAGGGAGATGATTATGTACTTGGTAAGTTACAGAAAGAAACAAGTTTATTTGTAACTTTAAGAGGAAAGGGTACCGGTACTCTTTACATACAAACTATTACAAACGTAGTCGACTGTTTTCACACTAGAGCAAATATTTTTGGTGCATAACACTTATAACTGCCATGACCATGCCCCAATTTTTTTAATTTTAATTTCTATGATAATTAGATAATAAAAAAACTAAAACATGGGGCATAGTCATGGCAGTTATAGGTTTTATGCATCAAAAATATTTGTGCTAGTGTCATGTTTGTATGGAGAGAGCGCAGGTACCCTTTCACGCCAACGACCTTGCTACACAGGTTACTAAATAGTTACTACCGGCACCGGTCGCCTTCCTTGGTGAACAATTGTTGATTGTTACGTATGTGATTTGTTTTTCTTAAAAGTGCTGAGATGGAATTGTAGGTGAGATTTTTACCGACATTTTGGTGTGACTTTGATCCAAAAATTCCCTGTAGTTTTGAAGCTATCCTAAAGTTAGGAATTAAAACTAATAGAACTTTGAAATGACAAAGAATTTTCGTTTCGAGACACCACGCGACCATGACTATTGTAACATAGTCGAAAAGTCGAGGTAACAGAAATAAAAATAGAAATACGCGATAAAGACCCGGGATATTTACTATGATTACAAATCGTGTGAGTTTAAAAAGTATAATATATATACATTTACTAGCGACCCGCTCCGGCTTCGCACGACTGTATTATGCATGTATCATACATATAAACCTTCCTCTTGAATCACTCTATCTATTAAAAACCCGCATCAAAATCCGTTGCGTAGTTTTAAAGATATAAGCGTACAAAGGGACAGACAGCGGAAAGTGACTTTTTTGATATTATCCCCATTATTATTAGCGACGACCCAGTTGGCACAATGGTCACCATGCCGGACTGCCAAACACAGGGTTGTGGGTTCGATTCCCGCCTCAGACAAGTATTTATGCTTAGATATTTGTCTGTGGTCTGGTTGTTTCTATGTATTATAAGTATATGTTTACAAAAGAATAGTATAAAGTAGTATATGAGTTGTCTGGCACCCATAACACAAGTCTAGTTACTTAGCTTGGGGCTAGATGGCGATGTGTGGAATGTCCTGCAATATTTATTATTTTATTTATTATGTAATGTTGTTCTATAGATCTCCAGAAGAACTACAGCGAGATACCAGAAGAGGAACGTCATGATCCCATACCAGAGTTCTGGGAGGGACACAACGTTGCTGATTACATTGATCCGGAAATATTTGATGTAAGTACATACTAGCAGCTGTATCTCTCGATCCCGTGGGAATATCGGGATAAAAAGTAGCCTATGTTACTGTCAATGAATCAATGTATCCTCATACCAAGTTTCATATAAATCGGTCCAGTAGTATCAGAGCCTATTTGTTACAAACAAAAAATATAAGATACTAGTGACCCGCTTCGGCTTTATTCACATTATGTCTCTTATTATCTTTCAGTCAATTACACACAACCTTTATGAAAACTTTAATGAAACACTCCATCTATTGGTGAATACCAGTTACGACTGTGCGTTGTAAATTTTGGAACGAAAAATCCTTATCGCGCGTTGCGAAAGGGGGCTAGACGGAAAAGATTAAGACCAAAAGTTGTAACGACACTTTTTGCATAAAAAGCAAGCCAGTTATTTTCGTTTCGTCTTTCTCTTTCGCATTGAACAGTGTGGTGTCGCGACAATTTTTACAAAAATAATTAAGAAAAAAAAAATTACAATTCCTTCACTAATTAATCAAAAGGAGCTTCGTTCCATCCGGGTGTCCCTTGACACCTCTCAAGTTTTTTTAAATAAACTTTGTGTAATCTCAAAATTTTAGGATTCGGGGTAAAAATGCGACCCACTAAGACTTACTAACTACTAAGACTTCACCGTCTGTCCGTCTGTCACCAGAAGGCCAATTCTCAAAAGTAAAATTACATTGCAATATCATTCCGATTCCAGCCAAAGATTTTTTTGAGATGAAGACCGGAAATAAAAAAAAATAGATCTTTTTTAGAATAAAATTTTTCCTTCTTTAGATTACACTAGCGACCCGCCCCGGCTTCGCACGGCCATATTATGCGTGTATTATTATACATATAAACCTTCCTCTTGAATCATTCTATCTATTAAAAAAAACCGCATCAAAATCCGTTGCGTAGTTTTAAAGATCTAAGCATACAAAGGGAAATAGGGACAGAAAAAGCGACATTGTTTTATACATACTATGTAGTGATGAAGCCTCTAGTATTTTCTCCGTGTAACATTGGCTAATCAGTTTTGAATGTGATTGTAGAAACTGGCAGAGCTAGAGAAGGAGGAGCAGCTCCGCGAGGAAGGTGGCATGTACGTCGCACCCAAGATAGAGCTCGATGAGACCATGAAGGAGATCAGGGAACTCGCCAGGCAGATACGGTAATATCATCGTTTTGTTTATACTAAATTGTTACAGATCAAGTAATTTCCTTACTGGTGACAAATGTCACTCATAATACCGTGACGCTGGAGTGGATCCCAGGGTTTGATGGTGGACTTTGTCCATGGTACAGCGTTCGATATAGGTGAGTGATTTATATGACTGTGTGTCTGTTTGTTTGTGGCTCAAAACATTACACACGACGCCATCTAGCCCCAACTTGTACTTTTCCGCAATTAGACCCTTTTTAATTGGGTCCTTTTTCCGTGAGGATGGAGTAGGCTTGCCCAGCACCTACTACCCTCTCAGCTTAGTCGACCATGTCTAGAGGGGAGAACTTGTCAATACTTCTATAGTCAACTATGTCGCGGGTTTCATCGTGATGTTTTCCTTCACCGTAAGAGCAATGTCAATTAGCGCACATAAAAGAAAAAATACATTGGTGCACGGCCGGCCTGGATTCGAACTCACTACCTTCAGAATTAAAGTCGAGGTATCTACCACTAAGCCAACACAGCTCTGCAGCTTTAACCCAGGACGCTGTAGCGCCTGGGACCCTCTCAGCTTAGTCGACCTTATTAATGGAATATATGTGAATAATTCCAGCAACAAGAAGGCGATCCTGAAGGACGAGTCCAGATTGGTGAAGCAGAGCACCAAACCCGTGATGCCGCGGACATCGCGCGCCAAGCAACGTGACCGTTCCACCACTAAGCTCAGGGAGGAAATGGAAAAACTCGGTATGGACTTCATATTTTTACCCGTCTTCAAAAAAATGAAGAAGTTATAAATTCACCGCGTATACAGGGAAATTATACTAGCAAGCCGTTGAGGGCTACTTCTGTGCACCTTAACACACAACTTTTGTTCTACGACTTTTGGAAATTCGAAGAAAAAAAATGAAAATTTTGAGGTTATGTAAATTCGAAAAACAGCTGGTTTTTTAAAACAAAGGTCATTCAGACTTAGGACAGTAGATAAAACTTTAGAAATAAGTAAAATTTTAAGGTTAATGACCTCTCCGTGTAAGGAACAGCTGACTTTCAGATAAACCTAACCTCAAAATTTTCAAAAAAATGTTCGAATTTCCAAAAGTCGTAGAACTAAAGTTGATTGTTAAGGTGCACAGAAATAGCCCTCAATGGCTTGCTAGTATAATTTCCAATAACCCTGTATATATTTTTAATTATGTAAGCCTTCTCTAAAATCTTATTTTTCTACTCTAATTCAGTAATTTAGATTTACTATTCCTTACCTATAGGTTAGTCTTAATGCGATTGACCAGCAGCATTTTTTTTTAAATTAATGTCGATGTCAATTTGACATTTATAGTCATTTGTAGCTCAAATTCAGATGAAAAGTAACAAATATTTGATAAAAACTTAAGATTTATCTTTATTGATTGTTAAAATTAGTATTGCCTCGCGGTTTTACCTTCGTAAGTCCCGATCCCGATGCGATCCCGTGGTCTTTGTTAATCTGAGGGATTCATACCTAATTTCATCGAAAACGGTCCAGTAATTACAGAGCCAAACAAATTCGAATAATAAATTATCACTAACTAGCGACCCGCCCCGACTTCTCACGGCTATATTATGCATGTATTATACATATAAACCTTCCTCATGAATCACTCTATCTATTTAAAAAAACCGCATCAAAATCCGTTGCGTATAGTTTTAAAGATTTAAGCATACATAGGGATATAGGGACAGAGAAAGCGACTTTGTTTTATACTATGTAGTGATGTTTTAGAGCGATTAGTTTGTTTTATTATGGTTTTTTGTAACGAATATTCTTTTAAAACTTGTTAAAAAGAAGATTAATTCTTGGGAAAAACGTACTTTTTATCCTCTTATTACCACGGGATCAGGTATAAAGCAGGTGAAACCGCAGACTGCTACCAGTCATAAATATATTGTTAAAATTCAACAATCATCGAAGATGCACAATAGATCAGTGGTTTTTACCTCTGCCTTCCAATCCGAAGGTAGTCGGTTCAAACCTCAACTCATCCAAGTCTTTTTCCTAGTATAAAATTGTCTACAAAGCGTTAAATGGCCCGCTCGAAGCTGCGTCAAGCGTCAAGTGTTTGATGCCAGTCAATGCGGGGCCTACACTATATATATAACTGGCGTAAAGGTCGCGGGATGTGTCTGTTGTACTCGTCACGCATCACCCAACGGCAGTACATTTTTACATTAAAAAAAAATGGCAAAATCAAACAAAAATTTCTTGTTTGTGAGGTTAGGTTCTTGAAGTTCCTATAATGTGTAATAACGTCAGATGTTGTAGAAAGTTGAAAACACTTGACTTAAATGCTTATTAGTCCATTGAAAGGTTACATTTGGGGTTGCATTTGTCACTGGATGCAATTTTATTTTTTAGATAGCAAGGGGGGATCAGTTTAAAGTTAAATCCAAGTTTGAGGGATTGTAGCCCTTGCGTCCCACGGCCGCCATCTTGGAAAAAGGGATTTAAATGGTTTTTATGGTTTATCTGACTAACTATAGATCTAACAAAAAATATTAGTTAACATTTTTTGTTGTAAATAAGATTATCTATAACTTTTGTCAAGTACGTTTTAGTCGTAAACCAAAAATAAAAAAAATTTATAAGTAAAAATCCTTTGCTCAGTTTCCTTAGCTCTTTTTAATATATAAAAATGTGTAAATGCCCAGGTATTCTTGCCATAATTATGTCTGAATTAAAAATATTAGTTAGGATGTACATTATTTATACTAACACTAGCGACCCGCCCCGGCTTCGCACGGCTGTATTATGCATGTATTATACATATAAACCTTCCTCTTGAATCACTCTATCTATTAAAAAAACCGCATCAAAATCCGTTGCGTAGTTTTAAAGATCTAAGCATACATAGGGAATCCACAAAGGGACGGCGAAAAGTGACTTTATTTTATACTATGTAGTGATATTCTTTATCTCCCCATGTTCTAGGTGTGGACATGTCATCAACGTCGTCGGCTCACTTCACTCGCTCGCGCCCGCGGTCCCGTTCGTCCTCCGCGGTCACGGCCGCCAAGAAGCCGCGGCTGGACGCGAGCCGCGCGCGTTCCGTCTCCAGACCCGCCAGAGACGAACAGGGTGTTAAAGATGTCGCTGTAAGTATAAATATTTTTAATAATAAATGATATTGCAGGACACTCCACACATCGCCATCTAGCCCAGCTAAGTACTAACTAGACTTGTGTTATGGGTGCTAGACAACGGATATACTACTTATATACCTAATAATACATAGAAACAACCAGACCACAGACAAATATCTAAGCATAAATACATGTCTGAGGCGGGAATCGAACCCGCGACCCTGTGTTTGGCAGTCCGGCATGGTGACCATTGTGCCAACTGGGTCGTCATATTTTTTAATAATAAATAATATATATTGCAGGACATTCCACACATCGCCATCTAGCCCCAAGCTAAGTAACTAGACTTGTGTTATGGGTGCTAGACAACGGATATACTACTTACATACTTTTCTTTTGTAAATATATACATACTAGCGACTCGCTCCGGCTTCGCACGGCTATATTATGCATGTATTATATATATAAACCTTCCTCTTGAATAAGTATCTATTAAAAAAACCGCATCAAAATCCGTTGCGTAGTTTTAGATCTAAACATACATAGGGACATAGGGAAGACGAAAAGTGACTTTTTTATACTATGTAGTGATAATACCTAGAAACAACCAGACGACAGACAAATATCTAAGCATAAATACATGTCTGAGGCAGGAATCGAACCCGATTAAAATCGAAGCGATTGACACCAATAACATAACATTTTGTTGCAATTTAAGAGATAAAAACAGATACGCCACGGAGCAGAAATTCTGTAAAAAAATGTCATTGCTATGTTATATTTTAAACTAGCGACCCGCTCCGGCTTCGCACGGCTGTGTTATGTATGTATTATACATATAAACCTTCCTCTTGAATCACTCTATCTATTAAAAAAAACCGCATCAAAATCCGTTGCGTAGTTTTAAAGATCTAAGCGTACAAAGGGAAATAGGGACGGCGAAAAGTGACTTTATTTTATACCATGTAGTGATGTCGATACCTAACCATTTCCTCTCGATATCTACAGATGCAAAAGAGAGCAAAGAACATGGCGCACGTGGCCATCTCCAAGAAGACCAAGAAGATGGGTCTCAAAGGTGAAGCGGACAGATTCATTGGCACCAAGAAACCTCGGCATCTCTTCTCTGGGAAACGAGGCGTTGGGAAAACTGATAGGCGATAGATATATCTACTTTATACATGTAGATATGTTTGTGTATCTATACGTCTCGATAACATATCATACTTGCTCCAATTGGTCGCGGATAGCTTTTTACAGGGATCCAAATTGGATGGACAGCGCTTAAAGTGGCTGGCATGAGCGTACTAGAACTTATTACGACGCATGCTCGCGGCTATATGTTCGTTTGGGACCGTATCTGCGACCGTCTGCAGGAAGTATAATGGGTTATTAAGTTCGATTGTTTATGAATAAATGAAATATTCTAATAAAGTGGTGGTTTTTTATAATTTCAGACAAATTCTTAGTTTATAGTCATTATTTTCCCGGGTATTATTTGCGTATTTTTATTTCTCTTACCTCTGACGTTTCGACTATTTTACAATAGTCATTGTCGCGAGGAAGCTCCAACGAAAAACTACAACAGTGGCGCTAGTGTGAGTAGATGTCCGTCAGGGTAGCACGAAGTTTGCTTCTAGAACGACTTGGTTCGATGAATAAATAGTGCTCAATCTACTGTAAATGTGCGCGAAATAAAAAAAATGAGCTGTGAGTAGGGCTTACTAAAAAAATATTTTCAATAAATCTCGCTAGATGGCAGCACCACTTGCTACTGCTGTTTGATTTAAGCTTCAGATATTATAATAAAAAGAAAAGACAAACTCTGTTTTGTGTCCACTCCGCCTTAAGATAAACTGCAGGTGTTCTAGGGGTCTTTAGGCCCGTATTCTAGAACTAGCTTCGGCAGATCACGTTAATGCTGCATGGCCACTGGAGCGAAGCGGTAAGCGAAATAAAAATCCACCAAATTGTATTAGATAGAAAAAACCCCTGTTGGTGAATTTACCTCGCTAAAATTTCTATAAATAAAAGATTTTTTTTCCCTTCTACACTACTCGCCAGTAGTGTTAACATCTCCGTGCATATAATACCAGCTTAGTCAACCATTTGCTCTATAAAATAGTCGTTGATCTGTAAAAAGTACTAGGCTACTAGTCATAAGTTAGTAGAAGGTACAAATCACACTTATTACGTCATCTCTCTTCAATTTTTCTCCTCAAAAAGTATGTGATGGCCATGAAGGAATTTAAATAAATAAAAGCCTTGCCTGCCCTTTTGGGAGTATATTAACAAAAAAAAAAAAACAGCGCACTCCGGGAGTGCAGGCAGAAGTGAAAACAATAAACTTGTTATTTCTCATAGAATATTTCTTGAAACGATCTGCTAGTGCCATCTATTAGCACTCACTAAACAAATATAGTTTATTTTTTATTTGCTAGATGGCAGTAAAAATTTAAATCAGCGCCATCTACATTCGAATAGCGGTCTTTCTAGAAACTAAGTTTCTCAATTTGTGTAATAGATGGCAGTATAAGTTAAATAAAAAGACTAACACAAATAAAATCTCATCTGTCGCGTCAAAATCTGTCGCGAGATCGGTTGAAAATGCTCACCCACAAAAGTGCCCAACGCGCCATAAGAAGTTTTCACTCAATGTTTTCACTTCAA
The DNA here is from genome assembly GCA_907269075.1 of Idaea aversata. Classification (NCBI taxonomy): domain Eukaryota; kingdom Metazoa; phylum Arthropoda; class Insecta; order Lepidoptera; family Geometridae; genus Idaea; species Idaea aversata. The sequence continues at coordinate 8,609,942 of OU026110.1, read as the reverse complement.
AAAATTTTTGTTATCCCTGTTCATGAGATACAGCCTGGTGACAGACAGACAGACTGACGAACAGCGAAGCCTTAGTAATAGGGTCCCGTTGTTAGCCTTTAGGTACGGAACCCTAATAAAACTGGAAAAATAATTCAATTAACTCGAGCATGATTTCACATTAGATTTCTGACAGTTTTTTTTGTAGGATAACCCTCTACTGAGTTCTGATTGCCTGGTACTTATAGACCAAATTACTATCAAATAATTTACACGGTAACGGAAAGAGAGCAATTGAAGAAAGAGAGAGATAGCGTTATAAATGTGATACCCTCTACTGAGTTCTGATTGCCTGGTACTTACAGACCAAATTACTATTAAATAATTTACACGGTTACGGAAAGGGAGCAGCTGAAGAAAGAGAGAGATAGCGTTATAAATAACTATTTACACGTTATAGGAAAGAGAAAAAATGAAGAAAGAGAGAGATAACGTTATAAGTGTGTTTTTATACCTTCTACTGACTTCTGATTGCCTAGTACTTTTTATAGACCAACGATTATAACATAGAGCAAATGGTTGACTAAGCTGGTTATTATATGCACGGAGATGTTAATACTACTGGCGAGTAGTGTAGAAGGAAAAAAAAATCCCTACGACACTACCGGTAGTGTCGACTGGTAGTGCAGTGGGTAATGAATGAAACAGTTTCACATTAAAGGGCTAACAAACCTTGCTTATGAAGTCGCTAATTGTCTTGCAAACTAGATTTTTGTATCAGGAAAGAGGTGGTGTGTTTGTCATAGACAAAATTAATAGAAAGTTCACCTACAATGGAAAATATTTGTTTTATTTTCTGGATTGATTTAGATGAAACTTGGTGTGATGATTTAAGACATACAAGGGTGAAACCGCAGGGCGCAGCTACCTTGTCAAGGAAAGCATATTATCCCACTGGACAAGAAATAAAACACAAAATTAGCAAAATGAATGGCACATTTATATTTAATTAATATTATTCATTTTAATAATTAGACCTTTCTTGTATTTATAATCATTTCATTCTATTTTTGAACAGGAAAGAAAAAAAACACGAATGCTCTATGATACATAATCAGGCTGCATGAGGCATTTTGCCCTTGCCATTGACGAAAACAAAGAAAAAAAATAACGAAAGCCTCTGAAAAAACTCCAGTTTAACAAATACCATTCAAAATATTCGCGGAATAATTTATTCTTACAACAAATTATATAAAAAACTTAATTAGAAAACTATATGGAAGAGAAGGTCAACTAAGGGCGCCCGCAGACCGGAGACTGCAGATTGTTTGCATTTAGTCTCCACTCTGCGCACACCCTATACTAAATTAAAGGTCTAAAATAACACTAAATTTAAGACTAAACTATTTCTGATAAAGTTTGATAGTCGGTCTGTGCGTCCGTGCCCGACACGGGACGATCATATTGTCTTGATACTTGCTGTTATTATCACAAAATACTTTACTACTTAAATAAAAGACGGAATATACATCGCTTTAAGCGATTTGGTACAATTTTCTGTGCTGCTAAAGTACATATTTTTTTCTATGATTGAAGAATAAAATGCATTGATTATACTTTTTGAAACAATAACAGCAAGATTTTTTTTATTCAATTTGTCTGAGAAACAACTTCAAAAAAAATCGACGACGAAATAAATTGTATCCCTAAAATTATCAGTTTTTAATTACAAAAAATGTATGAAAAAATTCTAATTTATATTTTTTTCATCCAACATGCTTCCATACACAATCATACAATGGCATCATACAGTTTTCATACATTTTTAAGAATTAAAAGTTTAAAAAAATCTTAGCACAATATGATACAATTTTATCAACTAAAGTTTTAATTATTAATGTAAAATTAGTGAAATTCACTCTGGACCATCCTGATTAGCGGTCTAGAGTATATTTTAGTAATTTTCATTGTTAAAATAAGTCTTCTTCACAAAAAAATATTCAAAAAAGCTAAGTTATTTTTGATATTTATTAGCAAGAGTTTTTTTGTGAAAGAAGCCGTGAATTTTCGACTACAAATATCATACTATTCATTGTGATGACAACTGATTTAGTACAATATGTAGTCATTGGACATCATTCATGTCCCTATTTATAAGTCAAAATCGTATGTATTATAAATAGCAACGAGAAAACAGAAGTTTTTTTTAAAGAAATACTTTAATAAGCCCGAAATAAGAAAGTATTCATAATCATAAAAATTAACAAAATTGTAGAATTCAGATTTAATAAAGTTTCGAAATATAATTTTTAAAATAGAACAAAGTTTCTAAAAAAAATTAAAGTATCAAAGTAGTTCCACTGAAGTATAAAATAATTATTTTCCATTTTTTTGCTGTATCATTTTTCATACGATTCAAACTCATAAATAGGGACATATAAATCACTGTTTTTTTTTAATAATAAATTAAAATCATAGAAACCAGCCAAAAAATCGACGAATTGAACGATAGTTCATTATTATATTTACAAAAATAAAAATAATGCGATTTTTTTAAATAATATGGCTTTTTAGGGGGTATGTCATGATAACCTCTTTTTTTATCCGTTCACTGTTTTTTTTTTACGAAAAAATAATTTACAAACCGAAATAGTTTTTTGACTAATTTGTTATTTTAAGACAAAAATTTCCAATACCTAAATGGTATTACAATTCCCAAAATTGTACTTTTTTTTTGGCAAATTTTCAGGTTTTTTTAAATTTTACAAAAATAAGCAGTGAACGAATTACACCCGAAAAGGAAAAACAAATAAACCGAATAGCTACCAAAAAATTAGACAATAGAAATAAAATATATAAAAAATAATACTAAAAATAATAATTATTATAAAATATTAAAAAGAATCGCCAGAAATATGTCTATCACTGGAGTTGATAACTTAAAACAAGTAAGTACGAATTAAGTTAGCAGCCGTTTTCGAAAGAAAAAGTTAATTTCGAGCGAAAATTGATCGAAAAATATGCCAATTCCCAAAAAAGAGGAAAATATGTACAAAAGTTTGCTGCTGACTGTACCTGCTATTTTCAATAAGTTTTAACTCTTTTTTTTCTCCAAAAATAATAAAGGAAGAATAGTAAACAAAATTAATTTGGTTAATTTTCCGCTCAGTTTTCGCACAAAAACCACAAACCTACAAAAAAAAATGTCATTCAAAACACCCACACGATCACAAACAGTAGTCCATTTTCATCATTTATTGTCAAGCATTTTGTGTGTCGAGAGAAAAAAAAACAAAATCGAAAAAAAAAGAAACAAATGAACATTTTTTCGAGCAAAAAATGTTTACTTTTTTTATATGGCATGGTAATTAAAAATATCTTTTTTTCTTATTTATTACAATAATACCTATACATAGGGTACTAATCTAATAATGTACAATTTATCGATCCATATCGGGACAATCATTCTCTCCTAGGGTTAACAATGACAACTTTACAATCGCCCGATAGTTTCCCGAAACTATCGACCGATCAAAGTCCGTTATATACGTTAGCCCCATATATAAAACTAACTTTATTTTACTATATACTAAATTTTTATACACTTATATACTATATATTGTATGTATAAAGTCCGATGTCACACTGCTTCTTTTATTTTTCTTCTATAGTTATTACATACAATTTTTGCCGAGTTGATTTCTTTATGGCAGATTTAAAACAAAATTCAATTTCATTTAACATTTTTCATATTGATTTTCGAAATACTAAAAATATTGTCCCGGACAGTCACTGGGTTAAAAAATTGGTAAAAAACCGCGTTCCCATTAATATAAACATATAAGATATACAAAAAGTACGGACGAACACGAAAAAACGGTCAAAAAATAAATAAAACATCTATGGTTTTTTTTATAAATGGGAAGAAAACAGTCATAATATCCCATTCTCCTGATCAACAGGTTTAACTAAAACTAAAAAACATAAATAAAAAAAAATGTTCCAAAGAACTAAAAAAGGGAACGCGTAAGTAAAAGAGCGACGAAACGAGACAAGACCAATAAAAACATGGACACGTTATGTATTAAATACATGTTCTGTATTAATATACATGATCGAACACTGCAATATTCTCAAGTCGCGATATGACCTAAATAAATTACTTTGGACACGGTCCATATTTTTATCAAATAATATATTTCATGACCTTTGTGTTATTTAATGGACATGTTTGATCCGTCTAGGTCGTGAGCCATTTAAAGTCGTGATTTATCATAGTACCATTTCAGGATCCTTGCACTTCTCGATCGATCTCTGATTTTTGAAGGACATGATCTATATTATGGACACAATCAATCTTAAAATCATGACAAATCGCTTCCAACGTGTAAAATCCAGGTCATGACACATTATATTAAATACATGTTCAATATTAAGTTAAAATCACGAGTCATCTCAAAGGACATGTTCTATATTTCTGTATGAACATGGTCCATCTCTTCTGTGAATCCTGGCTTCTATATCACGACTCATCCCTGACATGCTCTTATATGTCAAAGTCACGACTGATCTCAAAGTACATGTTCTATATTTCTGTTTGAACATGGTCCATCTCTTCTGTGGTTATCTTGGCTTATAGGTCACGACTGATCTCAAAGTACATGTTCAATTATGATCCGCGACTAATTCCTGTACGATCACAATATCTCAAAGAAACATTCCATATAATGTGAAAGTGAGGAGTAATATCGAAGGACACGTTCCGTATGTTGTAGTAAGTAAACGAGAGATACCAGTCCCCGTGTATCGTGAAGCAGTGTGTGTGTTTATGTGTATAGCGCGTGTGTGCGTCTCATGCTTCGCTATTGTGGCGGTGCGCCCGTCGGGGGCTGCCCGGGGAGTTGACCCATGCCCTACAACAAAAAAAAAGATAATACTATAGAAAAAATTACCAGAAGGCCAATTCTCGTAAATAATATCATTTAAATTACATTTCAATATCATCCCGATTGCATTTCGATTGCAAAAGATTTCCTCAAAGTCAGTTTTTTTTCTCTAATTAGCTAACTTTGAGGGTATTTTGAGCTAATTTGAGGGTATTATTTGTGATCGAAATGCAATCGAAATGATATTGAAATGTAATTTGAACAATGTTATTTACGAGAATTGGCCTTCGGATTAAAAAAAAATACTATTTCCCTATCTTAGAACTTACAATAAAATTAAAGAAAACTCTTTTGTTAAATAAATAAACTAATTTTGAATAATTAAGTTTTTTATTTTTCGTGTTTTAAGTATGCAGGATTATCGGGGACATCCAAACATTAAAAAATAAGTGATTTTGATTAAGCTATTTGAAAAAAAAAACAACCTAGTTTTTTTAGTTTTATCAGAATCACTTAATACTTAAACACACGAAAAAAATAACTTAATTTTTCAAAATTCTCATGAAAGGCAGGCTCAAAATTCCGCCCATTCTTCCGCTCAGCTGTTTGCCGTTGGCTCGGATTCGATGTCGATTTCGACGGACTTAGCGCGGTAGGGCGCTCCACCTTTCCCACGGGATCTCGTGTAGAATCCCTAGGGACAACATACCGGCATGGGTTGATAGTGTTGTAACGGAGCCGCCAACAGTTTGGGCGCCTCCTCCGCTTTCTCTTCCTCGCGTCGTTTCAGGCACGCCGCTTTCGGGTTCAGGTTACGTTCTGAAACATTCGACACATGTGGTGAGTTCTTCATATGGCAAGGCAATACTTGAGCATTACATAAAAATAAAATATGAATAAATTCAACGTTTTTCTATATTTCCATTAAATTGACAGTATTTTGTGAACTAGATGTGGAAAAATGGTATAAGCATTTAAAGTCACATGTTTTTCCTATTCTTCCATCAGCATCTGACGCCATTACACACTTCAAGAACTTAACCTACTTGCATACAAGTAATTTTTTCTTTGAAGTTTTGCCATTATTCTTAAAAAAAAAACGATTTATTTCTAACGGTCTAACCGATTTTCATGAAACTTAGCTAAGAATACTTTCAGCACAGAATAGAGAAATAGTTAATTTAAAGAAAAAAATAATTTCTTTCAAAGCTACGATTTCGCGAACACAGACTCACTGTATCGAATTATTCGACACACTGTGACGAATTAAAATAAACACAATTTCCTGAATATTAACCTATAACTTGCTGTTCCAACACCAAAATAACTCCGATCATCATATTTTCGCCACCGTGGCGAATTGAAAAAACCGTATTTTCTAAATATTAACCTATACATAGAGGTGTTCCAACATCAAAATTACTCCGACCACCATATTTTCGCCACCGTGGCGAATTATTCACCACATGTGGCGAGTTTTTTTCAAATGTAGAATAGTAACGTACCTCTAACTTGTTGTTCTAACGTCATAATGACTTCGACGGCCATATTTAAAATGCCTAGTTTGGTTTGTGGCTTGTCGCTCTTTAGGTGGGTCATACACATCCTGCCGAGCTCCTTTAGGGCCTCGTTTATATCCCTTATTCTTATCCTGGGGGATAAAATGGGATACAATTAGATTATCTAACGAAAAAATGGGATATAAATAGGGAAAAATAGGGTAGAATTAGCTTATCTATGGGAAAAATGGGATATAAATAGGGTAGAATTAGCTTATCTATGGGAAAAATGGGATATAAATAGGGTAGAATTAGCTTATCTATGGGAAAAATGGGATATAAATAGGGTAGAATTAGCTTATCTATGGGAAAAATGGAATATAAATAGGGTAGAATTAGCTTATCTATGGGAAAAATGGGATATAAATAGGGTAGAATTAGCTTATCTATGGGAAAAATGGGATATAAATAGGGTAGAATTAGCTTATCTATGGGAAAATGGGATATAAATAGGGTAGAATTAGCTTATCTATGGGAAAAATGGAATATAAATAGGGTAGAATTAGCTTATCTATGGGAAAAATGGGATATAAATAGGGTAGAATTAGCTTATCTATGGGAAAAATGGGATATAAATAGGGTAGAATTAGCTTATCTATGGAAAAAAATGGGATTCAAATACGGAAAAATAGGGTAGAATTAGCTTATCTATGGGAAAAATGGGATACAATTATATAATTTAAGTGGGAAATGGTATATCATTAGATTATCTAAGGCAAAAATGAGATATAATTCTATGGTATAGTTATTAAGGTCTTATTTTAAGACTTTTAAATATTATTCTACCAATTAAAAAAATAGTATAAAATGGCAGGATTCGAACCTGTGATAATACTTCAATAACATCATATTTATGTTATGAATAATTTAATTACACCTACTTGTAAATCCTAGAGAATCATCAAAGTTAAACAAATAAAATACATATAAAATATTGGGTCACTGTGTCATAATCACTTTACACTTTGTCTGTTCCTTGTTACCTGACTGCGTGCCGCATAGGAGGGTAATGTATTTATGTATAATTTTATTAGTATATCCCGCTCTATTTAAACTTTTTTTCTTAATGCTTTAATTTTGTACTCGTTAGCTTTTTAATCCTAGTACATTTTGTACTCGTAAGTTTTTTTCATCCTAGTCTATGTTGTATTCGTTAGGTTTTTTATTCTAGTCTATCTTGTAGATGTATTACGTACAACAGACTGCTACGTCGTTTTGCATCCGTTAGTTTTATCATCCTGCTTTATCCTTAATCGCAAATTCAACACTCAAATATTAATTCGCACCTTTCTCCGTCGTTTTACCTTTGGTAATTATTTTGGCACTCGTTAGTTATCGCAGGCATTTGTGACAGCATGCGGCTCCTTAAAAATATTTTGTCCTAACTTGTATTAGTTTATCAATTTTGTGTGTTTTATCTATACGTATGTTTTGTTTTAGAATAAATATTTTTATATTTGATTGACTATCCCTCGATTACCTTTTTCCTAACATTCCTGACATAAGTGTAATTTAGCACTCGTTAGTCCTACTCTATCCTACAGTAAATGCTCACCTCTCTCTAGCGTTGTTCGCTTGCCGCCTCTCTTTTTCCCTTATTGCTTTGGCGTGAGGATCCCCTTCGTCATCTCCCTCATCCGCGGATGAACAACTGGCATAATATTCACGATTTTAAGTAACTTTATTAGATTAAAAACGATAATAATGGTCCGTATTGAGATATGACTGGTTTACTCAAATTAAAATGAGTATCAAAGTAAAATAAATAAAATAATAAATGGTTGGTTCGCAAAAAAAATTACTATTTAGTAAAAAAAAAAGGCCAGTTAAAATCATATTTCATTCAGGACCAAAATAAACAGAAAATGGCGGTGTTCTAGCTGTTTAATTTATTAATTTGACTATTAAATACATAATGTTACCTCAACACGAAGGCAGGGCGAGAGAGAGACAGCCGACCTCCTAACTTATCAAACCAATAAGAGAGGGAAAGTTATTTACTTGATGAATAAATGATTTAGTGATGGATTTTGTGACATTAGTTTTTTTGGACCCGTTAGTCAGATATAAGGGATATTTAGCATGCGTTAGTTTATCTTTAGGATTTTTTTTGTACGCCTTACTCACGTATAAGGGATATTTAGCAGGCATTAGTTTAACATTCGTGTTTTTTTGTACCCGTTAGCCAGATGTACGGGATTTATGCAGGCGTTAGTTTAAACCAATGATTATGGCTAACCCGTGAAGATTGTATTAAAGCTTTGACTGTGAAAAGATACTATAAGCAAAGATGAAAGGAAAAGAAATCTACCTAAACAAAATGGTATTGTTAATTATCTAATTATCGACTCTAGCTTTAGTGTTTTTTATAAGTATTTTTTAATATCGATATCTAGATTTATATATTTTTAATTACTGAAAGGCATAAAGTTGTACATTTTTTGCACACGATATACTAAGAAGTTTTTCTGAAATAAAAATTCACACAATATTGAAAAGTATTTTCTGAAGAATTTCTGAAAGACAATACACACGTTTTTACTCACTCACCTTATAAGTATTAAAATACACAAAAAAAAACCACCTAATGTGTGCAAAAGTTTGCTAAAAGAGGAAAAAATACCCAATTTATTTGCAAAAAAATCTAAAAATAGAACAACACACAGATATACAGTGACCCAATATTTTTAGTAAATACATAAATTGTAAAATGATGATGAATTCTGAAAATCGAAATGTAGTTTGTTAGTTCAATATTTACAGGGAAAATGAAATATATTTTCGAAATACCCTCACAAATATATTTTTGGTACGTAACGTAACAGAAATAGACTTGTGTCACAATAAGGGGGAGGTTGTCAAATTCTTCATATTATATAATTAAGGTTAACTTATACCATGAATTTCCCTTCCCTAATTTCTCATCACCCCCCACCGAATTAAACAACTACCTAATAGCCCCCTAAATGTACTAACCCCCCACCCCTATTTTCAACTAATATATCAAACGCCCTCTTCCCTTCGTTACATATAACTCAACGTACTTATTTTGGCTATATTCCCCTTCTTAACCCCTATCCCCACTCGACCCATTGTTTACCTAACTTTTAGCCAAGACCCATCAAATTGTCTCCATTTTTTCAACATTCCCAACATATTTATCCCCTTCATCCTAAACTTCCCCCTTCATCCCATTGTTTATATAACACCCTCTACTTGGCCCCCCGTTGACGCCTATAGACCCCCTTCAACACCCCCCCCCCTCCTCCTATAAACATAATGCTTTAGTGACTTAGAACTATATATTTGTCCCCTTCCCCCCCAGATACCGCCTATAGCCCCCCTCCCCCTATATTAGACAACCTCCCCCCACAATATATATACCTCTCCCGGACGTTGTTCGCCTGGCGACGTTCTCTCTCCCGCGCCGCCTTCGTATCGGGGTCAACATCGTCCTCGTCCGCCGACGAACAGCTAAACATTCGCCATACAATACATTATTATACATGTTTATATCATTCAATGGACTTCCAGAAGGCCAATTCTTGTAAATTACATTGCAATCAAATTCCGACTTCTTCTCGTATAGTGGTGTGGCTCACCTATTGTTAGAGTTTTCAGAAGGCCAATTCTCGTAAATAAAATTGTTCAAATTACATTTCAATATCATTAGTAGCTCAAAATACCCCCAAAGTTAGCTTTTTGTAAAAAAGAACTGACTTTGAGGGTCTCTTTTGCAATTGAAATGCAATCGAAATGCAATCGGAAGATATTGAAATGTAATTTAAACGATGTTATTTACGAGAATTGGCCTTCAGATCGTCTTAAAAGGAAAGAGTACCGGGGGCTCTTTTCATACAAACTATTACAAACGTAGTCGACTGTTTTCTCCCTGGATAATGACACTAGAGCAAATATTTTTGGTACATAAAACTTATAACTGCCATGACCATGCCCCTATTTTTTTTTAATCTTAATTTCTATGATAATTAGAAAATGAAAAAAAAAAACATAAGGGCATAGTCATGGCAGATATAGGTTTTATGGCAAAAAAAATATTTGTGCTAGTGTCATTATCCAGGGAGGAAACAGGCTCAAGGAAACACATTTTTGCCACACTACTAATTGGCCACCCATCGAAGTAATGACCGTGCCAGGCGTCGCTTAACCCGCACGACCGTAAACGATCAGCGAGCGTCGCTTAGCTGTGAGCCTCCCGATTGCATTTCGATTACAAAAAATATACTTGAGAATACCAAAAGCTGACTTTAAAGGTAGATTGAGCTACTTTGATGGTTTTATTTGTAATCGAAATGATAATGTAATTTAAACAATGTGTTTTACGAGAATTAGCCTTCAGGGCAAATTGAATACCTCTGTCACACAGAAGGTTGTAAGTTCTATTCCCACCTCAAACTAATTCAATGTTTATTTATTTGCTAATATTATAAAGAGAAAAGTTTTATATTTTTTTTTATTTGAAACGAATAGGCTCCGAAACTACTGGACCGATTTAGATGAAACTTGGTATGAGGATACATTGATTCATTGACAGTAACATAGGGTACTTTTATCCCGATATTCCCACGGGATCGGGAGTTACGCGGGCGAAACTGCAGAGCGCTGCTAGTGTATAGATATTTGTCCGGGTGTTTCTGTATTAATATACATGACTAGTATTTTGCCCGCGACTGCGTCCGCGTAAAAGTCGTAAATGGAAGGAATCACGTTGTCCCATACAAACTTTGCCCCCCTTTTTCACCCCCTTAGGGGTAGAATTTCGAAAAATCCTTTCTTATCGTATGCCTACGTCATACAAAGAACACACCTTCCAAGTTTCAGGTCTCTACGATCAGCGGTTTAGGCTGTGCGTTGATCCGTCAGTCAGTCAGGACAAAGGATTTTATATGTATAGATATCAAAAAGACATATCAAGAAATCTCTGAAACTCAAGAGCTAAAAGTCTGAATCTTCGAATAGGGGTTGTTTTTAGAACGCACTAAGGATTTTTGAAAATCAACCTCTAAAGGGTCCAAAAGTTAATAGTTGTAAAAAACTCACTATCTCCTGGATCGTTTCCCTCCCGCCTTGTTGAGTATATCTGCGGAGCCCGAGGAGGACGGCTTCGAGTCGACGCCGGAGTCCGGGGGCTCTTTACGTTTCTCTGTCATTTATATAAATGTTATAGTTAGTGACGCGTACGTCAAAAAATACCACTAAACAAGAAGGCCAATTCTCGTAAATAACATTGTTCAAATTACATTACAATATCATTCCGATTGCATTTGTAATCGGAATGATATTGCAATGTAATTATAACAATTTTATTTACGAGAATTGGCCTTCTTGACCATTTGATGTGAGTCACACACCAAATGGTCCGCGTGACACGTGTAGTTGTGTGTATTATTTTCCGCAGCGCTAAAAAAATCCTCCATGGGGAGTAATGACGCTATGAATTTTCTGTATGGATTGTTTTTTTTTTTTTTTCAAAAGCCTGGTGTATATGCATCACACATGTTCATATATACAATACATACAATATGTCGGTTAAACACAAGTATACAAGCTAGTCACACACACATTGAAAAGTGAAAGGTGCGCAGAATAGGTTGCGCGCCAAAAACGTAACGAGGTCATTCATCAGTAGATTTTACTGCTCACATTTTTCTCATACCGGGCGCCTTATATATGAAAATCGATTCTTAAGGAGGTAAACCCCTCCCCAGCGTTCCCGGTGCAAAGCTAGACAATATGCAAGCAGCGTTACCCCGCTGAACTGCTATTGACAGCCTTTGCACCAGGAATCTCTTCTGATCTTAAAATCTGAAAATCTCTGATCTTTAGTAGATACTAGCGACCCGCCCCGGCTTCGCACGGCTATATTACACATGTATTATACATATAAACCTTCCTCTTGAATCACTCTATCTATTAAAAAAAACCGCATCAAAATCCGTTGCGTAGTTTTAAAGATTTAAGCATACATAGGGATATAGGGACGGCGAAAAGTGACTTTATTTTATACTATGTAGTGAAGTGATGATGATATACTGACTTGTATTGGGCAAGAGTTGTCTCTCCATCTTGACGGGCGGCTCCGAGTGTAGGTGCGGTAGTCCACCTCCCCCTCCCAGTCGACCTACTGGACAAATCATGTTAGGTGAGATAGCGGTCTAATTATTGTCAGTCTCTCGAGACGCTCTGGATAAGGTTTTTTATTTATAATTTTTATTTGTGTGTTTTTAATTTTAATATTTTTAAATAAATGTAACAATTATTGTTATTTAATGGACTTTACTAGACTCGGTTTTTAACACGCTTTTTTAATTCCCAATCCTAATTTTCATCGGGACATGTGATTATGGTTAAAAAACCACCCCTTAATATCTATATAAATACTAGCTGTCCCGGCAAACGTCGTTTTGCCATATAAAAAAAATGTGATAAATGAAGAACCGCTCGACCGATTTTGTGCAAACTTCAAATAAACCATCTACTAAATAATCCGAACAAAGCTTAAACATTTGGTTTGGATAGGTGAGCCCGTTCTTCAGTTATAAAATTACAACGAAAAGTGGCATTGATTTTTAACACGCTTTTATTAGTTTCACCTGTATGTTTGTATGTATGTATGTAACCGACTCCTTTGGGCTTGATTTTGCCCTACATAGTTATATAATACAGCAAATCAAAAAAAATGGGTCTGTGGGACTTCAAAAAAGTAGTAGAACAAAAATATATCTGTCTGTCTGTTTGTTTGTTACATAATATACAATTAAAAACGCCTACACCAAGTGAAATCTGAGGAAAGTCGTGGTATACTTTACATCAAAATCCAATTAGTAGGTGCTGAGTAATCAACAAAAAAACTGCAGCCGCTCGAGAAAACCCCCCGGGCGAACGCCTTACAACAAAGACGAACGTCACAGAATACAAAATAGTGTAGCATACTTTTATCCCGATATTCCCACGGGATCGGGACTCATGCGGGTTTGAATATGGAATAATTCGTATATTAGCGTAAGTCCCGATCTCGTTTGAATATCGAGAAAAAAAAAAAAGTAAGTATCCTATGTCCTTCTCCTGGTTCTAAGCTACCTCTCCATCAATTTTCAGCCAAATCGGTTCAGCCGTTCTCGAGTTATAAATGGTGTAACTAACACGACTTTCTTTTATATATAGAGATAGAGATATAAAATAGAAAAGGATTTATCAAGAAATATCTGAAACTACAAGAGCTACGATTCTAAAACTTCACATCGAGGTTCCTTTTAAGGACTTAGGAGGTCACTAAGAAAGGATTTTTGAACGTTAATTTTAAGCTATTGCATAGCTTTTATCACGGGCTTTGAGCGCGCCGACCGAATCAAGAAATTCCGTAACGAAAATAGAACCTAACACCCCCCCACTCCGCCTACCATGTAGCTGGGCCGAGCGTTCGCTTAACGTGTATGTATATGGTACGACTGTACGAAGCTCGCACGATGCAATACCTTTACCGCGGCAGTCCCCGAGTGCCACACGTGTTTTGATTATATAATTATGTATAATGTAGAAGAAGTCTATTTCTCTAAATAGTTTTGTAATTTCAATTTAAAAATATAAAAGAACTATCCCAATTGGGATAAGGGTAGGAAGATAATGATGACGTGGACCAAGTCGCGTATGAAAGCTAGTGAGTGAAGATACCTGTAGGTGGTTGATGCATCTCGTGTGGATACAGCTCCGGGGCTTCAGCATGGTTCCTCAACACATTGATGGCATCGTCTAGCCGCTCCTCCATCCGAGCACCCTGAGAGTTTGTTATATTACATACATTTAAACATTAACTATTTATTGCCTTAAATACCATGTGTCAGCGAAGGGGTTTTAATACGAAAGGGGGTTGTTCTAGACGTCTAGGCGAACAACTTTTGTTCTACGGCTTTTGGAAATTCGAACTTTTTTTTCTATGATTCTAAGGGAATTTTTACTTGAAAATCAGCTGTTTCACACAAAAACTTCCAACGAAATGTTCGAATTTTCAAAAGTTGTAGACGTCTAAAACAACCCCCTTTCGTATTAAAACCCCTTCGCTGAAACACATTGTATAATAATATGTCTTGTTATCAGAAACTTTAATTTCATTTCTAATTAAATAGAAACTAAAATATTCACAAACAATCGCAAATTAATTAACAAAAAGCAATTTTTAAAACCATGCCACAGAATATCTAATAGTATGTTGGTAACACGTCCCCTCCTTAAAGTCCCCGCCCATTAGACCGGCTCGCAACTGACCAGTACTTTTTAATGACGTCACTAATCAAAGACAAAAGAAGATATTTTTGCCTATAAGTTAAGAAATGGCTACTGTTCAATAACGTAGTGACGTTATTGAACAGTAGCCATTGAAAAAAAGAAGAAATCAATGAAAAAAAGAAGAGTTTTTTGCCTTCAAGTTAAGAAATGGCTTCGCCTATGTGTTTTGTATTAAAGGTAAAATGGATAATTTTTCGATATAAATTAATTTAATAAAGTTAAAAAAAACTTCAAGACAAGGTTTCGTTAAAAACTGGCTTTATAATGCAAATATTTACTTGACACTTGCAATAAGACAAAAGTCTTGAAAACTACAATGAAAAAAATATGCTTTTTTGTTCGTTCCGGTATAATGGACGGAGACTTTAATTACAAAAAAAACTAAAGCAGTATACTCACAACAACATCGTTATGTTCCCTTAGGAAGACCATCGCCTCGTCCAGTTGTCTCTGGTCGGCCGGCGCCGTCTGTAGGGGGTAGCGAGGTGAGGGGTTTGTTGCCCGCAGGGGGGAGGGGCATAACGAGGGGGTGGCGGGGTGAGGGGTTTGTTGCCCTTCAGAGGGGGAGGGGGAATAACGAGGGGGTAGCGGGGTGAGGTGTTTGTTGCCCTTTAGAGGGGGAGGGGGCATAACGAGGGGGTAGCGGGGTGAGGTGTTTGTTGCCCTTTAGAGGGGGGAGGGGGCATAACGAGGGGGTAGCGGGGTGAGGTGTTTGTTGCCCTTTAGAGGGGGGAGGGGGCATAACGAGGGGGTAGCGGGGTGTTGGCCGCAGGTGGGGTGACACAAGGGGTTAGAACAAGGGGGTGGCCGAGCAATAAGAGAAAGGACACATTAAAAAAGGAGCAAATTGCCCGGAGGGAGGGACGTTATTAAAAGCAATTAATATGGGCCAAGTCTAAAAAAGGGGGCTAAAATCCAACAGAGGTATAATATGAAAATGCCACAACGAGGCTTAGTAGTAAATAATACATTTTTATAGTAATTTCGACTCGATTGCGCGTGGGGAATTCCACCGGAATAAAAAATAGTTCAACAGAAAAACCGAGGGGGGGGCAAAATAACTAAAAAGGGGGTTTATAATAATATAAACTTTAAAAGATCTTGTTATTTATCTGAAATGGTCTATCTACATAAAATACATAAATACATGCGATAAAGAAATATAAGAACCCATTACACTACCTTTTATTAAAGGTATACGTTGTATAACTTACTTGTTGAATAAGTTATCCGTTGTATAAAAGTATGTACTGGATACTTTATCCAGTTTTCACTGCATAAGTTATCCGTTGTATGACGTTATTCATTAAATAAATTATCCGTTGTATAACTTTATAAAAGGTAGTGAAATAGGGGTAAAGGCAACAAACTCAACGCAACTCGCTCATTAAAACACAAAGAAAATTGTAACACAAAAAATATTTACACATTTTTTAATATGGTATCTTTATGGCTTCACAAGTCTTGTCCATACAGCCAGTGACAAAAAATATTTGCATTAAGGTATACTCGAAAATCGGGCATAAATAGTTAATTGTCCATCCGTCAGTCAGTCATCAGTTCGAAGTTCTTTTTACAGCGATTGTTATAAGTTATAAATCTATGTCGAGGAGTTTAATACCATATTGAAAAAAGAAACTATTTTATAACACAATAAAACTCTGAATTAGTAACAATTCATGCATTTAACACATGCTCTAGAAAATATATGAAATACTAAAACAAAAATTGAAAAATATCTAATTTCCAAATATTTTAAGGGACACTAGGTTATTTTTAATCCACGGATATGTAAACATCGGTCTATTACAATTTTATAGAACTACCAAAATAATTACCCACGGCGAGATTCGAACCAGTATCTAAGCAATCAAGTAATAAAAATGTTGTTGTACTAAAGATAAATTATCCGCTGTATAACTGTTTACTGAATAAGTTACCCGTTGTATAACTTTTAACTGAATATGTTATTCGTTGTATATTTCTTTCTGAGTAAGTTATCCGTTGTATATCTTTTTACTAAATAAGTTACCCGTTGTAAACTATTTACTGAATAAGTTTTCCGTTGTTTAACTTTTTACTGAATAAGTTATCCGTTGTATATTTTTCTGACTAAGTTGTCCGTTGTATAACTATTTACTGAATAAGTTATCCCTTGTTTATTTTTTTCTGAATAAGTTATCCTTTGTATTTTTTTTTGTATAAGTTATCCTTTGTATTTTTTTTCTGAATAAGTTATCCGTTGTATAATATTATGAAAGGACTACGTAATAATAACGAATAAGTATATCAAAATGAACAAACCAATATTTTTTAGGGTTTCGAACCTCAAAAGGTAAAAAAAACTCCTATAAGGTCACACTCTTGTCCGCCTGTCTTAAAAAAAACATCTAAACACCTCCCAGTTCGAATCTCAGCGCAGCTCATTGTTTTTGTTCGTATTATCTTACCATAACTCCCTGTGGGAAGACGACATGTTGGTGTCCGTTAGGGAGCACCGCGGGGTGAGGCGTGCTCGGAGCGGGGGGCGAGGACACTGTGCCCGGCACCCAGTTTGATTGTTGCTGGAAAGTACAAGTTTACATGATAAGCCAGTTACCCTGTGTAATGTGCTATTGTTGTGACTACGATTTTTGTCTTGGAACAAATATTTGTGTGATATAAAGGCTAATTCTCTGGATCTCATTTAACTGCTTTTAGGCTCATAATCCAATGTATTACGTATGCGTGCGTTTTACCATAACGCACAAGTGCTGTAAAGTTATCCCGATAAGTTTTAGTACATTGCAATACAAGTGTGGTAAATCGATTTTGGTTTGTAACCCCCGCCCCACGCAAAAATATTGTATGTCAAACGAGGCTGTATAGGTTAAAAGTCTTTTGCCTGCCCTTTCGGGAGTATAATCAACAAAAAAATATTGCCTAAAAAAATAACACAAATATTTTGTTAACTTTTTATTATTCAAGTCTTTTCTTTTATTAGCAACTGTGCTAGCAATAAAAAACGTCGTACGATACACGTGTGGATATTGTTCATAGCCACCACAATTTCCACTCGCCCCCGGGGCGAGTGGACCGGCGTCGAGGGTGAGGACCCGTACGAGGAGAGGCTGCCGGCCGCCTCCCCACCACCTACCGTGTGGTATATGTACCTGATGTTGATGCGGATGTAGCTGGTGATGTATGGCCGGCGAGTGTTTGAGCGGGGGATAGAGCCGGGCGTGGAGCGGCGGGGGCGAGTGGACCGGCGTCGAGGGTGAGGACCCGTACGAGGAGAGGCTGCCGGCCGCCTCGCCACCACCACCACCACCGCCTACCACGTTCGTTGACGACGCTGAACCACCGTACATCTATAATACAAACATAATATCATCTATACATATAAAATGCTTTGTCCTGACTGACTGACGGATCAACGCACAGCCTAAACCGCTGATCGTAGAGACCTGAAACTTGGAGGGTGTGCTCTTTGTATAACGTAGATATCTGAGAAGAAAGGATTTACCGAAATTCTACCCCTTAAGGGATGAAAAAGGGGGGCAAATTTTGTATAGGACAACGTGATTCCTTGGTCCAATCTACTTCAAATTTTCGACTTCTACGCGTACGAAGTCGCGGACAAGAGCTGTGTTTAAATATAATTCCAGGGTTCCAGAAATCTATTAGGGGTCCACCAAGTATTAGGGGTCCATCTTGACCGAATATGGGGCAAAATGATCAGGGTAAGACAAAAGTAAATGTTTCATTTAACCCCCAAATAAACAAGGGCCTTCGAGGAACGCGAGTGAAGGTAAGAAGACCGCAGTCGAAATAAAAGTTTTCCGACCCAGAAGCAGGACTCCCTTTGTGGCAGCATCGGGGCCTAAGTATAGAATAGAATATAAGTATCGACTTTAGACCGGTGGGTGGTAACGGAAGCGTCCCACTAGATTTAAGTAAACTTACAGGTTGCAGCGGTGGCTTGGCTACCAGCATAGAGTCGGTGGGCGAGTGGTGTGGCGCGGCCGCACGGAACGATGACATCGGAGGCAGGGGGAGCTCCGCCCCGCCCCCTCCTGGGGGGTCGCCTACCCCCGCGACTGGTATTCCTGGAAATGGAAAAGCAACAGATAAGAATCATTATCCTAGCGCAGTATTCGTACTATCCTGTCACCACTATTGTCAAGCAACTGCTGTGTTCAGATTTGTAGGAGGCTGGGTGCTGATGAAATAAAGCCACATGAAACATTGTTTTAAGTCTGCAGGCCAAGATTGGTACGTTTGTAGAGGGCGACTGTTGCCTTGCTCCTGTCATTGGGTGATGGTCATAATTATGAATTATAAAACCTTCCAATTTTTTTCTCCTTGGTGAGGACTTGAACCACGACTTCCGCTTAATCTTACTGCTGCTTAAACTTCGCCAGTTTTTTAAAAATAGGGTTCAACACCTCTAAAACACCATGTATTAACGAGTTCCATTATCAAGAACCACCTAACAGCAGGTGGCACAACGTCTTCTACATGTCAGTGACAAAACGAAAACGACTGAAGGAAGTCAACAATACAGTGCTTCATTTGATGTATACGTCAGGGCGCCGCCATCTTGACTTCTGTTTTGTGTCTATAAATAGGAATAAAATGACGGAACGTGGTTCATTCTATCGCAGTAGCTTCATGATGCCTGAACCTTTTCATGGTCGCACAATTTATTTGAGTTAATTAGTTTAATACCTTTTAGTGAGTGGATTAAGCGTTGTAGTAAAATAACGCTGATGGGTATGTAATTTATATGATTAAAATGTGTTCTGATGATAAGTGCCTTAAGATTTACGTAACCTACGCTCAGATTTGCCTAAAATAGCTAGTCATTTATATACATTTTGGAGCACATACTGTGTGAATGCGACGTCTTAGCAGCGAAGCGTATGAGCCTCCTTGGGAATGCGTATCCCAAACCGGAGGAATATAGGTTTCTTCCTCTTAGTGGGATCACCGCGTTAATCGACCACTTCTTCAAAGAGTAAGAAACATTAAGGTAGGGGTAAACACAAAATATCCCATTGGGTCGAAGTGTTTGTCAGCAGCCCCCAATATCATCACTACATAGTATAAAATAAAGTCACTTTTCGCCGTCCCTATATCCCTATAAGGTTTATATGTATAATACATGCATAATATAGCCGTGCGAAGCCGGAGCGGTAGTGTGTCGCTAGTATAAGATAATCTTATCTTATATAATGGGGGCTGACAAATTGCTAGCAACACTTCGACCCAATGGGATCTTTTCTGTTTACCCCTACCTTGCTGTTTCTTACTCTTTGTACAAGTGGTCGATTAACGCGGTGATCCCACTGAGAGGAAGAAACCTATATTCCTCCGGTTTGGGACACGCATTCCCAAAGGGGGCTCAATACGCTTCGCTGCTAAGACGTCGCATTCACACAGTATGTGCTCCATGGTTTCCCTGACATCACCGCAGGCTCTGCAGTCATTATTTGAAGTTAACTTCATTTTTAAAAGCATGTCATTGGTTCCGTAATGCCCTGTCAAGGCACCAACCACAGCTCGAGCTTAGCTTCTACTGTTGTTCAATATAAATTTAGAAGCCCCTCTGGTGCTGCTACCTATGAATTTCTTCGAATGTAGTAACCCTTGACTGATTTCCCACTCTTACGTGTGTTTCTTATCAGCGTAATCCTTTACGGCCTTTATGATTGTGCATGCTGGCAGGCCTATACATGGTTCAGGTCCAAGCATAGCACTTGCCGATCTTGTCCTTGCTTAGTATAAGATAAGATATACATTTAAGTTAGACTTGGTTGTAGGTTACCTGGTGACGTAGCATAAGGGTCATGTTGGTAAGGCGGCGGCGGCTGGTAGTACGCGGCGCCCGCGCCCCACTCCCCTCCGCCGGCGTAGTACGGCTCCTGGTAGGGAGCGCCTGCCCCCGCGCCTTTAGGTGACGCGTATCGGCTAGGGGAGTCATGACCGAATTCGTCGCTGCCGTACTGGAACAGAAGAAAAACAAACAATTATAATTTCTGTTAAGGCTACTTATGCTGCCAAACGCAACGTGCCAGAAATACCCGTCGCTTACAGCTAAAATTGTTGATTGTAACGAATGTGTTTTGTTCTTCTCAAAAGTGCTGAGATGGAATTGTAGGCGAGATCTTTACCGATATTTTGAGGTAATTTGAGACGAAAATTCTTTTTCATTTCTTAATTTTAGGATAGCTCCAAAACTATAGGGAATTTTAGGCTTAAAGTCACACCAAAATGTCAGTAAAAATCTCACCTACAATTCTATCGCAGCACTTTTGAGAAAAACAAAACACATTCGCAACAATCAACAATTTTCACCAACGAAGGCGACCGGTGCCAGTAGTAACTTTTGAGTAGGCTGTGTACTAAGATCGTTGGCGTATGGACCCACCTTAAATATACTTGCTAAAAGAACGGTCGAATGGTCCCCTAAAAGGGTGTCCCATGTAGTAAACCCAGACAATTTTTATTCTAATATAAAAGATGATTATAATGTAAAGGTTTAGTGAGGATAATATTCCACCAAAACAATTTAAAAAAAAACCTCATTACTGCATATCATAATGGTTTAATATAGTCGAATCCTGGGGACCAGAAGGACTGCACCAACTCCCAAACGAGTCAGGCCGGTCGGAGTATCACTTTTGAAAGCAAAACTAACTCTAGAAATCAGTAGTTGAGACCTATCTTTTGTTTGACGAGGCCATGAAAGTCCTTTTGCCTTTACATCTTCATACCCATTTGAACTGGGATTTTCAGCCTTAGTTGATATAAAAACAAAGTTAGAAACGGTGGTCCATATTAAAATTTATGATGGTCCAAACTTTGGAAACCATTGATAGATAAGTTACTATATTTCTATAAAAAACACATACAATAACAATAACAAAGGTTTTCCTCATTACAAAGAACTGATAGCAAATCAATTCGCTGTAAACCAAACATGGTAAATGAATGACATGGTTTGAATTACTACCACTCGATTAACGATATGACCATTATTGGTCATGACGTAATGGGTACCTATGTGTACAATCAACGATCAAAAGTCTCTGCCCATCGTAACGTTTACAATCCTGTGCAGCACTATTGGAACATTATAACAACGTAACCTGTGGATCGAACCCACGTCAGTTGGTGTAGCGGGTGGCCCCTTATACCACTCACACAACTAAACACATAGCTAACATAAATAATAATCACACTGAGTACTTTTAATTCAAGTATTTATGTTTGTGTGTAACGTCTATTAGAAGAAGGTCGTAAGTACAATACTTGTTGATAGTATTATTGTAGCAAACTGATAGTGGTCTTATGACCCATACTGTACACAGCAGTAGCGAGGGGTGAAATTTTCTTGAAGGTAACCCGAAAAAAATAACAAGAGATTGAGTTCTACTAAGTTATTTGACAATATTACTTGTCTCGATGTCCTTTCAAGCAACATAACTAGTCTGGCATAGGTAGCGGATGAATGGTATGCGACGATGTTCACACCACAAAAATCTGTAAGAAAATAGTGGTGTGAAGTCAGCAGCATACTGTTCTTTGACAGCTGAGCGTAAGGTACAGCAATGGCGTGCGAATTCGAAGATTCAAGAGCGGCTGAACTGAACGCCCCATACTAAACTAATCCCCAATTTTTGACATGAATTAGACATGGAAACCAATCGTTTAAGGGGTCCTGAGACTTGATATTTACTATGGAAGCTTGCCTTTTTCGTTTTTTTTTGTGCACTTTGAGACCCATACATATCGATAGAGGGCATTACGGCGAACAAATAATACCAGAACTATAAAGCGTTTTAGAAACGGAATATGGGTGTCAAAGTGCACCACGTTATGCAAATCATAGGACACCCATGTTTGGTTAAATATCCCATTGCCAAAACGCTTCATAGATTTGATGTGTAAGCATTATTTGTTCGCCGTAATGCCCTATATCGATAGGTATAGGTCTCAAAGTGCACCGCTGCATTTTAAGTTACTACATCTATTGTGTCTGAAGGCCTCAACAAACACTTTCGATAGCTTAAACTCCAGCACAATAATATGAGTAATAATCTCGATGTCACCAAATATGCGGCTAGACTTCACCCATATAAGTAGTGTTGCAACACGAGCCGCGGGCGAAAGCTTGTTCATTGTTAATGGTGGTCGCCATAACTCGCTAATTGTGCAAGTAAAGCTTTGTGTTGCTGCTTTTGTCAGAGCCGCCACTGCGTACGAAAGCAATCCTCAACTTAAGAGAATCATGAGTTTTCGATACGCGGCGCGAGTAGGTATTTTCAAAAATGACCCGTATCGTGCGATAGAGAGAGTTTAAGTTCGGACGTAATTGCCTTCATTTTGCTTTCAAATAATGTTGCGGGCCGTAACGTTTTTACCCCCTTTATCCTTCACAAAATGAAATAAATTTGGTCCCATTTAATTTACTGCATCTTATTCTAGGTTTATACGTTTTTATTTTTTGGTAATTCAGTTTAGTTTATTAAAAAACAATTGAAACGCTCGATGAAGTTTTTAAGTCAAAAATATAGATATTCAGATACTAATAACTATTATCTTGGGCAATATTTCTTTAAAATAAAAACGGTTAAACCTAGTATTCCATTAAATCTAGAACATTTTCAAAAATTATCAAAATCGGACTTCGTTTATGGGGGGGAAAACGTTACCGCTTTTTGTATGGAAATTTACAGCCTAACACTGGTCTTAAACTTAAAGTAACAGTTCTCTATAGAGTTTATAAGGTAGGATTGCTATTAAATACTGCAGGGGGGGTTTCACCATGTTAAAAGATAATTGCAATTTTTAAACTTATTGTAGAGAATAATTGAAACAGCGTAATGATCTTTATAAGACACAAAAGCACGGTCTTTACAGCAAATTTTTGAAAGTAAACCTTTTAAAACGAGATGTTTTAGGACACTGGGACTTTTTTCCTTTTGTGGCTGCACCGGCCTTCGTAATAGAACCCTGGACTTTCAACATAAAATGCATTCTAGACCACTAAACGAATTGTCACCATGAATATAATAATGCGATCGAATCAACCCAACTGATTCAATTCAATTCCGTTCGTTGTTATCTAAAGATTTTAACAACAAAACCGAGATGCATGCTTTCAATCTACATTTACACTAAAAATAAAGAAGAAAGTTTTTTTTGTTTGTAACGAATAGGCTCCGAAACTACTGGACCGATTTTCATGAAACTTGGTATGAGGATACATCGATTCATTGAGAATAACACAGGCTACTTTTTATCTCGATATTCCCACGGGATCAGGAGTTATCTGTAATAATTACAAAACAATAGGGTACGCCGTACGATTCGTTGTTGATTTTTAAACAAGTCCGCTCTCATAGTCGGTTCAGATAAGCATTCATTGTTAAAGTAGAGTAGGTATAATTGTAGGTATAATTATTTGATATTGATAAACAAGTACTTGGAATACCTAACGAATCATACACTCCGCTGAATATAGCCACAGAATATATATGTAAAAGTACAGAAGATCCATTTTAGAAGCTAATTTAAATAAAAAGCGACTCTCGCTACTCCACAATGAAGTCAAAAATCGCCTGGCGGGCGGCTTTTGTTGATATGGCTCGAGCGTTTGCGTCCGGACGCAGACGACGATAAATACCTACGTGCGAAGTGAGCCACCCCTGCCCCCTTAGACAAGATTGCTTTCTATTAGCGATATCGCCAATCGATGGATTTAATTGTATGAAGTTGACATAAAACATTGTATAAAATTAGCCTAAGATGGAACTTATCCACCACGTTTTTTTCTCTAACGCAAGACTACGTGACTTTTCGTTGGCTTGTGTCAATGTCATACAAAAAAATAAAATAAAAAGTCTGTCGATTGGCGATATCGCTAATAGAAAGCAATCTTGTCTAAGGGGGTTGTTCCCCAACAACTTGGAGACCCCCCAAATTAAAACTGATATGCAGCGCCGTTAAGCGTTTTGCTTCGTCATTGCTTATTCGTACAGCAAGGGATGTAATCAGTTTGAATTGGGAGGTGCTTTCCAGTACGTGGTCTCCAATCTAAGATTCTTCAGCCCCAACGGCCATAAGTTCTACGAGCCACATGCCCCGCCCATTGTCACCTCAGCTTGTTTTCCTTCCATATAAAAGGCGGGGATCTCATTAACAAATAAACAATATTAAAAACGATAGGTATTCTAATATTTCCACGGAAAATACCAAACAAAAATGTAAAAATAATTCAACATACGTATTGTAAGCTAAAATGAATCAATTCCTTGTAGATTGTTTATTTATTCGATACGTAAATAGAATTTTTATTATGCCTAAAGTTTTAGGAAGATTTTCCATCACCTTTCGAATATTTAATACCTGTAAAACACTACAGACATAATCTAACAATTAAACTTTTGGGGTTGTTGAGGTAGTTCGATTGACCAAACTGTTACAACCATTTTGTCCTAGTAGTTCGATAAGAGAAGCCAATCGAACTGCCCCCCTATACAACATTACTTTCCATTAGCGATATCGCTAATTGACAGATTTTTTTGTATGATATTTACATAAAGCATTGACTGAATTGGCAAAAGATGAAAAGATCGCTTTGAGCGATAAGGCCGCCCTTTATAACACTTAGACTTATTTCCCCTTATTCCAAAACGAGATTTAAGGATAGCCCGAGATGTGGATTTAAACCTTAGATTTAGACACAGATTTACTCGTGAACTATAGTCTAAACACTATCCCTATATAATCTATAGGGTAAATCTGTGCCTAAATCCACATCTTTGTCCACATCTCGGACTATCCTTAAAAACCTCGTTTTGGAATAAGGGGGATTAAGTTTTGTTATTTTTATTTAATGTAATTTAAAAATGGTGTTTACAATAAGGCTCGAAAATACTGGACCGATTCTGATGATTCAAAAAAAACAAGTATACTAAAAAACTAAGAATAATAAGTTTATGATAATTAGAAAATGCCCTGCCTGCCTAGCATGACGACCAAAACACGATACGATAAAGCTATATCACGCGATATAACTACATCAACTCTCAAAATATGATACATAAAGCCGCCATGTTAAATTTTTATTATAAATTGCGACAAAAATTATGATAAAAATTCAACATGGCGGCTTTATCTATCATATTTTGAGAGTTGATGTAGTTATATCGCGTGATATAGCTTTATCGTATCGTGTTTTGGTCGTCATGCTAGGCTAGCTGATACCGTATGCTATAGAGCTAAGACAATAACATAAATCATAAATATTTTGAAGGTAAGACTAAAGCGTAACGCGTGAGTCAGGTTTAGGCATTCCTTGAAAGCACTCATCCTGTTTCAGATACCGGGAATTGATTGGTAATATACCTACACACTGCTCTGGTATTCGTGGTTTTTACCGGGAATTATATTTCAAACGGGCTTCTTAGGATGCTCCAGTCCAACTCATTCAAAATCCTGACTGACTGACTCAATGCACATCTTAAACCAATGGACAGACTCAAATTAGAAAACCCACAGCACATGCTCATGGAGTGCAGTAGCGTGGCAGATCAACGGGCTCGATCTCTTAAATTGCCGGCATCTCTTCCGGAGGGCTGCAGCAGCTGGAGCCGGAGGCCTGCAAAGGCTGCTAGCTTTCTGGGAGGACCTGGGATGGTTGCAGTGACAAGAAAGATACTCGCACGCACAATAGCGCCAATGAAGAGGCTAAGTGTGGAAACAAACCCGTAAAACTAAACTAAACCCGCAGGCATCTCAACTCCTAAGCGAAAGAAGACACAGGTAAAATCGAATCACAAACACAACACCCGGATACGATAATGATCGAGAACCGATCCAATAACTTCATACAAGAGTGTATTGCTCTCCATTATAAAAGTACAAAGAGTTCACAGTATCGCGTTACCGAATCCATTAAGGATCATCAAAAACTGCTCAGCTGTTGCTGATACCAAACGTTGGATAGAATTACAAGGGTTCGATGAGATTTATTTGTTAAACGTAGGCATCGAAGATTCGCTGTTTTATTCTAATGCAATGAAAAATCGATTGTTTCTACTTTTTGTTCCACTGAAATCTATCGATAGATTTATTTCTCACGTTTATTTCAGTCTAAGCTATCGATAGATGAGGTATTAACAGTGGATCAACCGCTTTGCCCCGCTGGTGGGTCCACAGTCTTTTCGCCGTAGATTCACTATACAAGAGTTAAATAACAAAATCAGCTTATAACCGTGATTCCAATGCTGCACTGTCATGTTTGGAAACTGAAACAAAATAATTTATTCCTTTTGGACAACCTAGTTTGACCAAAAAGTTTCATCAGTAGTAAGGTACCAAAATATCTACATATCAAAATGTTTGCTTGAAAGGTTATGGTTGCCTGAAAGAGATCGCTTTCAGGCAATGAGGCTGCCCTTTGTGCCACTCTAAGATCTTTCCATATATTAAAGTTTTTAGTTTGCATTTTGTTTATGTTTGTTTTATCTATGGTGGGTACGGTCGGAGTCAGAATTGTTGACCCACCGTAGAGTTCTAAAATCACTGTTAATGAAATTTTTTTATTTTATTAATATTTAATATTTATGTAATAAATCCATTGAAAGACTTTAAACTCGAACTCGAGCAAGATCTTAAAATCTTTCTTGAGTCGACCGTACAACAAAGTGTTTATGTATATATCTACTAGCGACCCGTCCCGGCTTCGCACCGCTATATTATGCATGTATTATACATATAAACCTTCCTCTTGAATCACTCTATCTATTAAATAAAACCGCATCAAAATCCGTTGCGTAGTTTTAAAGATTTAAGCGTACAAAGGGATATAGGGACAGAGAAAGCGACTTTGTTTTATACTATGTAGTGATCTATGATTTTCGCGGTCATCCGGGGGTAACAATACTTTGAAAACGTAAGTAAATAGTAGCTAGTAGCTATAGTATATATTTATGAAATAGTTATGGTATATTCTCGTCTGCAACAAGCCGGGGTCGGTGTGATGTTTGGGTTGGTATATTTATAGAAACACATATATTTACTACGTAGGGGAGTGTTGACAGATACTACTGTTGTATGCGGTGTCTCGGTCGATGCGCGTGCGCCGGTCGTTCGGTGGACTCCTCGTTACGTGATCAAGTTCAATATACATATTTCTAGTAATTCTATAACTAAATTGTTGTGCAACTAAGGACCAAAAGATTTATGAGTGTAAAAAACATTAATTTAGAATTAAAAAATAACCCCGACCTTTATCCCCCATAACTTTCAGAGAGCTGACCCGATTTCGATCAAACAAATAAAAGACACAATATCAAAATCGGTTCATCCGTTCAGGAGCTACGATGCCACAGACAGACACACAGACACGTCAAACTTATACCACCCCGTCCATTTGTGTCGGGGTTTAAATATAATTTATTCATTGATTCTTTCTTCTGTAGGTTGGACGCGTTCAATTTCCTAAAATACGAGTCAGCGGAACCCCTCGTGCTAAAGTTTGACTCTCACTTAGCCCGTTTTTATTATCTCAGTATTCAAAATCAGTATGTTAGGGATAAGGAGAAGGGACAGAGTAAGGAGCACAGATATTAGGTCAAGAACAAAGCTTACAGACATTCTACATCGAATAGACATGCAAAAATGGAGATGGACTGGACACATGTTACGTGACCCGAGTAACAAATGGAGTAAGCAGGTCACCCTCTGGTACCCAAGAGATGGGAAACGAAGTAGAGGTCGCCAAATCAAGAGATGGGAGGATGACCTAAAACTGACAGTCGGCCCTTTCTGGTCCAGAGTGGCTAGAGATAGGACACATTGGAAGGAGTTGGAGGAGGCCTATGCCAAAAGGCACACCGAACTTAGGGATTTTCTATAACAAAATTACCCATTTAAAACATCAATAATTGTACAACCTAAGTTGGGAATAAAAGGCTTATATTATTATTATATTATATTCAAAATCAGGACTAACTCGATTGAAACCGTAAGGCGTAGCTAGTCACATATAAAACGTGAAACATAACAAGCGTATATAAACGCGTTAACAACTATTACAATACAAAATAAACTAGATCCCATAAATTAGACAAGTCCTAAACTAGGGCAAGTAATGCTTGTTAATTGTACAATCGACGCTCAAAAGTCCACGTTTACAATCCTGTGCAGCACTAGTTGAACATTATAACAATATAACCTGTGGATCGAACCCACGTCGGTTGGTGTAGCGGGTGGCCCCTTATACCACTCACACAACTAAACACATAGCTAACATGTTGACAAATAATAATCACACTTTTAATTCAAGTAGGTATTTAAGTTTGTGTGTAACGTCTATTAGAAGAAGGTTGTAACTCCAATACTTGTTTATAGTATTACTATCAGCGTTCCGCGGTATCACCCGCGTAACTCCCAATCCCGTGGGAATATCGCAATAAAAAGTAGCCTGTAGCCTTCCTCGATAAATGGACTATCCAACACAAAAACAGTTTTTCAATTCGAACCAGTATTTCCGGATATTAGCGCGTTCAAACAAACAAACTCTTCAGCTTTATAATATTAGTATAGATTAAAAATGCACGAGCGCTTTAACTCCTATGAACTAGCAAGCGACTAAGTCGTCAGGTCGGATATCTGTGCAGTTGGACGGAATGAGGCAGTGTACGGCGCTGACCTCTCTAATACGTAGTACATATCACCTCACTGTATTTTCAAAAGCGAAGTGACAGTTTAAACCAAGGAATAGCACGGCACAATATGGCGGACAGGCACACGTCTGACGTCACGAAAAATGTAGCTGACATAGCGAAACTGTTGTTTATAGAGTTGGCTTGTTTTTATTGCATACATTAGATAAAGACGCCATCATGTTTATTATAATCGTCTTCTAAACCATAAATCTGTTTTTGTTGTAACAGTTCTATATTTAATTCTTTTTTCTAAGGTTCAAACAAACAAACTCTTCAGCTTTATAATATTAAGTATAGATTGTAGCAAACTGATAGTGTACTTATGACGCATACTGTACCTCGATATTTGTATCAACCCTTTACTCTCGTTGGACAACACAAACTGGTTTCTGATAGTTTGTAACACTAGCTATTACCCGTGGCTTCGCCTTAGCAATTAACACAGATTTTTGTGTAGTTTGGGGATCAGGGTTTCTTTTTGTGTAATGTTGTTTGATTTATTTCTCTTTCCTAAAGTTTCGTCTTACATTCCAAAAATAATGATGGCAAGGCTAAATAAACAAATAGAAAAAAATATGTTAAAATTCTCCGTTTTTCTAGATTACAATAACATTGATAGTATTTCGTAAACTTGATGTGGAAATCGATATAAGCATTTAAACTCACGTGTTTTTCATTATCTTCATCAGCATCTGACGGCATTACACATATAGGAACTTCAAGAACCTAACCTAACTTGCAAACATGGCATTTTTGTTTTGAAGTTTTGCCATTATTCATAAATATTATTCTATATATGGTATATATGGGACAAACTTCTCAGTTTCACTATTGAAGTTGTGCTTTGTCCTAAATTACTTATATCGGGATGAAAATATGAAATGTGTTTCTATCACACACTATTAATTTTTAAAAATAGCAGAGAACATTAGACCTTCAAAAAGCTTCTTAGCCATAGAATTCCCAAAAACCAGACAATCGATTGACTTATCCACCGCATAACTTGCCAGTTGTTGCCTGCTGAAAATACTTATAATATAAAAATAACAGAATAATACGTTTAGGATAACCGTTATATCAGTCTACCCAGATTTAAGAATTTAAACACCTTATCACTCTCTTACAGCTTGGCACCAGCTTACACCTTGGCATCACCATACACCTTGGCACCATCATATACCTTGGTATCACTTAACTATACACGTTGGCACCATCGTATACCTTGATACCATCATACACCTTGGCACCATCATAAGCCTTGGCACCATCATAAACCTTATCACTACAATAATATAATAGTATCCTTACCCCACTCTCCTGACTAGTGGCCGGAGGTTGATGTATTCCATGCTCTTCGTTGTACCTCCGCCGCGCCCTGTGCCGCAATAACGCAGACGCATCAGGCTGCCCGAATTGAAACACCTTATCACTCTCATACACCTTGGCACCATCATACACCTTGTCATTATTATAATCACTGTCTTTTTTAGTAAAATCCGACGTTATAAATTCACTTTCCTTTAAGTACACTTTGGTATTGAAGTCCGTATAATCAGATCGGACACCGTCAAGTATCTCCGATGATAGCCGAAGCGAGTCCGATGTTTGCCGAACGTCTGACAGCTCGGGTCTGTTCGGTTCACCTCGGTCAGTCTCGTGGCGATAGTTCTCGCATATTTGATGGAATGTATTGAAGTATTCTGAAGCTAGGTCCGTCTTTGGTTGATACTCTAACCCTGGTGGGGTGTCAGCTGTTAGGAAGGCGGGATCCATGGTGACGTCACGATACTTCTAGCATTATTGACATTTGAATTTGAACTTTTTGCACTTCGTCGGAGGCATCACTTTCGCTTATTTTTATTGCACTGAATCATTGCACTATGTTTATGTTTCATTTTACTCATTATCTAAGACACAATAAAAATTAAATAATTGCTTAGAGACTAGGGTAGCGTAGCCACCAGACAAGACAATTCAGTTTCGACTATGACAATCAGAAAATAAACAAAGAAATTATGTCAGAACAGCCATAAAAGAAAAAATTATAAAAAAACACCCTAAACAAAAAAATCTAGCAGCACCCATATTTAATATTTTTTTATTTCACCTATCTAAGAACACTTCGACTAAAGAGACGAATCTAACGACACCTTAATCAAAGAAATCCATCAAATGGTTTGGAAGATAATGAGGGAGTAAAGTATATTACAAACATACAAGTATAGGCGAGAAAAACATAACACTTTCCTTGCAGTCGGATAAAAATCGAATTGAAAACCTTTTCTTAAAATCGGTAAAAATTGAAATACTTCTGACGGATTAGAACTGCGACCACACAGACCGAAACGAACTTCAAAACTGAGTAAGCCGTTCGCATAAATCCCTCAAACATCATCAAAATCCATTCAGGATGCACCTTCCGTCCCCTGGGAACGTATAGACATACGTAGGTATCAAACCGGGTACCCTTCCTTTCAATACCGAGCAGGTAGTGTCAAATTTCGGACGCTATTCGAAGTCGATTGAAGCGTTACATTTTGTGTCAATTGGTGAAATTTAAGGGTAAGTATGATGATTGGCAGGTTTGGAAATATACAATGAAAGTAAAGATCGACGCCCATACGAGCGCTCCGGAATCGCACCTGCCGGCTGCCCAGCAAAAAATAATCGATGACAAAAGAAAGTAGCCGAAATAAAGAATATACGAGTATATTATGTAGGTACTTTAATTCAGTAATTATATTTTTTTTTTCATATGGTTGTTATTTTAAGTTAATTTGTATTTGGATATTGGCAAATTAGGCTAAAATAAATAACGGCTTAGGTCATTCAAGTAAGTAAGAACGGTAGCTTTAGTCGTCATTTGTCGAGAATTTAGAAAGTGTCTATCTCGGAGACTAACCCTTAATTCCGAAGTTCAAATGATTTTTCTTAAAAAAATTTTTTTGATTGACGTTGCTCATACGGTGCGCGGAAAACATCGTGATGAAACCCGTAGCTTACCTGCTCGTATTGTTACGTAATTTCCTCTGGACACGATGGACTAAGCTGAGAGGGTGTTTTAGGTGCTGGGCATAGTATACTCCTATTCTTTTTAGTAGTACCTAATATATAAATAAGTGGCGCTCTATAGACCGCATGGGCAGATTTTTTATAATATTTTTTACGCCATAATACTAAAATCTTATTTTACATCTTAGCAACTTTGTACTAAGTTATAGTTTAACTAAAACTTAATAAATAAAAAACCGGCACCCAAGTAACAAGTCCGACATTCTATTAAAACGTCGGCGAGCTACCCCGGGCACCGAACCCGCGACCTTGGCGTCCACATCTGCCTAGCCACCACCACCTGTCTACGACCGACGACGTGTTTACAAACACGAATATCTGGTGTTATGTCAATTCTGTTAGGAATTCAATGGTCTTTGACCTTACCGGGAATTATTATCCTATGATTTAAAAAAAAAAGAAAAAAAAACCGGCCAAGTGCGAGTCGAACTCGCGCACGATGGGTTTCGTACCATTACATTCTGTTTTTAGTATTTTTATTAAAAAAAAAATATATAATATTGCTAGTGACCCGCTCCGGCTTCGCACGGCTATATTATGCATGTATTATACATATAAACCTTTCTCTTAAATAACTCTATCTATTAAAAAACCGCATCAAAATCCGTTGTGTAGTTTTAAAGATTTAAGCATTAATACGGATATAGGGACAGAGAAAG